>SJYA01000915.1:196556-418036 GCA_006410615.1 Neotragus moschatus
AGCATATTCAAAAGCAGAGACATTACTTTGTCAACAAAATTCCATCTAGTCAAGGCCATGGTTTTTCCAGTGGTCATGTATGGATGTGAGAGTTGGACTATAAAGAAAGCTGAGTGCTGAAGAATTGATGCTTTTGAACTGTGGTGTTGGAGAAGACTCTTGAGATCCCTTGGACTGCAAGGAGATCCAACCAGTCCATCCTAAAGGAGATCAATCCTGGGTGTTCATTGGTGGGAATGATGTTGAAGCTGAAACTCCAATACTTTGGCCATATGATGCAAAGAGCTCACTCACTGTAAAAGACCCTGATGCTAGGAAAGATTGAGGGCAGGAGGAGAAGGGGACAACAGAGGATAAAATGGTTGGATGGCATCATTGACTCAATGGACATGGTTTTGGGTGGACTCTGGGAGTTGGTGATGGACAGGGAGGCCTGGCGTGCTGCTGTTCATGGGGTTGCAAGGAGTTGGACACAACTGAGCGACTGAACTGAACTGAACTGAACTGAAACACTTTATAAATTTATTCATTATTTATTTGTATATATATAATTTTATATAATCAAATATATGAGAAAAATATTGGAGCACATTTAAAAAGTCTTCTTTGCTGCTGGATTTTTCAGTCTTTAATATATTGATATCATTGTCATCTTCAAGAGGGAGATTTGTAATTTAGCTTTAGTCAAACTCATTTGACCACAGGGTACCTGTATTCATTGGTTAATGCTTTGGACTATTATTCACTGCATCTTTAAAAGCTAGGTAATAAAATATTGTTTATGGGAGGTCTGGGATGGGTTAGTAATTAAACAGCTATTCAAATCCAACTGAAAATTCTATCATAACATGTTGGGGGTGGGGAAGAGAGCTTAAAGGTTGTCAAGTCCAACCACTCATCCAATAGATAATACTTTTATTTTCCTCAATCACACAGCTTGTCAATACCTCATATATAAAAGAAACTGTAGAGTCTGACACATGATCCATCACACTGTCTCCATCATTATTTTGAAAATGCCATTTGTCACTGTCAAAAGTCTCCAACAAAAATGTTTCTAAAGAGAAAACCAAGGGAGTAAGAGTAAAAGAAGTGCCATGCAGTGTGGTCCGTTAAGCCTTTATTGATGATTTATTACACAGAAGGTGTGGAGCGGTGCACCACACTCTGTCTATCCACGCTCTATGGCTGCACCCCACACTAATTAATACAGTGCATCACAAGTCATGTCTGGCTACGAACCATTGGTACAAAAACACAAGTAGGAGAGGCCATTTCTTCCAACTGTAGAAATGTGTGCACTGTGGGGAAGATAAGGCTAGAGGTTATAACTTTTGAGATTGGCTTATTTTGGTAAGTTTTCACTATATTGAATAAGATATGAAGGATGTTCCGTATGCAGAAAGAAAAGAGTCAAGAGACAAGATACTTTGGTGGTATCAAGAATATAGGATGATTTGGGGACCTGAATGTTAAATGGGAGCAGAGCATAGGATGAAAAAATATTGGTTGGGAGATGGGAGGTGTTATGGGTTGAACTGTGTTTTCCCCGAAATATAGATGCAGAAGTTGTAACCCCTAGTAGTTTAGAAAGTGACTTAGAGTGAGAGTCCTTGCAGAAGTAATCAAGTTGAAACTAGCTCACTAGGCTGGGCCCTAGTCCAGTATGACTGGTGTCCTTCTAAGAAGAGATTGGGACACAGACACACAGGGAGAGAAAGTGATGTAAAGAAACTCGGGGAGAAGACAGCCAGCTATATGTCAAGGAAAGAGGTTGGAACAGATCCTTCTCCCAGAGCCCTCAGAAAGAGCCAGTTCTTCCACAGACTTGTGGTACAATACAATTTGTTGTTAAAGTCAGCCTGTCCGCGGTACTTTGTTCGTGCTGTCCTAGGAGACTAATACAGGAGGTGAAGCAGGAAATGCAAACTGGGGCTAGATTGTGAGAGTCCTTTCATTGTAGGCCCAGCAGTCTGAGCATCTGGGAGCTTCTGAGGTTGTCTGAGTTCGAGTGGCCTGGTCAGAGGCACTAACGAGCTAACTTTGCAGCAGACTGGAAAAACTTTCGTCTGAAGGACTAAAGTAACAGCAGGACTCCAGAGCTCAGAGTTTCTTCAACAGGCCAGGTGGAAAATGGTGAAGGCCTAAATTAGGCCAGGAGCTTTGGGTGGGGTTTGAAAAACATTGCATAGGTAAACTCAATCAGCCGTAGGACAGCCAACAAAACACAAGAAATCTAAACAGCCACCAGATTGTCGTAGCTTTCTCCTCAGATTGCTTACAGGTGGGTAATGTGAAAATTAAGACACAGAAATCTTATTTATTTATTTTTGTGGACACAATTTTTAAAATCGAAGTACAGAGGATTTATAATATTGTATTAATTTTAGGTATATAACATAGTGATTCAATACTTTTATAGATTATACTCCATTTAAAGTCATTTATTATGAACTATTGGCTATACTCCCTGGGTTATACAATATATCTCTGTAGCTCATTTATTTTATCCATAGGATTTTGTACCTCTTAATCCTCTACCTCCCCTTTCTCTCTCCTCACTGGTGACCACTAGTTGGTTCTCTGTGAGTCATTTTGACTTTGTTATGTTCATTCTTTTACTTTTTAGATTCCACATACAAGTGATAACATACAGTATTTATCTTTATCTGTCTGACTTACTGCCATAAGAAAAATACTCTTGATCCATGTTGTTGCAAATAGCAAAATTTCATCCCTTTTAATGGCTGAGTAGTATTCCATTGCATTTATACACGACACATCTTCTCTAACTGTTGCCGGACACTTAGATTATGTCCATATGTTGGCTATTAGAAATTTATGAAAATTGGGATACATGTATCTTTTCCAATTAGAGTTTTTTTGTTTCATAGAAACCTTATTTAAAATGGAGGTAGGAGGCCAGAAGGGGGAGCCATCATTCCCTACAACTCCACCTCACTAGCAGACCCAACAGGAAGAGATACATTTTGCATCTCCAACAGAAAGAAGGTTACTATCTTACTACTCAGCAGGAGGAAGAAAGAATTTTCCTTGCCTGGCAACACCCCTGGGCAATGAGACTCTGTCACAACTTAGTCGAAAGGTCACTGCAAACTCCCAGTTTCCTCCAATGGACTGCTTATAACAGCCCTTCCCAACTCCCTTTTCCGCTCTGTAAAGAATGGTCCTTTCCTTTGTTCTCCAGACTTGCCTGTGGTTCACCATAAATTGCATATCCTGAATTGCAGTTCTTTGCTGTTGCTGAGTAAACTCATTTTGCTGGTGAAAATAATGAGCTGTTTCATTTTTTAAGGTCAGTAGTAAGAATCCTGGGTCCAAAGGTACTGGATTGGTTTTGAATACAACCTTCTCACTACCCTTAAAGCTTTAGAAATGCACTCTGGCATCCACTTCTTTCCTTTAAATAAACCAACCACTGACTAACTTTGTGATCTGTGAACATGCCAAGAGTTTTCCCAGCCAGAGCCTTTACATTTCCAAATCTCACTGCCTGGAAGAGTAATTCCTCACCCCCATTATCACCTGAATGGCTCATTCCCATCCTTCCGGGATGTCTATACCACCTCATTTAGAGGGGTTGCCCCTTTTCCTGAGCACTCTATCCCTATGTCCTTTGAGTCCCCACTCTGTTTATTTTTGTTTCAAAGCACTTCTCATGCTCTGTAATTGAATTGATTCTTTGTTTATACTTATTGTCAGTCTTTCCCATTTCAGCTCCCTGCCCCGCAATTATAATACAAGCTCTTTAAGAGTATAGAGATCCTGTCTATTTTGTTCTATTGCTTCTCCCTGGGGTCTACAGCAGTCTCTAGCACTGAGTAGTTGTTCATTAAATAAGTGAAAGTGAATAACGCATAAATGAATGAGCTATTATGTTTGAAGTAGAGCATTGCAGTTTCCTGAGAGTTAAAATCACTTCAATATTTTATAGTATTTTTCTTTTACTTGAAAGGAATGATGTTTTTGGTTAATATATTTATAACTGAAGAGATTAGTCCTAATAATGATAATTTTAGAAAATATTTAAATTTCAGAACTACATTGCTGTGAGCTTTGAAAAAAGGTGAGCTTTTAATTTCACATTTTTCACAGAAAAGGTATTGCATTATTAGTATTTTGAAAATTTGCATGAAAATATGGACAAGACAAAGGAGAAGGAGAAGGAGTTTCATGATGATATCTGTTGTTTACTCTCCCTCCCTAGGCTCTAGGAGTCTGTAATTTGCATTAGGTTTTGCAACAGCAGATAAAGGGATACTCTGACCTTTGGGTCACTAAAGCGTTTAGACACCTGATGGCAATCTTTCATTAAATTTGGTATGGCAACAATCATTCTGGAAGGTAGGAGACAGCACAATTTGTTTTTCTTCAACAATCGTCATACCAAATTTCTAAAAATGTTTCCCGGTGGCAGACAAAACTGAGAGCTTGATGTTTATTTGTAGATGAGTATAGTGACTTTCATGGAGAGACAATGATGTGGGTGGATGAACTCAATGAAAAGTAAAGAAAAGAGGAAGGGAAAATGAAGCTTATGCATGATTCAGATACATTTAGGGACTTGGGCAGCCTGCTCAGACTGAGAGCAGGATGTGATGCTAATAGGCAATAAATATGTTGTTTTAAAATGCAATATAATCTGATGAGCCAGTGTTCCCTCCCTCCTTCCTTCTTCCTTGGTTTCTCTGCCCTGCTTTCCACTTTCCTTAGGCTGGGAATAAAAGATATAGTTTTGGTAAAAGAGTGGATATTTCTCCCCAGCAAGAATGAAAAAGGCATAATTGTATAGCAAGTCTTCTGGACTTCCCAGGTAGCTCAGTGGTAAATAATCTGCCTGTTAATGCAAGAGACACAGATTTGATCCCTGTGTTGGGACAGTCTTGAAGAAGGAAATGGTAATGTGCTCCAGTATGCTTGCATGGGAAATCTCATGGACAGGGGAGCCTTATGGGCTACAATCCATGGGGTCACAAACAGTTGGACACAACTAAGTGACTAAACTACCACCACCATCAAGTCTTCCTTCCCACTCACTGGGTCAACATTTTCTGTGACCTTGATGATGTAATAATATTAATTAAGTGCTACCTTTTATCAAGTACCATCTTCATGTTAATGACTCCTGATTGAGTTCTCCAGTCCCTGTCTCTCTTCTGAACAAGACCTATATACTCAGATGCCTAAAGTCATCTCCTATCAGGTTTCTCACAGGCACTACATACTCAGGACCAAATTCTGCCTCACTTCACTTAAGTCCTTTCATTTTAAGAATTAATGCCTAGTGTTGTGTCCCCTCAGTCTTTATGCCAAATCCTTAAGAGTCATCCTTGACACTTCCACCCCCAACACTCATATGCAAACAGTCACAGGGTCCTGCCCCTTTTGCCTCTAAGATATATTTACCAATCTGGCCCAGTATCTTAGTCCCCACCCGCTTGGACCAAGCCACCGACACCTGGACCAAGACAATGGGTGTTAGTCACTCAGTCATGTCCAACTCTTTGCAACCTCAATGGACTGTAGCCCACCAGGCTCCTCTGGCCATGGAATTCTCCAGCAAGAATACTGGAGTGGGTATGGCTATTCCCTTCTCTCAGGGATCTTCCCCACCCAGGGGTCAAATCCTGGTCTCCTGCATAGGAGGCAGAATCCCTACCAACTGAGCCACCAGGGAATCCTGGACCAAGACAATAGACCCTTTTAAATCTTTGTTTTTATTGTGAAATGTAGCTTACACACATTCTATTTTATGAAACAGAAGAGTTCAGAGGACCTAAATGTATTGTTTAAAAGATAATAATGAAATGACATCCTTGTATCCACTGACCAGTTGAAGGTTTAAAAATCACCAACATCTTTAAAGCATGTGCCCCTGCCTCCCAAGAAAATCTCTATTCTGCATTTTGTTAACAATCATCTTCTTTTCCTCTATAGTTCTGCCACATATATATGTATCTTTACAATATATTATACAGTCATCCCTCTGTATTGGTTCAGTAACCCACTGCTGCTGCTGCTAAGTCACTTCAGTCGTATCTGAGTCTGTGTGACCCCATAGATGGCAGCCCACCAGGCTCCTCTGTCCCTGGGATTCTCCAGGCAAGAATATTGGAGTGGGTTGCCATGTCCTTCTCCAGTGCGTGAAAGTGAAAAGTGAAAGTGAAGTCGCTCATTTGTGCCCGACTCCTAGCGACCCCATGGACTGCAGCCCACCAGGCTCCTCCGTCCATGGGATTTTCCAGGCAAGAGTACTGGAGTGGGTTGCCATTGCCTTCTCCATCAGTAACCCACTATGGTTACCAAAATCCTTGGAGAGTCAAAACACATAGTCTGACCTTCCTATCCAGGACTTCACATCCAGAGATTCAGCCAACCATAGACATAGTAGTACATGTTTTGAAAAAAATTCACTTGTAAGTGAACTCACATTGTTCAAACCCTTGTTTTTCAAAGGTTAACTGTATTATAAAGTTGGCCTTTGCTATCAGCTATTCTATTAATACATCCATGGATTTAACCAACTGTAAACTGTAAAAAGTGCTATACTTAAAATCTCTTGCAGTTTGGTTGAACCCTTGAAGGTGGAATCAACAGACATGGAGAGAGAGGAGGACAGACTGTGGGACTTGAGTATCTCTGGATTTAAGTATAACATAGCAAGTCTTTGAACCAATCCTCAGTGGATACCAAGGATTGACTCTGTTATAGTTTACTTGGTTTTGAAATGTGAACAAATTTAGAGCAATAAAACAAATAACAAGTTTTATTGCCACTTATTCCTTTCATCAAGAGTTGTGACCGTCTCTCATTGGCTGGGCTGTTGCCAGGCAAGAAATTCTTCCTTCTGCTCAGTAGTAAAGTCATAACCTTCTTTCTGTTGCAGGTGCAAGGTATCTCTTCCTGATGAATCGGCAATTGAGGTGGAATGGTAGGGCTTGACAGCTCCTCTTGACTCCATTTTAAATACGGTTTCTGTGAAACAGAACACTAATTGGAAGAGATTCATGTACCCCAATGTTCATAGCATTATTTACAATTGCCAAGATATGGAAGCAACCTAAGTGTCCATCAACAGATGACTGGATAAAGATGTTATATATATATATATATATTTATGTATATAGTTATAAATAGGCAAAGATGTTTTATATATGTATATATAGTATTAAGTTGCTTCAGTCATATCCCACTCTTTGTGACGTTATGGACTGAAGCCTGCCAGGCTTCTCTGTCCATAGGATTCTCTAGGAAAGAGTACTGAGTGGGTTAGCATTGCCTCCTCTAGGGTATCTTCAACCCAGAGATTGAAACCACATTTCTTATGTCTTCTGCATTGGCAGGCAGGTTCCTTACCAACTGCACCACACACACACATATATGGTATTATTCAGCCATAAAAAAGAGTGGAATTTTGCCATTTGCATCAACATGGGTAGATCCTGAAGTTATTCTGGTTAGTGAAATAAGAAAGAGAAAGACAAATACTGTATATTATTACTTACATGTGGATTCTGAAAAAATAGAAGAACATATATAATAGAAACACACTCATTGGTATAAAAAACTAGATCAGAATAGCTGAGAATGATGCTTAATTCCTTCTTCCTCAATCCCCTCATTCAGACTGTCATCTAGTTCTATTGATTTCACCTCAATCTCACACACAGTTAAAGAGAAACAGCTCTAGGAACTGAAATCTGCTGATTTCTGGACAATGCTTGATGTCTATCTCACTGTAACGTGAGTTCCCCTCCCCCACGTTGTGCTGTCCAGGACATCAAAAAGTCATTGTTCTGGGCTAAACGGGGCCAGTTCCTCTGCGGATCAACAAAATAGCTTTGCATCCTTAAAGTTACAAGACAGGGAGGAAACTATGAGGAAAGGGTAAATGTTTCCTGCAGGGCAAAGATTTTCTTCTCGGCGCTGATCACCCTGTTTAGCTGTGTAACAGTGACCATCCTAAGGGGGCAGCAGGTAAACAATACTTTTTAGGTAATATTGACTGAAGTATTTCAATGCTTCAAGCATAATTGTTTGGATTTTTTGTAGCTTATTCAGTTCTTATAACAACTCCATGATGTAGATGCTATTTTCATTCCCATTTTACAGATGAGGCAAATGAGGCATACGGAGTTTAAGAAAATTGCCCAAAGTCTCAAAGGAAGTGAAGGAACTCAGATACTAACAAACACAGGAAGTTTGTCTTTAAAGCCAACAGTTTTAATCATGACACCCTAGAGCTCTCAACTGGAATAAGATACAATCCCTTTTTATAGGGGTTTTATGGTTGGTGTGGAAGAGAGATCCATAAATATAAGACAGTGTGATAAGTGTTATGATTCATTCAAAATACCTTCCGGGTGACTGCCATGTAGTGAATATTTTGTAATGTGCTTTCATTTACATAGTACAGAGTAAAGAATATGAACTCAGAAGTTAGAGGGTTTGGTGAGAGCTATTTAACACCTCAGAACAGTGTCCTCATAAATAAAACATGGATACCAGTATCTATTTCAAAGTTTTGCCATTAGTGTTAAATATGTTAACATATATCAAATAGTCAGCATACAATAGGCCAACATGAAAACTTTTTTGAGTTGTAGGAGTGCTAATAAATAGGAAAGAGCTATGTATAAAGTGTCAGATGAGCATTAAGGAAGAAACTATTCGCTTAGCCTGGGGCATAGGGGGTTTCCCCAGAGCTGATAAGCTGGGACTTGAAAGACACACTTAATTTCTCTGTTTCTCCTTTTCAGTTCAGTTCAGTCGCTCAGTCGTGTCCGACTCTTTGCGACCCCATGAATCGCAGCACGCCAGGCCTCCCTGTCCATCACCAACTTTTTAGCATCCAGATATTTCTCTGGGGAGCCACCCTTTGCTCACGCTGTGTATCCTCCATCCCATGTAGACCTGATTGCTGCTGATATTCATCCTGTTACTCCAAGATAAATTTTCCTGGCACTGAAATAGGTACTGTAAAAAGGCAGAGGAAAGGGATGGTAAGTGGTGAACCTTTAATAATGCTGGTGACCCACTGGTTCAACCAACTTTGAATCCTGTCAACCTCTTGACTTTCCGGTCTGTGAGCTGATACATACACTTCATTATTGAAGCCTGTTTGAGCTGAGTTTTCTGTTACTTGCAACTAATCTATCCCAAACTGCAGGGAATTCTAGATAGGAGGGCTGCATGTGCAAAGGCTCGCAGACAAGAGGGCATGATGGGTTTGGAAATGTTACACTGAGAAATGAGGCCAGAAGGTGGGTCAGCGCCAGCTTTTCAAGGCATTGACTTCCATTTTAATGAGTTTGGACTCTAGCCTGTAGGCAGTGGGGAGCAACATTCTGAGCAGAGAAGTGACATGATCAGATTTGCATTTTGGAAATATGACTCTAGCTGTGAAGTTGAGTGTGGCTAAGAATAGGAAGGCTGAAAGGAGACAGACTTAGAACTAACTGCAGTGAAATGAAGTCTAGACGGTAGTGGGGTGAGAGAGAAGAGAACTGGGCATCCTTTGCTTTCCACATCCACCTTACCGTTACATACTTACCTTTGTGGATTCTCTTTGGTTTTTACTTATGAGTTCACAGATGCCTCACCAGTTACAGCTGCATGCTGGTAGACAGGGGACTCTGCTTCCCAGGGGCTCTGAAAAGCCTTCAAAATCTAAGACACGAAGCATAAGAGCTTTCTAACTTTTAATACATCTTCGCTTTCCTTATTCCTACTCTTCAACTGCTGATGCTCTCCAACTGGACATTAACAGAACATGCCCAAAGTCTGTGATCATCAAAGATTTTCACAGTTCATGAAGCCAATTTAAGTGTCTTTTTGAATGCATATTGAAGTTCTTCAGTTTCTTCTCTTTCAGGAAGGAGATGCCCCAGCAGCAAATATCAAAA
This sequence comes from Neotragus moschatus, assembly GCA_006410615.1. NCBI lineage: Eukaryota > Metazoa > Chordata > Mammalia > Artiodactyla > Bovidae > Neotragus > Neotragus moschatus. Next base: position 206,483 of record SJYA01000915.1, read on the forward strand.
TAGTGTCGTAAAATTCATGTTTATTGCATCTTTTTCCTGTGTCAGAAAACCTCCAACTAGTTGCAGAGTTAGTTTTGGTTCCCACTCTCTGATATCTTTTCAGTAGAGGGATGTTGGAACTCTGTGGGGGCGAAGGTAGGAGTTTGGTTGTCAGTATATACATTTAAAAAAAAGCAGGCCTTCGTATCTAGTGTCTCTGGCACTATGCTGTCATTTGCTTCATGCAGTTTGGTGCAAGTGTGAACGGTCAATTAAACATCTGTTACTAGGACCAGGAAGAGTTGTAACTCCATGGTTCCATGAGGAATACCATCTATGCTATGTTGGTCTTCTGCTGAGCTACAAAGGCATAGCAAGAATCACACTGGGGGATCTCTAGGGATTTAGAGCAGGAAAATCCTACTCCAATCTTCTACTGTGTCACCACAACTTTAACCCATTCCTATTCCTCCCCATGGGTGGATGGAAGAGTGGTATCATTAAAAAAATTTAAATTATAGGTATGGGGAAGAATATTAGAAATTATCTACTCTAGAATTATTAGTAAATGAGTTCAGTTGTTTTGGTAAGGCTAGACATACTAGGAATCATGTTCCAAAGCTAGACTCTTTCATGCAGGACTTGCCACAGAGAAGATGACTTCTATTCCTCATCTGTAAAATAGAAATGATTATAATATCTACCTCTAATGACTATAGAGGATTAAATAAATTAATATACTTAAAGTACTTTGAAGGCTGCTGGCATATATTAAGTACCAAATTGTTAGTTATTATGACATGGTTATTTGGAGATTCAGGTTTGCTATTAAGCTCCAGCAAGAATGGGCTGGCTGGTTGAATGATCATTTTGGTAAAACAAAGGCAAATTTGCTGCATTAGGCAGTAGGCACTTTTGAGTTTGTAAGGGTAAAGGAAGAACGAATATTTTATATGAATTTGTGTGCCTATACACAATAAACATCTGCAAGGAGGGGTCTTAAATCTTGTCCAAAAGAGGTGAGCAGATCTAAACAGAGAGGAATTGGAGATGCTGCTGGATTCCTAGGATCTGGGGAAAGAAATAAGAATCAGGAGAAACATGTTTACCCTGTTCTATGGAACTGCAGGTGGGGCAAGTGAGAGTCTCAGTGATGGAAGGATACTAACGCTTCATAAGAGAGTCAGTTGTCAACATCTGACAACTACAGAAAGAGTCAATGACAAGTCAACATGACAATGTCAGCTGAAAAGAGATGTCCTCCCTTTACTTTCTTCTCTTACTTCCCTCAGTGTTAGGTTTGGGTGGGGAGCCATCAGAAAGCCTGTATAGCAAATTAGGGAAAAGGGAAAAGAAGAGAAAAGATGATGAGGAAAAGGATAAGACTGAGCCAGAGGGAGGGAGAAGCTTTCATTTTAATTGAAGATATATTGCTGCATGGAACTACACATTTTAATTACTGAACCAAGGCGGTGTTCGGTTACTTAAAGTAGCAAAAAACTAGTTGTAAGCTGAAGGGTGGCCAAAGAAACATCATGAACCCTGCAGAGTTTCCTGGCAGGACTAGAAACCATGAGAGTGGGCTTAAAAGGACAATGGGAGACACAGCCAAGTTGCTGGTGATTGAACACATGAACTGTGCCTGTTTAACATAATGGCTACACAATTAGCAAATATTTATTGACCACTACTATATGCCAGGCATTGCTCTGGTGCTCAGGATATAGCAATGAACAAAGACAAATCTCTGCTATCTTGGGAATATGATTTTACAGGGGGAAATGGATGGCAAAGCAATAAAAAAATGGTGGCATAAATAATCATTCTATAAAAATCGGGTGTGGGGTGGGACAACATCGGAGTAAGAGAGGAGGGGGTGAATGTGATAGCGGGGCAGAGGAAGTCCTCTTCTGATGCTTCCATTTTCTCAGTGCACTTGGAAGTGACGTCATGGTGGGGAGTAAGGTAGAGGCAGGAGGTGCTGAAATTTTAAAGGGAAGATATAAAATTGTCACCTAGAATCATGAGGGAGGAGATTGAATTGGGAACTCTCAGGACCCTCTTGAGAGCCATGGTAAAGGTTGTAAGTGACATGAATGAGAATTTTTATATGTTTTTTCTCTAGCTAAGTTCAGTTACCCTGGTGTAGGCATAAAGAAAGTGGGGAATCACATTTATTCAAGATTGGGGCTTGACCAGGGAATCGTGATGGAGGAAGAGAGGCGAAGGGACTTGAGCCTGTTTGCCAAGGACTGTGGAATCTACGTTGGGGACAGTGGGGAAATGAGGACAAATGTAGAGCGGTGCTGGGGTGGAGGGCCTACTGTTCCCGTGGGGTTTCTTCATGATTTAAGTTGTGCAAAGAGAGTGAGTAAGCTGCGCAGAGAGGATGTGTGTTATGAAAAGCGCATACTTGAAATGGAGATGATGGTGATGACAAAGCTCAGGAAATGGCCCAAGGCCTCGGTGGCTGAAGTTGAGTAGACAGCAGCATGCAGGAGAGAGGTCGAGAAGCATCCTAACCAAGAGGCTGGAGTCACAGAGACTAAGTGGATCTGGGAGTTATCAAGAATCATAACAGGAGGAATACTGCAAACTAATAATCAGCCCTGTACTAAACTCGTTAAAAGATGAGTGACTGAGGGCTAGCGATGAAGAAGGAGGGTGGCCATGGTGGTACTGTCTAGCTGAGTTAAATTCAAAGCTGGGAATGACCGTGAGAGGAGGAGACAGTGATCTAGGAATGGGTAAGAGGTGCAAAGACGGCCCACTTCCCTGAGGTTCAGAGGTGTAAGGGGTATGGGAGAGGAAGGAAAAAGTACTCAAGAATGCTATGGGGCAGCCAGGGTTTTCAGCAGTATTTCAGTTAAAATAAATAAGAAAAGTGGAAGGAAAATGGACTATGAATTCTAGAAGGCTCACGGGGAGGAGTGGGAGACAGGGTCAGATGAGAAGACATGCGTAATTATCAGATGGTGCAGGATGACCTGGGGGATGAGGCCTCTGGTGTGAACTGACATACTTCTGGAAATAGGGGAAGATCAGTTCTTCTGGATATCCTGGTTTCAACTGATTATAGTGGCGAGGATGCTGGCAGGAAGGAACGGAGGTCTTGCTTGAGGAGCTCACTGCTCTGGGTAGCGCCAAGGTAAAAAGAAGTGATGATTTAGTCATGGGCTGGGCTGGCTGCAGTAGCCCCTACACACTGAGGCAAGTGTTTCATCGTTTATATATATATATATATATATATATANGTGTCAGAAAACCTCCAACTAGTTGCAGAGTTAGTTTTGGTTCCCACTCTCTGATATCTTTTCAGTAGAGGGATGTTGGAATTCTGTGGGGGCGGGGGGGGGAGTTTGGTTGTCAGTATATACATTTAAAAAAAAGCAGGCCTTCGTATCTAGTGTCTCTGGCACTATGCTGTCATTTGCTTCATGCAGTTTGGTGCAAGTGTGAACGGTCAATTAAACATCTGTTACTAGGACCGGGAAGAGTTGTAACTCCATGGTTCCATGAGGAATACCATCTATGCTATGTTGGTCTTCTGCTGAGCTACAAAGGCATAGCAAGAATCACACTGGGGGATCTCTAGGGATTTAGAGCAGGAAAATCCTACTCCAATCTTCTACTGTGTCACCACAACTTTAACCCATTCCTATTCCTCCCCATGGGTGGATGGAAGAGTGGTATCATTAAAAAAATTTAAATTATAGGTATGGGGAAGAATATTAGAAATTATCTACTCTAGAATTATTAGTAAATGAGTTCAGTTGTTTTGGTAAGGCTAGACATACTAGGAATCATGTTCCAAAGCTAGACTCTTTCATGCAGGACTTGCCACAGAGAAGATGACTTCTATTCCTCATCTGTAAAATAGAAATGATTATAATATCTACCTCTAATGACTATAGAGGATTAAATAAATTAATATACTTAAAGTACTTTGAAGGCTGCTGGCATATATTAAGTACCAAATTGTTAGTTATTATGACATGGTTATTTGGAGATTCAGGTTTGCTATTAAGCTCCAGCAAGAATGGGCTGGCTGGTTGAATGATCATTTTGGTAAAACAAAGGCAAATTTGCTGCATTAGGCAGTAGGCACTTTTGAGTTTGTAAGGGTAAAGGAAGAACGAATATTTTATATGAATTTGTGTGCCTATACACAATAAACATCTGCAAGGAGGGGTCTTAAATCTTGTCCAAAAGAGGTGAGCAGATCTAAACAGAGAGGAATTGGAGATGCTGCTGGATTCCTAGGATCTGGGGAAAGAAATAAGAATCAGGAGAAACATGTTTACCCTGTTCTATGGAACTGCAGGTGGGGCAAGTGAGAGTCTCAGTGATGGAAGGATACTAACGCTTCATAAGAGAGTCAGTTGTCAACATCTGACAACTACAGAAAGAGTCAATGACAAGTCAACATGACAATGTCAGCTGAAAAGAGATGTCCTCCCTTTACTTTCTTCTCTTACTTCCCTCAGTGTTAGGTTTGGGTGGGGAGCCATCAGAAAGCCTGTATAGCAAATTAGGGAAAAGGGAAAAGAAGAGAAAAGATGATGAGGAAAAGGATAAGACTGAGCCAGAGGGAGGGAGAAGCTTTCATTTTAATTGAAGATATATTGTTACATGGAACTACACATTTTAATTACTGAACCAAGGCGGTGTTCGGTTACTTAAAGTAGCAAAAAACTAGTTGTAAGCTGAAGGGTGGCCAAAGAAACATCATGAACCCTGCAGAGTTTCCTGGCAGGACTAGAAACCATGAGAGTGGGCTTAAAAGGACAATGGGAGACACAGCCAAGTTGCTGGTGATTGAACACATGAACTGTGCCTGTTTAACATAATGGCTACACAATTAGCAAATATTTATTGACCACTACTATATGCCAGGCATTGCTCTGGTGCTCAGGATATAGCAATGAACAAAGACAAATCTCTGCTATCTTGGGAATATGATTTTACAGGGGGAAATGGATGGCAAAGCAATAAAAAAATGGTGGCATAAATAATCATTCTATAAAAATCGGGTGTGGGGTGGGACAACATCGGAGTAAGAGAGGAGGGGGTGAATGTGATAGCGGGGCAGAGGAAGTCCTCTTCTGATGCTTCCATTTTCTCAGTGCACTTGGAAGTGACGTCATGGTGGGGAGTAAGGTAGAGGCAGGAGGTGCTGAAATTTTAAAGGGAAGATATAAAATTGTCACCTAGAATCATGAGGGAGGAGATTGAATTGGGAACTCTCAGGACCCTCTTGAGAGCCATGGTAAAGGTTGTAAGTGACATGAATGAGAATTTTTATATGTTTTTTCTCTAGCTAAGTTCAGTTACCCTGGTGTAGGCATAAAGAAAGTGGGGAATCACATTTATTCAAGATTGGGGCTTGACCAGGGAATCGTGATGGAGGAAGAGAGGCGAAGGGACTTGAGCCTGTTTGCCAAGGACTGTGGAATCTACGTTGGGGACAGTGGGGAAATGAGGACAAATGTAGAGCGGTGCTGGGGTGGAGGGCCTACTGTTCCCGTGGGGTTTCTTCATGATTTAAGTTGTGCAAAGAGAGTGAGTAAGCTGCGCAGAGAGGATGTGTGTTATGAAAAGCGCATACTTGAAATGGAGATGATGGTGATGACAAAGCTCAGGAAATGGCCCAAGGCCTCGGTGGCTGAAGTTGAGTAGACAGCAGCATGCAGGAGAGAGGTCGAGAAGCATCCTAACCAAGAGGCTGGAGTCACAGAGACTAAGTGGATCTGGGAGTTATCAAGAATCATAACAGGAGGAATACTGCAAACTAATAATCAGCCCTGTACTAAACTCGTTAAAAGATGAGTGACTGAGGGCTAGCGATGAAGAAGGAGGGTGGCCATGGTGGTACTGTCTAGCTGAGTTAAATTCAAAGCTGGGAATGACCGTGAGAGGAGGAGACAGTGATCTAGGAATGGGTAAGAGGTGCAAAGACGGCCCACTTCCCTGAGGTTCAGAGGTGTAAGGGGTATGGGAGAGGAAGGAAAAAGTACTCAAGAATGCTATGGGGCAGCCAGGGTTTTCAGCAGTATTTCAGTTAAAATAAATAAGAAAAGTGGAAGGAAAATGGACTATGAATTCTAGAAGGCTCACGGGGAGGAGTGGGAGACAGGGTCAGATGAGAAGACATGCGTAATTATCAGATGGTGCAGGATGACCTGGGGGATGAGGCCTCTGGTGTGAACTGACATACTTCTGGAAATAGGGGAAGATCAGTTCTTCTGGATATCCTGGTTTCAACTGATTATAGTGGCGAGGATGCTGGCAGGAAGGAACGGAGGTCTTGCTTGAGGAGCTCACTGCTCTGGGTAGCGCCAAGGTAAAAAGAAGTGATGATTTAGTCATGGGCTGGGCTGGCTGCAGTAGCCCCTACACACTGAGGCAAGTGTTTCATCGTTTATATATATATATATATATATATATATATATACACCTATGCTGATGTGCTCAGTCGTGGCTGACTCTTTGAGACCCCATGGACTGTAGCCCACCAGGCTTCTCTGTTCATGGCATTCTCCAGGCAAGAATACTGGAGTGGTTGCCATGCCCTCCTCCAGGGGATCTTCCCTACCCAGGGACTGAATTTGTGTCTCTTTGTCTTCTGCAATAGCAGGTGGATTCTTTACCACTAGCGCCACCTGGGAAGCCCCGTCTACACCCAGCTCTAATCAATTAGAAGAGCTGCCTGGAGCCTCAGTGTGAGAAAAGGCTGAGGATGGATTAATGAGCTCAGCCATGGACACCTAAGGGAGAAGTGGTTTATACGTTGAAGGTGGGCAACCTTTTCATTTTTACATTAAAAAAAGAAAAACAGAGACACAGAAAGGCAAGCAGTTTGCTGCAAATCACAGCTATTTAATGAGAGAATCAAAACCATTCCACCAGGAATACATGAAAACCCTACTGAGCTAGCTCTCATCATCAAATCCGTCTTATTTTTTTTTTAATTTTTGTTCACTCGATGAAGATTTGTACTGTATTTAGATACAGCGTCTTGGCTTTGCCACCAGCTATCTGTTTAACTGTGGACAATTTACTTGCTGTGTCAGTTTGGGTTCTCTAAGAAGCAGGCACCGAGATGGGCCAAAGATCTGTTGTGGGAAAACATCTTTGATGGGTAAGCGATGAGGAGCGGGAGGAAGTGGAGGAGCAAAGTGCACATCGGATATGGTAAAGATGAGCGGAAGTGGAGGGAGTGGAAGGAACCTCAGCTCGCGGCTCAGTTGTGAGCAAAGCTCACCTGTGAGGGTGCCTGCACCGGCAGCCCTGGTGCAGCTCCAGTCCCCCCACTGTGCTCCTTCAAGGACTGGAGACAGCCCGCAGAGAGCATGGCGTTGGGGCATAAGCGCTGAGGCGGCAGGGGGCTGCCAGCCCACGGCCTCCCGTGCAGCGAGTCCTCTTACAGCAAGAGCTGAGGGGAGAACCTCCGTGGCCACACAGACTCCAAGTCTCATTTAGAAACTTCTGCTATTTTTAAAGTGGACGTGAAAGTCAAATAACATGAAGTTAACCATTTAAAAGTATATAATTCAATAACATTTTAGTACATTTGCAACATGTGTACAACCATCAGCTCTGGCTACTCCCAAAACATTTTCTTCATCCACAAATGAAATCCTGTATCCAGGAAGCAGATACACCCTGTTTCCCTCTCCCTCAGCCCCTGGCAACCACAAATGTACTTTCTGTCTTTATGGATTTATTTACAATGGATATTTCATATAAATGGTATAATACAACGTGGTGTTTTGTAACTGGTTTCTTTCACTTGGCACAGTGTTCTTGATATTCATTCTTATTGTATTCATTTGTTATCAGTCCTTTGTTCCTTTTTCTGGTTGAATAGCATTCTGTTATATGGTTACATCACATTTTGTTTATCCATTCATCCGTTGATGACCACTTGGGTTGTTCCACCTTTTAGCTACTGTGAATAATGCCATTATAAACATTTGTGTAGGTACCCTCCAAAAATATTTGGGTACCCATTTTTAACTCATTTGGGTTTACACCTATGAATGGAATTGCTGCGTCAAACAGCGACTTTATGTTTAACATTTTTAGGAACCACTAAACTGATTTCTATAGTTCATAAGCCTCATTCTTCTTATCTGTAACGTGGGGTACACAAAAGACCCCACCTCCTAAGGTTGTGGAGAGACAAAATGGGAAAACACTGCTCACAGAACACTGAGCACAGTGGCAGGAACAAGCAGGATAAATGCCTTATAAACGGTGGCTATTGTTTGTAATGGATGCAACATATTTACCCAAGAGATTGACTTATTTACAGAAAAGAAAAAGATGTAATAGCTTCATTTTGTTTTCTTTCCTAAAGAGTGAAGGTATGAAGCTAAGAATATTCTTTACTCTTAAAAGAGAGACGAAGCATACTTCAACTTGGCTCACTGGGGTTTGTGAAAGTGAAGAGCCCTCAGGATTAAAAGCGTGATCACATCCTGTGGCTAAGGGGTTCTATTAAGGATGCGTTTGTGGGCCTTTCTCTCACTAGATACTACACTCTCTGCAGATGATTCCCTCCTGACAGAGCCGTCCTTGAAATACCATTCTGGTTTGTCATGGTAACTGCCTCTCACAACTTACCAAATTTGGGCAAGCCCTTACCGACTGTCATTTTGACACCTGTTTTTTAAGGGGGAAGAGGAAAGGAAATGTTAGGGGATTAAAAAAAAATCAGACACCACGCAGGGAGGGAAAGAAAAGGAACAAAATGAATTGTTCTATAAGCAGTTTGGGAAGAGCAGGGGGAGAGAGTCTCTGGTGGTGAGATTTCTCAGTGACCAGGGGGCTTACTGAGGAATGTGGTCTAATTTTTTTGTCTGCAAGTATTTGAAATACTAAAAGCAATACTAAAGGCATTTCCCTTGTTCCCCTCATAGGGCATTTTCCTTTGCCAGTGATTACTGATACTGTAACAGTGTAAGTGATGACCACTCTGATGGACAGGTTTCCTTTCTCCCTTTCTATTTTTGTTGATTTGTTTTCTGATAGAGTTGTTTGTATCCCAACCAATGTTGGCATTCAGAAGGAGTTTCGTGAACAGTGTTTGGATAAACTTTCCATGGCTGTAATCTCTGACAGCCTGTTTAGGAATCCATGGTCTCTAGTATTGGACTAAGTGCGTTTGAATCCTGGGACCACCACCTAGGAGTTCTATGATTTGGGGGCACTTTACCTATGGTACAAATGAAGATAATATTAATCATTATCCCAAGAGACTGGTTTTAGGAATAAATGAGATACTTCATGTGATATGCTTGACAAATGTCTGGCACATACAAGTTAGATTAGTAGATGTTGGCTAGTATTATTGTCTGTAGATGTTAGCTAGTGTTATTGTCTGTTGGCTCTTATGGATTTGTTTTTATTCATTCAAGTCTTCTCTCTCCCAGTAAAAATCTTGATTCTTGAAAAGGGACTGTGGTTTAGAGATATTCATTGCCTATTGATACATAACAACACACACACATACTTGCAAATCCTATTTAATCAATGGCTCTAATGCTAAAACTGTGCCATGGAAAGTGGTGAAACCCAGATTTTTCATAAACAAAAAGTCAGCAAAAAGATATAGAGAGATAAAAACAGGAGCGCTTGGCAAGCAAAATTAATGCTTCTGTAGAGAGTAATCTGCATAAGGGTAGGGTCATGTCCTCCACACTAAGAATGGTGCCTGGTCCAGAGGAGGCATTTCATCAATTCTGAATGAATAGATGAATAACATGATTGCACAAAGAAATTCCATAAATTCTGCTCATGTTCAAGTCTCACAAGACTTCATTGTTGTTCAGTTGCTAAGCTGCATCTGACTCTGGAGTGTAGCACGATCCCATGGACAGCAACACACCAAGATTCCCTGTCCTTCATCATCTCCCAGAGTTTCCTCAAACTCATGTCCATTGAATTGGTGATGCCATCAATCATCTCATCCTCTGTCATCCCCTTCTCCTCCTGCCTTCAATCTTTCGCAAGACTTTAAGGTATAAGTATCCCTATATTTGTTAAGAATTGAGTTTGGCTGCAAGTTGGTGAGACCTACCTGGCTATAATGATGTCAACAACAAAGGCTTAATGTCATCAGGAGTCCAGTTGTCACTGGCTATAGTTTATGAACTCATAGTTCAGGANCATCCCCTTCTCCTCCTGCCTTCAATCTTTCACAAGACTTTAAGGTATAAGTATCCCTATATTTGTTAAGAATTGAGTTTGGCTGCAAGTTGGTGAGACCTACCTGGCTATAATGATGTCAATAACAAAGGCTTAATGTCATCAGGAGTCCAGTTGTCACTGGCTATAGTTTATGAACTCATAGTTCAGGACTAAGATTTCTGCAGTCCTTTGTGCTTTTCTTTGTGCTCCTGAGATGGTTGCTGTAGTCCAGCATCAGGCCCTTGTTATAAATGAAAAGGATAAAGAACAAGAGTAGTTTTCCCACCTGAGGACTGTCCTTGAAAACTTGATCTTCAAGGACTTCTCCTTACCCACCGTTGGCCACCACCATCTGCAAGCAAATGGGAGAGAAGAGGGCTCCTCCTTCTCCTTTTCTTCTCATTCTTCTCCTTTTTCTCTTCTTTTCTTTTTCTGCTTTCATCATTTCCCTCCCTTTTCTCCTCCCTACCTGTGCTCATTGTTGCCTCCAGTAACTATGGTTCTTTTGCTAAGGACCAAGGTGACACTGGTTGTGGGGCAGGTGTTAATCATCTCTGCCATGGTCCCCACTTTGTAGGTGTAGGTGAGAAGCAGAGACTCCACTCTGTAGAGCTCCTTATTATTCTTCCTGTAGTTCTAAAGAATTTTTTTTTTTTCANTTAACCATACCTTGAGTCCTATGTCTTTCTTAAAAAAAAAAAAAAATTAAGTCTTCAATACTGTGTTCATAATATGCACTGAAAAATATTTGTCAAAGAGATGAATGGAGTCACTTATCAGAGCAGCATATCTTGTGCTCGTCTCACGTAACAATTCTTGGACCAGGTCATTTAAGGCGATGCCCACATGGCAGGGCAGCATCCGGACTCTAGGCCAGAGTGTACTTATTGTCTATCTGCAGGGCATGGAGTGCTCACACGTGAGTTCATGGACGGTGACAGTTCTATCATCTGTGTTTTCAAGTATAAATGAAGTTTGCCACGTTGTACTTACTGCCTGTTAACATGACTAGGCTGTTGACTTCCTGTAGTGATTTTATCACTCAGGAGCCTAAACCTCTGAAGAGTCTTGAGTTATTATTACAGTGAGAATCAGAAAGGGTTGTGATAGAAAAAATATGTCTTATGATTTTCCTTGTCAGGATCTTAGAAAAAAACTGACTGCGTTCTGTAGGGATTTCCACTGAATCCCTTTACTTTTCAGGGTAAATTTGGCTAGAATTGGGCTCTGGGGCTGGGACAGAGGGAGAGTGTTTCACTGAGTATTGGGGGATGCCAAAACCTCAGTCAGAAAATTAAGTCTCTATTGTTTCCTAAGGTGGCTCCAAGTCAGTGGCTGACAACTGGAATTTATTCTCTCATGGTTCTGGAAATCAGATGTCTAAAATCAGGATGCTGGCAGGTTTTATTCCTTTTGGAAATGCTGAGGGAGAATCTATTCTCTGCTTTTTTCCTATCTTCTGAGACTGCTGGCAATCTTGGCATTGCTTGGCTTATAGACACACTACTTCTATCTTTGCCTCCGTTGTTAAACAGAACTCTCCCTGAGTGTCTGTGCTCAGGTTTCTCTCTTCTTGCAAGGATGTCAGTCACTGGTTAGGGCCCACCCTAATCCAGCATGACCTCCTCTTTCCTTGATTTCATCTACAAAAATCTTGCTTCCAAATAAGGTCACATTCTGAGGTTCATGTTGGATATCAGTATTTGGAAGACTCCCTTTCTACGCCTTTCAACAGAGCCTAGGAAGCTAAAAGGGAATTCCACCAAAACAATGGGGTCCAGAGTCCAGCAGTGGCCTTGTGATAGAGGAGCAGGAAGCCCACGCCAGGGAGCAGAGAGTAAGTGCAGCAGCTAAAGAGTGGGCGGGACGGGGCACAGATCTGATCATCTTGAGTGGTGCCTGTTCTTTACTCTTAGCTTTGGTTGATATATCTGGTCCCTCCAGGCTTCATGGTGTCCCTGGACTGTACTGCTTTAACACAGATGCAAAAGTAAGCCTGTTTTTATTTCCCAGAGGTCTTCCCTATAGCTCAGACAGTAAAGAATCTGCTTGCAATGCAGGAGACTTGTGTTCGATTCCTGGGTTGGGAAGATCCCCTGGAGAAGAGACTGGCCGTCCACTCCAGTATTCTTGCCTGGAGAATCCCATGGACAGAGGAGCCTGGCAGACTACAGTTCGTAGGGTCGCAAAGAGTTGGACATGACTGAGCAACTGACAGTACTACTACTCCTCCTTATTTCCCAGAAAAGTTCACTTACAGAAAATTATGGGTGATAAGCACTAAACCCTGAGCTTTCCAGGTGGCGCTAGTGGTAAAGAATCCACCTGCCAAAGGAGGAGACACAGGACACAGGATCCCTGGGTCAGGTAGATCCCCTGAAATAGAAAATGGCAACCCACTGCAGTATTCTTGCCTAGAGAATTCCAAGGACAGAAGAGGCTGGCTGCAGTCCACGGGGCTGCTGAGGGGTTGCATATGACTGAGTGACGGAGCACACACACACACACAGCATTAAACCATACTGAAGATTTCATGGGGGAAGGCACGCACCATGTATCGCTTGGCAAACAATTTGAAATTCACAGCTAACATTTTTGTTTTCCTTGTAAAANGCCTAGAGAATTCCAAGGACAGAAGAGGCTGGCTGCAGTCCACGGGGCTGCTGAGGGGTTGCATATGACTGAGTGACGGAGCACACACACACACACAGCATTAAACCATACTGAAGATTTCATGGGGGAAGGCACGCACCATGTATCGCTTGGCAAACAATTTGAAATTCACAGCTAACATTTTTGTTTTCCTTGTAAAACATTGCTATTGACAGTTTCTGTTTCTTGCCTTTTTCTCGACTTGGTCCAGAGTTTATCTGGAATTCTAGTGTTATTGTAGCAACTGCGTTCTCCCTCTGGCTTCTGCTCCAAATGCACACACACACACAAGTATTCATCTAAATAAGCTCTAGAACAAAAACTCTGTTTTTATCATCATCTAACATTTTCAGAAGACAATCTGGATTAAAAAAGCAAACACTGTTTTAGTTTGTTGTGCCCCAACCTAGGTAGTAAACTACTTTAATGCAAGAACAATTATGCTTGTCTTCATGTCCTTCTCAGCACTTAGCATGGTGTTTCCCATATATTATGTCCATAATAACTGCTGTCTAATAGTGGCACTATTAATGCAAAAACCTGTACTTTTATCTTTTCATTAAAAATTTGCTATGGTGCTGTATGGGCATCAGTTTATCGATCTTATTTAAGTGCCAAATTTCTAAGGATATTGGGAAGTGGAGAAATAATTTTTAAAAAGTCACTTATTCTCCCTCATGAGCAAGTTTCTAAATATATTTGCATTTGTTCTAAGAGAGAATTATCCAACCCTCAAATATTTATTAAATGACAACTTGGTGAATGTTAGAAAATTAAAAAAAAAATAGGAGATATAAGTTTCTTGCACAAGCTTACATTATAATGGGGATTATTTTTGTGCATGTAGAAGGAATATGAATCCTTGTGGTTTGCTGTGATAGAACCAACTTTCAAATTCTCTGCCACTAAATGGTTACTTCATTTTGACGTGTATGAGACTCAGTTTCCTCATCTATAAAATGGGGATGAAATAGTATACAATAGAATTGTTGGGAAGATGAAGTAAGATAATGTTTCCTAGGTACCAATATAGCATGCATTCAATGAATGCTAATTATCATTGTGATTACCATTTGATATTGATGATGACAATAAGTAGTCTGGGATTTCCAGAGGGTCATTTTTATTGTGAGGGATCAAAAAAAGCTGCACAGAAGATGGAGTTATTTTATTTTTGGCTATGTCAGATCTTAGTTGTAGCATACAGGATTTTTGTTGTGGTATTTATTCTTCTCTCTAGTTGAGGCACCTAGATCCAACAGTTGCAGTACACAGACTTAGTTGCCCATGGCATACAGTCTCCATAATTCCCCAACCAGGGATGGAACACGTGTCCCCTGCCTTGGAAGATGAATTCTTAACCACTGGACCACCAGGGAGATCCCAGAAGATGGAGTTTTTGAGGTGGTCTTATAAGAATGGTTAGGATTTACAAAACCTGAACTAAGATAGTCCTTGAAGGGTTGGTGGTAACAGTGCTGAAACTCAGAGAAGTCTTGAGGTGAGCTCAGACCAAACTGCAGGAAGAAAAGAGTATTAGAGAAAAAGCAGCTCTTCTCAAATGATGAGAGTAAAGTTCTGTGGTCACACAATTGCATCTCGTTTCCAATCTCCACACCTCCCAGGTCATATTGCAGTCATTAGTGATGTATTTCACATTCTCTAAGTGCAATCACCTGTTAGATATAAAATGGTAGGAAGTGTGAGGCTCTAAACTAGTTGGCCACCTCTAATTAAATAGTCCTAGAGCTTGTTGTGTTTCCTGTGAGCTGTTGCAAGCACAGATTTGACTCCCTTCTAAAAGTTCTGATTAAAAGGAAGCAAACTTCCAAAATTAGACTTGTAATTAAAATTTGACTTTGATCAGTAGCTGCTGAGAGGGTCATTAAAAGCCATGAATGTGCTGACACAGGGGGTTGTTGGGCGGATGAGGTGAGGAGGGAACCAGAGAGATTGGAAACAAATAAAAAATTGTTCAGAAGCATTATCGAATTGCAAATATCAATTATTATGGGTCTATGGATGAGCGATTATTACATTAAAAACATTCTTGGCAGACAGCCCGTATGGGTGTAGAAAGCTGCGACTCCATCAGAGCTTGGCTTTAATTTGATTTTTGCAAACATGTTTTTGGTTTCTTTTCCTTTGATTGGTTTCAGAGAACGCTGGACAACAGCTGGGTAGAAACTGCATCTAACTCTCTGTAAAACTTGTTGAAAGGTGGTTTCTACCTCCTGCAAAGCTAGGAGCCTATCATCTCTGAAGAAGCTGCAGGAGGGAGGGAGGATGGGGAGACTGATGGAGGTGGAGGGGTTCTCACACTGAATGTGGGAGAAATGAAGCTGTGTTTTCCGGAACCAAGGAGCGGTGATCAGGAGGGGCAGATGAAGGAGCTCAGGGCTTGCTTTTATTTCCTTGATTAAGAGTAATGACTCACTGGCATGAACGATGAGGGGCGATGTGGCAAAACAATGCAAGAAAGATAGTGGCTTTAGCCCTCTGTGAGCCAGCTGTGTGTTGTGGCTGCCAAAAAGACTAATATGATCATAGGCTGCAATTACAGAGGATAGAAGAAAACGATCATTCCCCTTTTTCCACACACCTGGTGTGACACGTTTGCTTTTAAGCGCATGGCATGCCCCCTCATCTGCCTGGTGTATTCCTATTCATCTTTCCAAAGCCAGCCCAAGGTCACCTCTTGTCTTCGATGACACTTTTCTTGACCCCACGCTCACCAGATTTAATCACTGCCATCTTGTGCAGGCTCAGTTGTTCTGTCACATTCATCATTTTTCACTGCCATGTTGTTCATGTGTCCATCTGCCCTGGAGGGCAGGATCAATGCCTAATTGGGCTTTTTACCTACAGAACCTGGCATTCAGGAGGGGCTCAGTACATATTTATGGTATTGAGAGAAACAGATCACTGGAGCATGTTTGGTGAAGATCAAGTAAAAAGGTAGAAGGACTTGAAGTCATACTGAAACCCAGCTGAAATCAGGTCAGGCTAAGTTAGCAAGCTGAGGTAGTGGGCTTCTTCCTTAGAGGGGAGAAGGGGCTCATCTCCTCATAGGAAGTACCATGGAAAGGGTCTGTGAACTCACTGGGAAGAGAGACTCTAGGGGAAGCCAGAAGCTACTCTTTACCTTGTTTCAAGAGGAAGAATGAGAAAGCTACATGTAAAGGGATAAAGCAATTGTGTCTTGCAAAAAAGGAAGTTACAAGCTTTCTTCCTTCTTCCCAGCCATTTGGCAACATGTCTCCATGTGTTTTCAAAAGAATTCCGATATCCAAACATATTGCTGAATTTATGCCAGAAATGGAAGCATTTTCTTGAGTCTTAGAAAATGATGCCAATGATGAAGCTCCAAGGATGATGAAGGCCAGAAACATCGCATCATATATAATGAAAGTCAGAGTATAAATTGAGTAAGGAAACTTGAGATACCTTGGTCATCGAGAGTGGGGGAAAAAAAAAAAAAAAGATGTGCAGAACAGTGAAATTTTGTGGTGTGGGGAATTCTAGCTTCCACTCACCATATGCAAACTCATTGGTTATTGTATTTATAGTTTTAGAGTTCTTCCTGTACAACCTTTACAAACCATTGCAAAAGTGATGGAATAAAAATCAGAAAGCATTTATAGTCTCGTGTTTCAGATATTTTTCAGGAATATCTGACAGTAGGGGAGAAAAACGAGAATGAGAAGGAAAAGAAAACTTATGACACATAGCAGAAGTTGAAAAAAGGTGAGCTGGACTCTTAAAACGTCATATAAGGCAATAAAAATACTTGAAGAACATGCTCCCGAGTCACTTATAGAAAGGGCTGTGATATTAAAGAGGGAGAATGCCTGTATATGGGCCTCCCCGGTCGCTCANTTTACCTAAAGAATATTTTAAGCTGTCCTTAGTAACAACAATTAACTAAGACAATGCTTTGCAATGGAGGGGAAAGGGAACACTTGGGGATATCAGAATCTTGGGGATTCAGGAGAGTGTATTATAGCTTCCATAGGATATTGATGTAACTCTCTCACTATACCTCTTCACTCCACGTTGAGACTAAATGGTTTAGGGGGAAAATGATGGACATTTGAAATTGAGATAGTTCCTGAAGCTGCAGTTTGCTGACTCTGACTGGCTTACCACTAGGGAGAAAAATTGGACTAAGATAGCTTCATATTCTTCTGCAAGTCTCCAAAGAGTTGAGAGAAACAAATGAACTAATCTTTATAATATGCATACACATGACTAGAACATACCCCTTTCTCCCCATCATCAACCTGATTTCCTTATCTCTGAATGTGTCTCATTGCCACATTTGAATTTGTGTCTCACTATTGAGAAATGGAATATTTCCTGCCATATCAGTGAACAAGAATGTCACAGTCATCAGTGATTGCAGCCACCAGGGATGATGAGCTCATGAGCCCTGACGGAACTCAGGAAGGGAAAGAATCCCTCCATCTAACAGCCATCAGACTGTAGCCACTCTCTATGGTGAGCCCCAAGGAAACTCAGGATGTGAAAAACCAGGATACTNCCATATCAGTGAACAAGGATGTCACAGTCATCAGTGATTGCAGCCACCAGGGATGATGAGCTCATGAGCCCTGACGGAACTCAGGAAGGGAAAGAATCCCTCCATCTAACAGCCATCAGACTGTAGCCACTCTCTATGGTGAGCCCCAAGGAAACTCAGGATGTGAAAAACCAGGATACTGGCCCCAGATAGCTGAGGTGCATATCAAAGGCATGATTTCAGGGAGCTCAGACTCTTGCATCTTTCCATACAAAGAAAAGTGCTAAATTCTTTAACTCGGGTTATCAGGTTTTCTTTAGATAACAATAACTTTTGACCTGCCCTTTGTCGAAAAACTTCCATATAACCTTCCTCTTCCCCTCCTCGCACCTCCTTAGAGCAGTTCTCTCAGGGTTACCTGAGACGCTGCTTCCCAGGCTTGAGATCCTAAACATCCCCACCAATTAAAACATAACTCTCAACTTTTAGGTTGCAAACACTTTTTAAATCTACACCATAATAACATATGTTTTAAGTTAAACTTTGACCTCTATTGGTAAGAAATTGTACATCTAGCCTTTATATCCTTGTGTAGGAGAGGGCAAAACTTCTTTTCTCTTTACCCCATCTTAGGTTCATTGGCTGGGGCCTGGTAAATTAGACCGTCAGAAGACAGATTAATAGGAGAAAAACAGAAGTTTGTTTTTAACACATAGGTCACACGTACATGTCACGCATACTCAGTGATGAGTAACTCAAAGGTGGGGGTGGTCATTAGAACTTGCGCTTGTGTAGCATCTTAGCAAAGAATAGTAACTTTGTAGAGCAGTGACAAGACAAAGAATTTCAAGCTTCTAGGGGTGGCACATTGTGGGTTGGCAAATGTATGGGGAAACTAAGGGTAGATAAGGTCTACTTTTAGGGAGATTTGTTTGTGGATTCCTCTGATGTGTGTCTTGCTGATAAGGTCCTAGAGTTTTCTCTAATGATTTACTTCTATCCTTCCTGTTAGGGTAGAAGAGACATCTTTAAAAACTATGTCCTGCTTTTAGGCTAATAGAGGGAGAGCAAAGTGTTTTCTAGTATCTACTTCTTAGTTGCATTCAACTCAGAATAATCCTTATGTCAAAGTGACATATTTTGGGGTGGTGTATCTTGACACACTTCTCTTGCATTGTCTAGTCTATATATGTGGCCATATAGTTCCATTGTTCCAGTTTTATTTTAGAGCATTGAAGTCTTCCCCTTTTATAGCCCTGATGACTAGCAATAGCTGGATGCCATTTGAGGAGACAGACTGGCTGCCACAACTATTTTCATGCTTCATGACTGTCTATTTCTAAAAGGAAACTGTTTTCCTAGAGTGCAGCATAAGTTTAAGAATATCAAAGGCAGTCAGATACTCAGCATAATTATAGGTTAGGTTTCCCGACCAGATATTCAAATCATCTTCTTTTCATGGGAGGAGTGTGGTTGATTAAAACATTCGAGGCAGCGTCTGACACAAACACTCTGGAGAGCATGTCAAGGAGATCTGGTAGTGGAAAACAGCCCCTGAAGTCAGGGAGTCAAACTTCATCCAAATAACACCTGGGGAGGGAAAGATGGTTCAGATTTGAGGCCCATGGGTATGGATGACTAATCTTCTGTGACAATTTTTCCCCCTAATTCACAGCTGAGACAATGGCTGGATTTAAGACAGGGATCCCTTTTCCCCTCTAGACACAGATGGATGATGATGTTTACAACCCATGGCATTGGCAAGATTATTGGAACTTCTGTGTGCTAACTATAACTTCACCTCCCTGCCCCCTGGTCCCCGTGAAAGCATATCCATGTGCAAATGAGAAGTGGCATTTTCCTATGGGCCGGTTTCCATGAAGAGTGGTCTTAGATAGTTCATAGATAAGAATCAAATAACACTGATGCACATAGTCGTTTAATCCTATTTAAATTTTCTTTCAGTTCTTAGATAACATCAAGGGAAACTACTCAATTTGTTGCCCATTTCTTTAAACATCTCAGCTTTTACTGTCTCCCTTTTGAACAGATCAAAAACCAACTCTGACAGGCTTCTCAGCTAGCAACAGTCTCTAGTAAGTAACAGGATCTAAGAAAAAATTAACAACACTATCTGGTAATTTTATTCATTTTAAATTTTATTTTCTATTTTGGCAAGTGATACTGGTTTTCCATTTATAGCAGTGGCATAAACTTTCCTTCATAAATAAATTTATTTAAGGAAAACATGAATCTATTTAAAGAAAAAAGGTTTTAAGTAAATAACAGAAAGCTATGTCTCATAATGCATAGTAATACAGAAAATTCTGATAGTACTAATTGAATAATGAGAGTTTAGGAAATATTGCTGTAGCAATAATCTTGAGTTGGCCTTAATTTTTCAAAAATAAATTATTTTCAAGTGTTAATACTTTGAAGATTATTACTAATGAATTCCTTATGACAGATTGCACAAATACTTAAGATGTTACTGTGTGTTATTTCACTCTGATTTAGAACTGCTGACCCATGTAAACTTATTACATAGAAAACATAGAATTTTGGACTATCTCTAGTTTAATATTTTGGAATGCATTTCACATTTATGACCTATGTTTGTGCTCTTAAAAAACACAGTAGCAGCAAGTGGTTCTAAAAGGCTCTTCTCAGGGAGGTAGCTAGTTTTCTAGTCAATTCTTCCTTTCCCTTGTTCATTGTAACTGAGTTGTATCTGAGAATATGGATGACCAGTTACTTATATTTTTTTCATGTGGCAAAGTTCTTACCCTTGGAATGTAAGCATGCCTCCTCTCTGTT
Organism: Neotragus moschatus; assembly: GCA_006410615.1. NCBI lineage: Eukaryota > Metazoa > Chordata > Mammalia > Artiodactyla > Bovidae > Neotragus > Neotragus moschatus. Next base: position 226,647 of record SJYA01000915.1, read on the forward strand.
CTCCATCTGCTTCCTGATGGCTGGAAACTGGGTTTGGTAGAAACCCAGCTTCAATCATATGAATAACAAAATGCCTAAGGAAAGATGGAACAGCAAGAGGTAGGAGCCTGGGTGTTGGACCAAGTGGAGCAGAGCAGCTCACCCTACCCAGATCTTCCACAATGGAATTACTCTGAGACAGAGAAATCAAGTCCATTAAGCCCCCATATTGCTTCCCACCTCCTTGTCGTAACAACTTAGCTTTTAATCTAATATAGTACTCCTCACCACCCAAACCACTCTCTATTAATATTAAATGTAATTAGTTGGCATAATGAGGAAAGGTGGGAAAGAAGTTGTGTCACCTTGTGTCTTTGTCACTAAATTAGACTTGACTCCTTCCACACCGTCTCCTTCCTTTTAAGACTCAGAATGAAGAAGAGGGTTGTGGAGCAACTATTTAAATACACATTATCCCAAACTAATAAACATTGAATCCTTTGCTTTACTCTTTCCCTAAAACAGAGATTGACTCTAGGCAGAATAAGGGGAAATGAATTGATTAGAAGGATTTCAAAAAGCTCATAGAACCGTGGAGAAACCTGGAAAGTCCAAGTTTCATAAATTAGATGGACTAGAGCTTGGGCACTGGGTGAAGGCTGGGTTGGCACACAAGAAGTGTGTGGGATTTCTTCCAAGCAGTTGTTCCTTGCTGTGTTCTGCACAAGATTCAGATTTTTTGGAATAAAAAGTGAAAGTATTAGTTGCTTCATCCTGTACAACTCTTTGTGACCCCAAGGACTGTATGTAGTTTCCCCACCAGTCTCCTCTGTCTATGGAATTCCCCAGGCAAGAATAATGGAGTGGGTAGCTTTGACCCATCTCAGTTCTTACGATTACTCCTCAAGGCAGGGTGGGAGGCCTTCACTGTCATGTGCTGTGGAGGATGGGTTATTCTTTAAAGAAAACTTGAAGCTCCCTTACTCTGCCCTCAGGGTTGTGCTGGAACCAACTTACACTGTCTCAAGATAGCTGATGGTACAGCTTGCCCACTTAGTGGTCAGTGGGCATATCCCTGGGAGCTTGAAAACAGCTCTACTGGTAATATTTACACCATGGAAGTGGGCAAGTGACTCCAAGTCAGAGAGTAAGTCAGAAAGCCTTTCTCTTCAGAGAGCTGGTTGTTAAACATTTACATGCTTTCCGTTGCCTATACCCTTTCCATCTTTCCACTTGGTATTTTCTGTAGTGTCCCATATCAGGTAGGCTGGCCTTGCATCAGAATCAAGGGAAATAAGATTTTTCAATTGACTTACGAAAACTAGCTGATGAAAGTAAAAATTTTATTTTATAAACATACNGTTGTTAAACATTTACATGCTTTCCGTTGCCTATACCCTTTCCATCTTTCCACTTGGTATTTTCTGTAGTGTCCCATATCAGGTAGGCTGGCCTTGCATCAGAATCAAGGGAAATAAGATTTTTCAATTGACTTACGAAAACTAGCTGATGAAAGTAAAAATTTTATTTTATAAACATACAACTAAGTCAACATATTTTATTACTTTATTTGAAAATTAATTTCATCCATGTAGAGCAAACATCTAATTAAAATGAGGTTTGGGGATGTTATTATATCTTATATACTTCTGAAAAAGATTCCAGAAAGGCATTCTGTTTCAGTTTGGGAACAAAGACAGCCCTGTTTAGTATCTGAGTAGTTCTTTTTTTATATTCCTTAATTATTTATTATGTGTAAGTATTAAAAAGCAGAGACATTACTTTGCCAACAAAGGCCCATCTAGTCAAGGTTATGGTTTTTCCAGTGGTCATGTGTGGATGTGAGAGTGACTATAAAGAAAGCTGAGCACTGAAGAATTGATGCTTTTGAACTGTGGTGTTGGAGAAGACTCTTGAGTCCCTTGGACTGCAAGGAGATCCAACCAGTCCATCCTAAAGGAGATCAGTCCTGGGTGTTCTTAGGAAGGACTGATGTTGAAGCTGAAACTCCAATACTTCGGCCACCTGATGTGAAGAGCTAACTCATTTGAAAAGACCCTGATGCTGGGAAAGATTTAGGGCAGGAGGAGAAGGGGATGACAGAGGATGAGATGGTTGGATGGCATCACTGACACAATGGACACGAGTTTGGATGGACTCTGGGAGTTGGTGATGGACAGGGAAGCCTGGCGTGCTGCGGTTTATGTGGTCACAAAGAGTCAGACACTACTGAGCGACTGAACTGAACTGAACTGATAGTCTTCAAGTGAGTAGAATCCAATAGACAAACAATAAATATAGGGTGAATGAATGAATACCACAATTGCAAGCATCTGAAGGAAAATATGGTATATTATACTCCTGTGTTCTTTCAAGGAGTTTATCACAGTACTGAGAACATGATTTAATAAATACATACTTGGTTTTTAACCTGGATTTCTCAGGTAGTATAACAAACTGTGGTTAAATGAAAAAGCTAGCTATTTTGTTAATTGGTTTTAATTTCAAGACTACAATGATCAGAATTTTTTATTCCTTTTTTTGGGGGGGAACGGTATTTATTTCATTTATTCAATAAGTTTGTTTTGAGGACCTATCAGTTGCCTGACTTTTCATTTGTATATTGAGATAGAGTATGTAAAGAATGTATCCCTAGACAAAAATTTGAGGGTGTGGTAATTTGTGTATGTGTGTGTTTAATTTTGATTCCAACTTATGAACCATTAGATTAAAAAAAAAAATAAGTCCCAAATAGAAGAAAGTAGCTAACCTGTATCATGTAAACTGTTTGAGCCAAAGGCATCTTTCTAAATGCAGAATTGTTTCCACATAGCTATTTATTTATTGAGGAAATACATATATGCCACTTGTTATGTGTGAAACACTGTCTATGTAGTTTACAAATATGAACTCAATTCTAATTATCCTGATTTTACAGATATGAAAATCAAGATGTAGAAAAGGTAGCTAATTTATTCAAGATCACATAGGTAGTAATGGGAGACCCAGATTTACATCCAGGTGGTCTAGCTCCAAACTCAGAGCTCTTAACTTCACACTGTTTTGTCTCCCTGAGATGATTCTAGGATCTGTAACTGCAGAGAAGGAGATGACCAGAATGAGTGGTGAAGGAGTGATCTTGATCAGAGATGCCTTTAAAATGCATGTATAAGAACATTTAATAAAGAATTATTCACATTATTCCCAAGTCAGAAAAACATGCTGATGTCTACCAACAATGAAATAAGTTAAAAAGGGAAACAAGATGAACAAACCGTGGAGTACTATACAGTAAGGAAAATGAACAGACTATAATCAAGTAGAAAAGTATCACAAATCTAGTACTGAGCAAAAAACTGAGGTATGAAATAATGGTTACATGTGGAATTATTCCATTTATATAAAAATAAAAAATACATAAATGGTAAAAACACTCTATAAGGCCAAAAGTAATGGATATGACTACTTTTTAAGAAAAGAGAATAATGATTAGGAAGGGGTATGCTGCTGCTGCTGCTAAGTCGCTTCAGTTGTATCCAACTCCGTGTGACCCCCTAGACGGCAGCCCACCAGGCTCCGCCGTCCCTGGGATTCTCCAGGCAAGAACACTGGAGTGGGTTGCCATTTCCTTCTCCAGTGCATGAAACTGAAAAGTGAAAGTGAAGTCGCTCAGTTGTGTCCTACTCTTCGTGACCCCATGAACTGCAGCCTACAAGGCTCCTCCATCCATGGGATTTTCCAGGCAAGAGTACTGGAGTGGGTTGCCATTGCCATCTCCGAGGAAGGGGTATAAGTCTTCTGATTTGTTGGCAATCTTCTGTTCTTTGACCAGGGTGGTAATCACACAGGTGTGCCCACTTAGTGATAACTCTCTGAACTCTACAAAGTTATGATTTTTCTGTATGTATGTTATAGGTCAATAATAGATTAAGAAATATTGACCAGAGGGATAACAGGGGGAAAAAATGGCAAAATTGAAGACAGAAACAGGGTTGAGTGAAAAATAAGAAAGAGTTAAGAAGATAAATTATTTGTACATAGTATATTTATGAAATCAAACAATCTTGATTGTTTGATTTAGATATTGAGGTTTGCAAATGTTTCTACAAGGAACCAGTAAGTACTCAATAACAAATATTTTAGGTTTTCCTGTTCATGTACAGTAGACGCTCTCACTTAATATTTCTCTTCAGTGCCTTAAAAAATGTCAACACCATTCTTAGCCTGCTGGCTATATAAAACAGGTTACTTTGGGTAATTATAATTTTTCTATGCATGACTAATATACTCACTCTGGTGGAAGATGTTGATAATGGGGGTGGTATGAATGTGTAGGCACAGGACTATACAGGAAATATCTATACCTTCCCCTCAATTGTGTTGTGAGCCCAAACTGCTCTAAAAAATAAATTCATAATTAAAAAAACACAAAAAACAAGCCACAGACAAGATTTGGTCCAAGATCCATAGTTTGTTTACCCCTCAGCAAGTTCATGGTAATACCAAAATGATTAAAATACAGTTTCTGCCCTCCACACTCCATGCATTTATTCACTCGCCATGGCAAATAGATGGGGAAACAGTGGAAACAGTGGCTGACTTTGTTTTTCTGGGCTCCAAAATCACTGCAGATGGTGACTGCAGCCATGAAATTAAAAGACGCTTGCTCCTTGGAAGGAAAGTTATGACCAACCTGGATAGCATATTCAAAAGCAGAGACATTACTTTGCCAACAAAGGCCCATCTAGTCAAGGTTATGGTTTTTCCAATAGTCATGTGTGGATGTGAGACTTGGACTATAAAGAAAGCTGAGCACTGAAGAATTGATGCTTTTGAACTGTAGTGTTGGAGAAGACTCTTGAGAGTGCCTTGGACTGCAAGGAGATCCAACCAGTCCATCCTAAAGGAGGTCAGTCCTGGGTGTTGGAAGGACTGATGCTAAAGCTGAAACTCCAACACTTTGGCCTCCTCATGCAAAGAGTTGACTCATTGGAAAAGACTCTGATGCTGGGAAGGATTGGGGGCAGGAGAAGAAGGGGATGACAGAGGATGAGATGGCTGGATGGCATCACGGACTCGACGGACGTGAGTCTGAGTGAACTCCGGGAACTGGTGATGGACAGGGAGGCCTGGCGTGCTGCAGTTCATGGGGTCGCAAAGAGTCAGACACGACTGAGCTACTGAACTGAACTGAACTGATATCTTTACTGAATATCTCCTATGTGCTTTAAGTGGATGAGACAGCTGTGTAAACCAGTAAATTACCCTACAATGTGATGAGTACCCTAACTGAGGTACAAAGTGCTTGAGAAAAAAACAGCATGTAACTTTCTCTTTTTGAAGTCAGTTTTCAACAGCTTTTGAAGTAGGTCGGGACTTACCGGGCAGAGAAGAAGGGGCAGGCATCCAGTAGAATGGGTATACCAATAAGTAAATCCATGCAGGTGTGATATAAACATACATCTATAAGTTTACTATATTACTTTGTGTTACTGGGGCATCACGTGTGTAGGATAACAGAAGACAAGGCTAGAGCACTGTTTCCTAAACTTTTTCACATCATGGCACATATATACCTTACATGTTTGGAACACTGGGTTAAACAGATGAAGCCACATGTGGGTCCAGGGACTTATGCTTCTCCAGGGCCCACTAGGCTTCTCTGAGATCTTAGTGTATCACTCCACTCACTGACAACCCTTGGCATCCAGAAGAAAGTTCTGGAGTAACAGGGGAAGCCCTGATTCAACGTGTGGGCTCTAGGTCAGGAGGAATTTTGGTGGCTTTGCATAGTACAAGGCTGAGATTCCAATTCTAGTTTTGTCACTTATTTATTGGATGACCTAAGCAGCATCTTTGAAATCCCTCTGCTTCCATTTCCTCTTCTTTCTAAAATGCTGACAGTATCTGGAAGGGATCCTGTCAACCTTAAAATTAATGAGATATTGTATATAAAGCTTTCGCTGCAGAGTCGACACTCAACAAATAATTTTTTCTCCACATCCTTCTAATCTCCCTAAGTACAATTTAAAAATCCCTTGAGAAGAAAACCCATGACTTTTCTGTTCTCTACACCCACTGCCTGGGGATAGTGGTAGGACTATTCTATCTCGGAGGTAAGAATGATAAGTGAAGAGAAACCATAAACTTATGAATAAATCGATTGCTTTGGCACTCTTACTTCAAATGAAGGCTCTTCTTTAGAAAGAGAAATGTCATCAACTCTTAGAACACATATTAATAGATACAAGTTGTGCTCTCTGTGTTAGCTGATACTTTTTCCTCCTTCCCTCCTACCTCTCTTCCCTCCCCCCACCTCTCTTTTTTTATAATCCAAAGGTGCAGAGACTGAGTGGGCTGTGCCCTGGAGGTGAACTGAGGACTCCGCTTAACCATGGCTTTGAAGGAAACTCATCAGCTGACTTCAACAGGAACATCTGTGAGTTCATATTGGCCAAGTCCCTAGAGATTTTTTTCACTGCTGAACATGCTACTTTCCAACTGTTCAAGATAGTGGCTCAGAGCTGTGCACATATTTTGAGATGCATTCTGCTGATTGGATTATTTTTAAAGCCTATTTCTTATCTAAAGTATTTCCTTTAATTGCTTCCTTTCGGCCCAATGGTAGGTCTCCGTGAGGTTGTTCCAAGTCTAAAATCATAGACTACTCATCTCCAAAGTTGGAAATTGCCATCCCATCACTTTCCAGATGAGGAAATTGATGCCCATTGGGGTGAAAAATTGCTCTAGTCACGCATGGCATTCTTTTTCCCTTCCTTTCTTCCTCTCTTCCTTCATTTCTTATTTGCTGAATAACTCCCGGGTGCCATGCACTATTTTCATTGTTAATGATACAAAGAGACATATGACAAGACTGCTGAACCCCTCATTTTGTGCAGCTGGAGCGATGTAAACCAATTATTCCTCTAGACATGATAAATGATTGCATAGATGGGCACAAAGGATTCCAAGAACCCAGAAGAGGACCAGGTAAATCAGACTTGGAGAGTCAGGGGAGTCATCGTGAGTGGAGTCTCCAAGAGTGTGTTAGATATGAGTGGGCTGTATAAGGAGTGGAGTGTGAGAACACAGATGAGAGAAATGATCTTCCAGATAGAGGAAAGAGTATAATGTAATAGCATCGGGTGTTCATAAATTTCTTTCTTTATTGAGAGAGATAGAGAGAGAGTGGAGGAAGGGAGGAAAAGAATTAGGAAGAAAATAAATTTCCACATGGAGTGTGACTCTTCTTGCTCTCCCAGATGTACATCACTTCTGTGATGGGCTTCTNCGGGTGTTCATAAATTTCTTTCTTTATTGAGAGAGATAGAGAGAGAGTGGAGGAAGGGAGGAAAAGAATTAGGAAGAAAATAAATTTCCACATGGAGTGTGACTCTTCTTGCTCTCCCAGACTGGGCTTTTGTGATGTACATCACTCTCCAGCCCAAGGGGGTCATAACTGAGTCTCGCATTCACGGAGTAAGAGGGGCAACCTCACAGCCCTCAGTATCTCTCACAGGCATATGTTAGCATCTCACCAAGCCAGGGAAACCAGAACTGTTTTGATTATACATGATTTTATGAGTCAAGTGTAGAACCTAAACCCCTGTAAGACGCTCTTCCACTTATAAAGACATTCCTACCACGTACTTATCCATAGGGGTTTTCGTTAAGGTGAGCTGGTTGCTTGGGTTGGCTTTAAGCAGTGCAATTCTTTCTATTGATTTGACGAAGATAAATTTTATGGCTGCCATGCACCATCTTCTCTGATCTCTTTTATTGGAGGCGGTGTTGTTGAAAGAGCTGTGAAGTCAATAAACAAAGTTAACTACACAACTTTTACTTCCCAAACTTTGCATGGAAGCCAGAGCTTGTGTGATCCTGAGATATATCCTCCCCATAGGTCATGCCCAGGGGCTTCCATTATCTCTAAGCAGCACACACTCCAGAGCATCTTATTAATGATATTTAATTACATTGAAATTAATGATGTTTTTCATCTGATCCTGGGCTTTTTTTTACAGCTGAGAGATAGGCTGGGGTGACTTTAGCTTTTCTGTTTCTCCATCTCAGCAGTCAAGTGCCCCGTTTTATCTCTGTTGACTCTCTGCTTTTTTCAGGTGTCCCGTTTTTTCACCTGCACTTCTTTTTCTGACTACCACCGCTCCCTTTCCCAGGAATAATTAGCTACCCCAAGCTGAAGACGAGATACATTTCCACATGAGGGTTTCTGATCATGTAGGCTATGCAGTATTTCTCAACAGAGTTTAATTTGCATATATTCTGGCCACAACTTCATTAGGTTTAAAACACAGAGATTGTCAAATGAGCGCTATCTGAAAGCTCCAACAATGCAATAGTTTCAGCAGACTCTAATCTCATCATTGTATACTTGAGTGCTCTGGGTTTTGCTGATGAAAATCTTTACAGAAGTGGAATGGAGTATTCAATTCTCAGGTTCAGGAATTGTTATTATTTCCCAATGAAAATAATGGGGATTGTAGATAGGATTTACCGAACTTGAACTGTATTGATGGTTTTTGTTTTGTTTGAGCAAAAACAGGTGTTTGGGGGAATTAAACGTTTCTGTTATGAACTGTAATACAATAGCATTGAGAATGAAATGTTTAAACACTGAGTATAGGGCCTGATGACGAAAGTGAACTGGATGGCAGAAATTCTTTCAGCGTTCAAAGCCATGCTATTTAAAGGATTTGAAGAGTAAATTAGAAATACACTTTATTTGGATTTTTTGTTCTGGGTAAATGGTAAGGAATGCAATCCTTGAATAGCGCTTCATTGTACTGACAACCTATCAATTTATTAGGACAGAAATCCAGAAGTGTTACATCAAATAATTTCCCTTTTTCTTTCTCTACTCACTCAAACTTTCCTTCTACCCTACCCCCTAAAAACCAAAAAGAACTATAAAATTATGTCAAAATGGTAATATAATAATAAGACCTAAAATAATTCATTGCATTCACTCAGATAAGCTTCAAATTACTGTATAATTGGAAATTCTTCAGTTAGCTTGATATCTGACCCTAGGAGGCACATCTTTTTCTTCTTCCATATTCTCCTGGTTCATTCATTCATTCACTGAACATATCAGCATATGTATATGGTGATATAGACATATATGGTATATAGACATATATGGTATATAGACATCTGCTATATACCAGATATTATAATAGACACTAGAGAAACACATGGGTCTCTGATGGATACTGTAATCCAGGAGAGAAAGCTGACATTAACCTGTAAATCACACCAGTAGAAATGTAAAATTATAATCATGACAAGTGCCAGGAAGACAGGTGTACGGTGTCAGGAGAGCTTAGAGAAGTGAGGTTTGACCGACCATGGCAGACCAGGAAAGGCTTTTCTGTAGAAATTGCTATGGAGCTGAGATCTAAAGAAACCATAGGTATCTGTTGGCCTGGAGAAGGTGGTGAAGGTGAGCGTTTCCCAAATGGAAGCTGGTACCTGTTCAATGATACTGTGGTGAGAGGGGAAATGGCACCAGAGCACAACAACCTCACCTTCTTTAGACAAGAGGTTGGGTCTCTGGTTATTTACTTTTTCCTTTGTAGGTGATTTCACCTTTTGTGCTTCAGATTCCCAAGGATGAAATCTTTCACCCTGAGAACTTGGTCCTAAAGGTGAAGGAGAAAGGGGGAAGGTTTTCTTCCTGATGCCAGTCCTCTTACCCTCTCATTTTCCTTCCTCTGCCTCGTCAGAACTGATGAAGGAAGAACTGGTAGACTAAAGAAGTCCTGTCTGGACACAAGCTGTGGGGAGGTCTGTGAGGGCCTTGAATGTCCAGTTGTAACATTCTAGTTGGTAACAGGCTCAGTGGAAAGAGTCCTAGACTTAGATTCAAATAATTGGACTTTGCAGGGTGACTCATTTAACTTCTCTGAATCTCAGTTTTCTTCAGCTAATGGGTGGTTGTAAGGTTCAAATGAGATGGCAGTGCCAGAGAACATAACACATTTATTCATATATATATAAGAAATAATTTTATTGTTATTACTTATTCAGAAGTTCTGGGAAGGTTCAGCACACTTTTCAAATAGAGTCTCAGAAGGAAAAATTTTTCTCAGTGACCACAATGTATATTTTTAAATGTATGGTCTAAAATAGTATAATGATATACTATCTCCTCAAGTAAGAATAGGACTAAAGGGTGGTGTTGACCACTTGAGCCAGGATGCATTTCACTGCTGTGTTTATTGGTGCAATGGATCATTTGGGCAGTTCGGCTCACCAACTTGACTCTATTTAAAGCCTTAGTTCAATTCGGTCACCATATGTGGACACAGCTGGTGCTTGCTGAAACAGAATTGGATCACTTTCTGAGATGATTCAGATCTTCAAAGCACTTCAGCTGAAATATCAGATAAGTGAAGCAAAAGGTCATCCATGCTCTAAACAGAGACTGTCAGGATGGGTTTCCTCCAGACCTGACACAAACAGGTTTTAAGACCTTCTGGTCCTCACTCTTTCCTATCACTAAAATGACTAGAAAGAAGGGATGCCAAAAATTCATTTTACCTCTTCTTTAGCCAGTATCAGGAGGTGTTAGAGTCCAGGAGATTTGAATTCTCTTTTTTTGGAGACAAAATACTTTAGGGGGCATATTACCTACAGGAAGAAGAGCAAATTATAAGCACCTGCCCAGAAACATTAGGAGAACTTTTGCATTGAGCAAGAAAGGATGAACAGGCATTACATCTACAGTACCCATTTTTTAAAATTTGAGATTTGTGAGAGGTCATTGTTGACACATTTATTTGATGTGTATTGTTTTTTTAGACAACTTAAAAATAAAGGGCTTTTTGTGTTTGTTTACAGAGATAGCNTTGGAGACAAAATACTTTAGGGGGCATATTACCTACAGGAAGAAGAGCAAATTATAAGCACCTGCCCAGAGACATTAGGAGAACTTTTGCATTGAGCAAGAAAGGATGAACAGGCATTACTTCTACAGTACCCATTTTTTAAAATTTGAGATTTGTGACAGGTCATTGTTGACACATTTATTTGATGTGTATTTTTTTTTAGACAACTTAAAAATAAAGGGCTTTTTGGGTTTGTTTACAGAGATAACTTTTAAGGAAAAATGACTTGTGCAAAACAAAAAATATTTAGTGAGAATGGTATAATTGTCATACACTAAAAAATACCTTATTGAGTTACGATTGACATACAAAAAGCTGTAATGCTTAATATATGCAATTTGATGCCTTTGGAGGTAAGTATGCTTCCCTGAAATCATGATCATGATTTATGCTGTAGCAATTTATAAATAAATAATGTAATTTATTCATTACCTTCTAAACTTTTCTTCTACCCCCCTATAAACTAGTATTAATATTTTTGTGATAAGAGCACAAGATAAGATTTAGCCTCTTAGCAAAATTATAAGTATACAATAGTAACTTGTTAACCGTATGCACTATGCTATACATTAGTTCTCTAGGACTTATTCACTATACAAGGTAAGTCCTAGAGATCTACTGTATCTCTACAGTATAGATACAGTTACTTAATATCCTTTGAATAATACCTCTCCTTCCCCTCTCCCCCCACCCTAGCCACTGGCAATAACTATTCCATTCTCTGCATCAATGTTAACAGAGTTGAATTATTATTCTGGCTTTCTTATTATTATTTTGTATGACCTTAGGCAAGTTACCTAGCTTCTCTAAGCCTATTCTCTTTTTTGTTTAACCAAAAGAAGTCTTACAGGGTTTCCATGAAGATAAATTGACATAAATATGAGATACATTCATGAGAGTCTTTCACGCACGTTGGACACTAAACGAATGTTGTGACCCTCCATTTTGTTTCCTTTTCCATTTAAGTCTGTAGGAGTGAATTGAGTCTATATGAGCTTTTGTACTTCAACCAGCCTCATCTAATTGAGAATTTCTTGAGTGGAATGCAGACTTGCAAAATTTTACATGGCTCAAAACCAGTAACTGTTCACCACATAGAAAATGCTTGAATTTCCTCAACACTCTGAGAGAGAAATAAGTTTCCACTACTTCCAATGATGTCACTTATAATAATTAGATATCAACCTTATGACTCATGATATTGCCTTATGTTGAAATATAAAGAAGACAAACACTTAAGAAGGTAAGGAGAAAATGAGTGTGAGATATTAAAAAGTTCCCTATGCATTTCTAAAATAACTGTAGTGTGCTTGTTTTTGAAAGAATTGCTGCTTTAGGGGAGAAAGGTGAAAATCTATTAAAGGGAAAAAAGTTTCCAAAGAAGTTAAGAGGTTTCTTTTTATTTTCTTCAACAAATTCTTACTGCTATGTACTGGCTCTTGGAAAACATGGTTAGCCAGCTATAAAGTCATAATAGAAAATAGTAAAAGCAATGAAATGTGCAATTAAGGATTACACACCCCAGATATCTTCTAGTTCATTAGTCATCCTCCTATCTCGGCCCAGGAGTTTTCTCAATCTCTTGCTTTTTACTCCCAGACTCAACTACAGTGAAACTGATGATAAGGTTCACTCTTTTTTATAGTTTTCCTTGCACAAAGCAATGATCTCTTAAAGATGAAGTTTAATGCTCCCTCTAGAAATGCTGTCCATTTTAGACTTTTTTCCGTGCTTGGTAGCGTTCTCTTTTTCTCAGTAAGTGTTGCAAGGTACATCAGGAGTCACAGGAATTTTTACTCTCTTCACCAGTAGAGGGAGTTCAAACCAAGTTGTGTGAAATACTGGGGAAGGGGTTGGTCTAGAAATTTTGAGGGTGCTATATATCATGGGCTCAACCCAGGAGACTGAGGGAATCAGTAACGAAATGTAGATGAAACCATTCATTGATTTTTTTCAACAAAGGATTANCTGGGCTCTTCTCTCGGGTGATGGGATGGAAGGGGTTTTCTCACCTGATAAGATCTTAAGTGGAAAAAAGAAGTCAGTGCCTATTTTGAATGCCCTGATAGAAAACAGGACCTAAAACACACTTCTGTTTTAGAAGTTTTATCACAAAGGGCAAGAGGGAAATATCAATTCAGAGGTTACTTTTCTCCACTGGCTTCACTGGAGGGGGCCGTTTGTCTGTACAAGGAGAGCTTTGAGATATATGGCTGATCAGATCACATCATTTGTAGTGATTTATTAGGGCAGGATGCAGGATGCTTGGGACTGATGTACGGGGATGATCCAGAGAGATGGTGTGGGGCGGGAGGGGGGGGAGTGTCGGGATTGGGAGCTCATATACACTCGTGGTTGATGCATGTCAATGTATAGAAAAATGAATTCAGTATTGTAGAGCAAAACAAACTAAAAAATTAAAATTAAAATTAAAAAAAATAAAAAATAAATAAAAGACCAAACAATAACAAAACAATTAGGAGAGAATCTATATTGTCCTTTAAGAGTTTGTGTTTGTAGTTTGGTGAAGAAATGTCTACATTAGTCCATCTACCTACAGACTAATGCCCTACTCTTGGTATAATTACAAAATGTAGGAACTCCTCAGCTAACCAGACTGAGGTGAGGGCTGAGAAGAAAGACATGTGTTCAGTGTGAGTCCCAGAGTGATGAAAAATCACCCTCTCCTCAAAGAGTCTGTTGAGCCAGGAAGTTAGGGCCATGGATTCCATAAGCCTGGGANTTTTTTTTTTTTTTTTCAGAGAACGTTTATTGATCACCTACCGTATATCTGTTTCTGAGAGCTTGGGCATAGTAGAGCTGAACAAAATCTATGCTCTCAGGAAACTTGAGATATGTGAGTGAGCAACACAGACAAATTCCATGATCTTCTGGAAATCTCATTCCCATTCTTGTCTCAATTACAATTCAGGTGAAAGCAAGTTATTCTAAATTACACAGATAATCGTCTCTATACTCCATTTCACAGTTCCTGTAGAGTTAACCACCCTTAAACAGCCATTGGGACCCCATGTAAACATTCCTTTGAAAAATAATTAAAGTACTTCCCTGGTAGTGCAGTGGATAAGAATTTGTCTGACGTTGCAGGGGATATGAGTTCAACCCCTGGTCTGGGAAGATTCCATATGCTGCAGAGCAGTCAAGCCCATGAGGTGCAACTACTGAGCCCGAGTGCCACAAACAGTGAAGCCTGCTTATCCTAAAGCCACACCATGAATACTGAGCCAGCATGCTGCAACTGCTAAAGCCCACGTGTCTAGAGGCTGTGCTCTACAAGAGGAGCCACTACAGTGAGAAGCCCACACACCACAAGGAAGGGTAGTGCCCACTTGTCACAGCTAAAGAAAGCCTGCATGCAGCAGTGAAGACCCAGTGCAGCCAAAAGAGAAATATCAACTTGCCAAATGGAGAATAAAGCTAAATATTTAAAACTGTTTTTTGATTTGTGCTCTGTTTCTCAGTGGACAATATTGAAGTAACATAATTATCTGTCTTGGTAAAATGGTAATGAGCCTCTTGTTGTGCTTAGTTGCTCAGTGGTGTCTGACTCTGTGTGATCCCATGGAATGTAGCCCACCAGGCTCCTCTGTTCATGGGGATTCTTTAGGCAAAAATATTGGAGTGGGTTGCCATGCCCTCTCCAGGGGATCTTCCCGAGCCAGGGATTGAACCTAGGTCTCCTGCATTGCAGGTGGATTCTTTACCACCTGAGCCACCAGGGAAGCCCAAGAATACTGGAGTGGATAGCCTGTCCCTTCTCTAGGGGATCTTCCTGACTGGGGAACTGAACCAGGGTCTCCTGCATTGTAGGCGGATTCTTTATCACCCAAGTCACTAGGGAAGCCCTAATGAGCCTCTATGCTCCAATTTTGTATGAGATCTGACTCTTTTTGTTACTCATGAACTGTAGCCCACCGGGCTCCTCTGTCCATGGGATTTCCTAGGTAAGAATGCTGGAGTGCATACTCCAGGAGACCTTCCCCACCCAGGGATCAAACCCAGCTCTCCTGCATTGTAGGCAGATTCTTTACTACTGAACACCTGGAATACTTTGGCCACCTGATGTGAAGAGCCAATTCTTTGGAAAAGACTCAGATGCTGGGTAAGATTGAAGGCAAAAGGAGAAAGGGGCTGTAGAGAATGAGATGGTTAGATATCGTCACTGACTCAATGGACATGAATTTGAGCAAATTCTGGAAGACAGTGGAGGACTGAGGAGCCTAGAGTACTACAGTCCACGGGATCACAAAGAGTTGGACATGCCTTAGCAACTAAACAACAAGAGGATTGTTGACAATAATTGTGCCTCAAAAGTGTGAATTATTTAGTGAATTAAAATTCACTTCAGTAACTCATTCTGATTGTACAGGTGTGGACACTAGTCTTAAAAATGTGTGTAGAAATTGAACCTCTCTGGACACAGTAGGTCAGTGACTCACCAAAAGATGCCATGATCTTCATTTGGGTAAAAACCTTTTATTTTCAAAGAGAAACCTGGCCCTCTGTACATCCTGCACTCACCAGCTAGGTGCTCCTTCTTCTTCACATGGCTCTAGGTGCTCATAGATGAGTTATTCCCAGAAGAAGATTAAAGAATTTTTAATCTTGGAATCTAAGACTAGCCTCTGTTTTTTTTCAAGCAGAACCACTTGGTAGACCTGGTACTTAACCTACCTCATTCCTTGTAGTGAATGCATGTTTTAGGTGTATATTCCATTACCTACAACCTTTGGGAATCTTGGGACTTAAGCTTTGACATGTTGGCTGTGATCTTGGGTATCTCTGAATGCAGTAATAACTCATTTTTTTTTTTTCTGGTGTTGAGTTCAAATCAGCTATCACTGAAGGCAAATGTGTAGGGTTGAGGCAGTTTTGTCAGTGACTTACATTTATTCTATACATACATAACCAAAGGATTTTATGAAAATTCATATCCTGCCTCACTAGGTCCACAGAGAGGCCTGAGATTCCGCATTTTCTCAAGGGATGCTGGTGATACTGGTCCTTAGAGTATACTTTAAATGGTGAGGATTAGTTGGCGAGTGAACCTGATGGACTACCCATAAATCACAGCCCAAGGTAGCTCTGTTGTCTTCCTTTTATTGTTACATGCCCAGTAATTTTAATTAAGGTTTTAAAGAAGCAACTTAAATTTATAGTTGTAATTGAATGCATTTTATGAAGAAATATATGCTACAGTTCAGTTCAGTTCAGTTCAGTCGCTCAGTTGTGTCTGACTCTTTGCAACCCCATGAATTGCAGCACGTCAGCCCTCCCTGTCCATCACCAACTCCTGGAGTTCACCCAAACTCATGTCCATTGAGATGTTCACAATTTGGGATAAAGAAGCTCCCATTTCAGCTAAAACCCTCACCCATGTCAGGGGTTCATTGCATATACACTTAGGGAACTCCTTCACATATGTTGTTGTATTTGCACCTTAATGACCTCTGTGAGGCTGACCAGCTGAATATTTTGCAAACACATTTTTACAGATAATTCAAATGAGAAACACAGCAGTGAGTGACAGCATCCAAGATCACACAAAGCATTGTGACAAAGCAGGGATCTGAAACAAGGATCCCAGCTCTTAGTTTGGTGGTAGAGCCATCTAACAAAATTGTTTTCATTCTATCCTTCCAAAACCCACTGGATTGCTTGCCTTGCCTTATATAAACTAAAATCGCTATACATGCTTATAATATGCCATTGCCTTCTCCCTATAATATGCATTAGTTCAGTTCAGCTCAGTTCAGTCACTCAGTTGCATCTGACTCTTTGCGACCCCATGAATTGCAGCATGCCAGGCCTCCCTGTCCATCATCAACTCCCGGAGTTCACTCAGACTCGCGTCCTTCAAGTCAGTGATTTCATCCAGCCATCTCACCCTCTGTCGTCCCCTTCTTCTCCTGCCCCCAGTCCCTCCCAGCATCAAAGTCTTATCCAATGAGTCAACTCTTCACATGAGGTGGCCAAAGTACTGGAGTTTCAGCTTTAGCATCATTCCTTCCAAAGAAATCCCAGGGCTGATCTCCTTCAGAATGGACTGGTTGGATCTCCTTGCAGTCCAAGGGACTTTCAAGAGTCTTCTCCAACACCACAGTTCAAAGGCATCAATTCTTCAGTGGTGCTCAGCCTTCTTCACAGTCCAACTCTCGCATCCATACATGACTACTGGAAAAACCATAGCCTTGACTAGACGGATCTTAGTTGGCAAAGTAATGTCTCTGCTTTTGAATATGCTATCTAGGTTGCTCATAACTTTTCTTCCCAGGAGTAAGCGTCTTAATTTCATGGCTGTCATTACCATTGTCACCCAAAACATGGCGTGACAGTGCTTATGGCATTTATGTTTGAGGACTATTTTGCATGATACATCGGATATACAAAGGCACATAGGAGTCAAGGCCTGCTGCTCAAATACCATACAAATGATTTTCATGATAATATAAAAGAAGAGATTTGAAATATCAAATTACAAATATCAATGAGTTAATACAGTTTTGTTAGATGCTTAGTATTTCATGAAAACTCAAATAACATCACTATCAAACAGGTGTCTAAACAGTAAAAGCTATCTAATATTGAAGCCTTTAGTGGTCAAGGAAATCTCAATAGAGGGAGCAAGATTTTCTGTGGCTCTTGGAAGAAATAAAGTCACAGTGGTTAAAAGCCAAGCTCTGGAACTTTGTTGCCTGGATTTGAATTACAGCTCAACCACTTCCATACTGTGTGAATTTAGGTTAAGTAACCTGATTCAGTTACTCTCAGAAGTAACTCTGAGCCTAAACTTTCTCATTGGTAAGCTAGGGAGAAAATAATTAGTTCTACCTCAGGTCTTTTGACAAAATTAAGTAAGACATTAAAAAAAAAAAAACATAGTGTACTGCCTGATATATGTTAAATACTCTGTGAATGGAGACAACTTGGTTGTGGGTTTACCATGTTCTGAGCACTATTTACATGTGTCTACTCTTTTCATCTTGACAGCAACACCATGATGTTGTGTATTATTATTCTCATTTTAAAGGGATACGAAGTCCAGAGTGATTAAATGACTTGCCTTAATTCACACAGTTTGGAATTGTGATTAAAACCCAGGCCTCTGGCCTTAAACCTGTGATCTTCATTCCTCTGCACCAACTGTACAGACATCAGTTCTACTGTTGTGACTACCAGTACCACTACCACCACTACTACTATTTTTGTTGTTATTCTTGTGATTGCTGTTGTTGTTATTATTTGTATTGTATGTCATTAAGGTTTTAGGAAAGCTGAACAAAGTAAGGTGAAGTGGGGTGCATTGGGGAGTGAGCTAAAGTTAGAAAGGTGGAGATCCATATGGCCTGATAGAGAGCTGTTGGGCTAGTTTGACTGACTTGGAGAACTTTTGTGGGGAAAATGTAGGAAATTAAGTTGAAGAAGGAGGTTGGCCCCAGACCACAGATGACCTTTAATATCATTCTAACATGATAGAGCTTTGTTCTGAGAAAAATGAGCGTTTTTAAATCTCTTTTGATAAGGGCGTGATTAAGTTGCATTACTGTTTAGAATACAGGGGAGGGGAAGGAAAGAGAGACAAGGAGACTGATTAGTAATACACATTTAATGTTGAGTCATTCATTCAATCACTTATCACCCATCCATACACCCCATCCACTTTGAGACTCATTGCTGCTGCTGCTGCTAAGTCGTTTCAGTAGTGTCCGACTCCGTGCGACCCCATAGATGGCGGCCCAACAGGCTCCTCTGTCCCTGGGATTCTTCAGGCAAGAATACTGGAGTGGATTGCCATTTCCTTCTCCAATGCACGCATGCATGCTAAGTCGCTTCAGTCATGTCCGATTAGGAATATAGGTAAAAAGGTCTTAGCTATTCTAGGACAACAGACACAATCACAGACTCACACACACACACATATACTGTGCCCAAAGAAACACATATAAAATGTGGCTATAAAGTAATGAGGCTAATTGCACAAGACTTGTGAAATCTCTTATTACTCTCTAGTCTTGGCTCCTATATAAGAAATATATCAGAAAATAAAGTTGGGAAATCAGTCACACTGCTTAGAAGTTCTTCATCCATGTGGCTCACTTAGTGGATATGTGGTGGAAGGAACTTCTATGGTGGGGAAGTTCCCATCAGTCAGTTTTATAACTGCCTATTGATGATATACGCAGCTCTACAGTGGCAGTGCTGAAATTGGCTTTTACTTCCTTAAACCATCATTGTATTGAACCATGTAACCAGAAAATCACACTGTGGTAATCTTTCTCTACACTAATCCATCCATGAGTGCTTAATGACTTATCTGTTCATCTTGGAGATAATAAACCTTGCATTGAAGCAATAGCTGTCTTGGTGACTTTGCATAAATCATTATTTGTAAAAGTGAAGGAAAACCCATGGATAGGAACCAAGGACTGGGATTGCTCAACTTTCCAGAATTAACTCTGGTAATTGCTATGACTGCATTAGAAATGCACTGAACAAATAAATACGGACCAAAAAGTAAATATTATCTCTTGAAGTGATCAATATAACAATTTCTAACACAGGAAGGGCAATTATTAAATAGCCTAGCAAGGTTTGTCAGAGTAGAGCAACATTGTGATGAAATGCCTACTAGGTAGAAAAGAGGAAACAGATAAAGACCTATAGAAACATGGAGAGTTATTCATCTGTAGCTAAAAATCAAGTTGGTGTCCTACAAGAAAGTGTATGTAGAAAATAGTTATGTTATTAAAATAGTACAACTTACAATTTTAAAACAAGCTTTTCCCAATGATTTAAAAATATTACTTCAATTAAAATAGTTTTCTCAAGGCAGGAGACCAATTTTCTTCCCAAATGAGATTTGTACCATCTTGTTTTTCAGCTCCTCCTGTTGTACCTTGAGTCACTGTTGAATCACTCAATTTCTCAGCATCCTACTAAGCTAAGAGAACATAAACATTTTCCTGAAGCAAAGACAGATAGAATTTTCCCCCAAACACAGATTCACAAGAAAACAAGGCAAAGATAAATTGAAGAGAGAAGCAGGACACTATATTTAGGCCAGGTGCTTGATTTCCACAAGACTTTATCCTAATTCCTTTTAGACTATTGCCCCAGAGGCTGATTTCGTTGTTCAAGAAGCTGACACACCTACAGGTGGGTAGCTCAGCCAGCAGTAAATACCCTTAGATTAGTAACAGACCAGTAAACAGCACACTCCTGAGTCTGAAGTGATAGAATATCATACTGATGGATTAGCCCATGGTTCAGAGTTTGCACATGGAGGCTTTGTTTCTTTCTTTCTGTTTCCATTTAATTATTTCTCCTCTTTCTAACTTGCTATACACTTTCTGCCGTCTCCTCTACCCCTCTTCCTGTCTTTAGGCTTTCTTTTACTCCTCCTACCTAGATTGCTGCAGTAATCTCCTAACTTGTTTCTCTAATTCTACTCTTGCTCCTAAAGATGTCTGCACACAGAGACATCTTTTTAGGACACAAGTCACGTCATATCCATCCTCTGCAAAATACTCTGCCCTGGCTTCTCATTTCACCCAAGTCTAGACTAAAGCCCATGCAGAGGATACAGGGTCCTATAGGGCCCAGTTCTCTGTTTACTTGCAGAGTTTCTCTTCCTTCTTTCTCTCAGACAATACAACTCCACTCCCAACTTTGTACTCTTTTGTTGGCTCTTTCCTCAATATGTGAACAACTGACTCTCACCTTCTTCAAGACTTTTCTTGTTGTTGTTCACTTGCTCAGTCATGTCTGACTCTTTGCAGTCCCATGGACTGCAGCACGCCAGGCCTCCCTGTCCAGCACCAACTCCTGGAGTTTACTCAAACCCATGTCCATCGAGTCGGTGATGCCATCCAGCCATCTCATCCTCTGTTGTCCCCTTCTCCTCCTGCCCTCAATCTTTCCCAGCATCAGGGTCTTTTCCAATGAATTGGCTCTTCGCATCATGTGGTCAAAGAATTGGAACTTTGGCTTTGGCATCAGTCCTTCCAATGAATATTCAGGGTTGATTTCCTTTAGGATTGACTGGTTTGACCTCCTTAGTGTCCAAGGGACTCTCAAGAGCCTTTAGGGAAAAAAGGCTTTGCTTACATCTCATCTTCTTAATGACCACTGACTGTCTTGTTTAAGATCGAAATCAGTTCTTCTCCTCTCCCTTAACCCTGACATTCTTTCCCTTAATTAATTTTTATTGAAGTATAGTTGATTTACAGTGTTGCACTGGCTAACTTTGGTATTCTTGATTTCCCTTACCTTGTACTTTTTACCATATTACAAAATTTATATATTTATTATGTTTATTGTTTATTGTGTCTTCTTACACTAGAATATAATCTCTAGTAGAAAGGGATCTTTGCTTATTAAATGATATAGTCTGAGAAAAGCAGGCACCTAATACATATATTTGTCAAAAATTGAAAGTAACCTATCTTCCAAGTGGGAGATAGAGAAGACAGTCAAATACAACAACTTTGGTGGGCTTCCCAGGTGGTGCTAGTGATAAAGAACCTGCCTGCCAATGCAGGAGACACAAGAGATGACCCCCTGGAGGAGGGCATGGAAACCCACTGCAGTATTCTTGCCTGGATAATCAAATGGACAGAGGAGCCAGGCTGGTTATGGTCCATAGGGTCGCAAAGCGTTGGACACAGTGAAGCAATTTAGTATGCACCCATGCAACACCATTGGTAAGTGTGAAGATGGAGACCTGTAGTTATTTTTAAAGTAGATATAGAATTTTTTTTCTTCTCTGTTAGCATGGGTGTGAAGACAAAATTGAGGAAATGATCAGAGAAATGGTAACATCAGTGTAGGATTTGGGAGGAGGATGAGAAGTTCACCAGGTAGACAAGAATATCATGGGTAATGGAAAGCATTCCAGGTAGGTTTTGAAAAGACACTGATGTGTGAAAGAACAAGATACTTTGGATATATATTGGTGGGAAGAAAGTGCAAAAAATATTGCCAGGTATATTATAGGGAACATGTAAGGTCGAGGTTAGAAATGAGGTTGTACAGGTGGAGCAATGGAGGAGCTGGATGATGATGAGTCTCACTTGCAAAGCTAAAGAGATTATATTTGTCCTAAAGACTACAAGTACTGGATTTCCCTGGTGGCTCGGCGGTAAAGAATCTGCATGCCAACACAATAGACATGGGTTCGAACCCTGGCCCGGGAAGATCCCACATGCCGTGGATCCACTAAGCCTGTGCACTGCAAGTACTGAGCCTGTGCTCTAGAGCCCGAGAGCTACAAATACTGAGCCTGCTGCCCCTGAGCCTGTGCTCTGCAGTAAGTGAAGCCATTGCCGTGAGAAGCCCTCGCACTGCAACTAGAGAGTAGCACCCATTTGCTGCAACTAGAGGAAAGCCCGTGCAGCACTGAAGACCCAGTATGCCAAAAAATAAATAAGTAAAATGCAACAGGCATTCACTGAAGGACTGAGCAATATCAAATCTATCTGCCCAACAAGTCTTTCTTGTATGAGAAATAACCTTCTCTTCATTTTATATCCAACATCAATCTCTCTCTTATTTATGTTACCCTTCATATCTGATTTCTTGAAGACTCATCTAAAAACATAATCCTCTACCCATCATATACCTTAGGTTTTCTCAAATGGTATAAAATAACAGAGATTTATTGCTTCTTATGGCCAGCAATTCAGACAAGTCTCAGTGGACAGTCCTTCTGGTGAAATGTCATCATTTAGGTTACTCATCTGATTATATTCCATTCAATCTGGACTGGTCTNATCATATACCTTAGGTTTTCTCAAATGGTGTAAAATAACAGAGATTTATTGCTTCTTATGGCCAGCAATTCAGACAAGTCTCAGTGGACAGTCCTTCTGGTGAAATGTCATCATTTAGGTTACTCATCTGATTATATTCCATTCAATCTGGACTGGGCTGGAAGGTCTATGCTTAATTCATTTACAAGTCTGGCACCTCTACATGGTCTCTCTTTGACTCTCTCTCCCTTTCTTTTCTCCTTTCCTTCCTTCTCTCTTTCTCTCTCTCCACACTGAGTGTTATCACTTAATAACCTTGCTACCTTCTTTATGACACGGAAGTTGGCTTCCCTTGAGAGCACAGAAGGGAAAGCTGCCAGACCTCTTCAAAGTGAGGACTGGAACTCAACAAACTCAGTTCTGCATATCCCGATAATTACAAGGCCAGCCCAGATTCAAAGAGAATCATTGAAATGGACTTTCCCTCTTGATGAAGGCACAGGCTGTCTATACAGGGAGAAGGGGATTGATGAGAGCCATTTTTGGAGACTCTCTACCACAACAGGATAAAGGGAGGAAAATCCATGTTTCAGGTATGCAAAGAGAAAACCCAGGATTTCAATTGCCGAGAGGCTATTGGCTGGAGTTTATTTTATGGGTGAAGTTTTCATACCCACAGAAGGAAATATAGTATTTTTTCTAGAAGGCAGAAATTTTTTCATAGTGCCATGGATTTCCTAGCAAAAGTTTCAGATCTTAAGGAAAGAAAAAAAAAAACCCCAAAAACTAATATATTTGAAATTTCATTTTGATGTTCAGACTCAGTTCACTCTGAGGAGTAAAAGTAGTTTGGACATGAAAGTGTCACAGTAAATTAGGCTCTGCTTGGCCTTTTGGGAGATGGTAAAATTAGGATTTGCCATGAAGACATGTAAGAATTTGAGTCTCACAGGTAAGGCTGCTGTTTGGGCATATGAGGCTGGGATAGTAGACGCAGGGTGCCCTCTCCCTCAGGGTTTTCTCCCTCTGTGGCAGCACTCAGCTCCTTTTGGACCCAGGTTTACTCATTATTCAGGGCTTGTCATCTACGCACTCTCGTCCTTTTAGGAAGTCCTGACTTTCCTTGGATTTTCTTCCCAGAGTTGGTGCCTCCACTTTGACTCTCCATGAGGTTTCTCTGCCCCCTTTTAGGCTTTAAATTCTGGAGTGGATGTGTGTCTCCATCTCCTTTCTTGTTAGAGGAACAAAAGATTTTTCATATCCTTTACTGTTAGAGCAACCGAAGTTTCTGCCTTTTGAGCTTTGACCTTTTCCTTTGGAAAATTGAGCTACACATTCTTGAGGCTTCCTGCGACCTCTTCCCTGAGGCTGTACCAAGGTTTGGGAGTCATAACAAAGTACCCATACACTGGTTCTGTTGAGAAGTGTATGGTCCTGGCTTCCACTGCCCACAGTCCACTTAAGGAATCCTTGGTATGATAGTGAGCCCTGGGCCCTAGCCTTTCTGAGACACTATGTGGTCAGTCCCTGAATTTTTGCCTACCATCTGATGTCACAGGAAGTAGGGTGCACACATCCTCACCAGGTAGAACCATGTGACTTTTTTTTCTGCCAATTCTCTTCCAGCTAGGAAAATCTCTTTTACTGATGGGTATCCCTCTTACCTCATGGCCTACTATTGTTAATGAGTTTACAGTCTTGGCTATAAAAGCCAGGAGTCTTATCACAAATCTTTCTTGGTCTGAGCCTGTTGCCCGCTTGAGTGGGGTCAAAGGACATGGGAAAGACAGAAAACATAAATTAATAATGTATAACTCTTTCTGCCACGTCACTTCCAGTCAAAGATGATTTGTCCACATGTCTCTACCTCCCAAAGGGACCGCTAGGTAGTCTGTTAAACAGTTTCATCTAAGTGAATATGATAACTCAGAACAGTGAGAGAAGCCATTTGAGTTTCTACAATCTTCATCCTGGCATATGTGTCCATTTCAATAGTTGCCTTCTGGAGAAAATGCCTAATTTTGTTGGTCATTCAAAGAAACGACATGCATTTCAACCTAGGTAGAAACAGAAGGATAGAATGAGAGTGGGCAAGGAAGCTCAGGCTTATTTCATTACAATACTCAAGTATCAGATTATTCAGCCTGTGGTAGAACAGGGTCATTGATGTGCCCATGTTGGCGCATGTAACAAAGATGCTAACATCCGAATATCACTTGACAATATCTGCAGCACTTTTCTATCCACAATTTCATTTGAACCTGGATTCTAAACTCAGGATATTGCCATTGACAGTAATTTACACTCTCTTCCCATCCAACGTAAGAGTCTCATTTAAAAACCTAATGGACACGTGAAGTTACTTGTGCTTGGAGAATTCAGGCAACAGGGAGCTCATGACTTTAGGATGCCAAGTATTTTTAAAGCACATTTCTACTTTCTCAGGAGAATTTTTGTTTTGAACAGAGCTGATAGCTATATCATCCATAAATTCCTTTCATTAGCCTCAGTGTGAGAAAGAGAGAGCTAGCTTTTGGAGTTAGGTATACATTCATCAAAATGGCAACTTATTCACTGACTGGTGATTTTGGGCAAGTGGCACAAGCACTATGAGCACCCACGAGCTCACTTGTAAAATCCTGAGACTCTACTGACCACACAGAATTGCTTTGCATATTAAAAGGGATGATGAACTGTGATCCTTAAAGGTTCAGAATAATAAAACCTCATTTGGTCCTCACTCAGTGAAGGGAACTTTACAATGAACATCATTTATTGTATCATATTATAATATAGCTGGTTTCCTTTCAGGCTCTAAGCCACTGCTTTAATTGTGAGTGTGTCAGTTTCATGAAGCCTTCTCCTCTTTCATGTACTGTTTCCAACATGCTAAAACCATGTCACATCATGCCTTCCACCTAAGGGTCAGTCAAGAGCCATTCTGAGCTGAGAGAACCTCACCAAAATCTGTGTGTACTCAGCCATGAGTTTTGCAGACCTCATTTCTCTGGCTAAGGGACCTTTTTCCTTTATTTAAGAGTTCTGTTAAGTTCTTGATTATTGACCTTATTGTACACTTGATATTTTTTCTTTATAATTTGTTCCTTCTTCTTCATATGACATCATCATGCATAGCACACCCATCTTCTCAGTTATTTGTGCCAGAAACTGGGAATTGTAATTTGCCTTCACCCTTGGCCCAAATGCCACAATCAATCAATCACTAAGTTCTGTCAATTCTACCTCCAAATTACATCACAAATCTGTTCCCTTCTCTTCATTGCCCCTGCCCGGGCCAGACTTGCACCATCCCTCTCTGGAACTGTTGCAAGAGCTTTCACAAATGGATGATGTCAAGTCAACTAAAAATCTTATAAAATTAAATGATAATCCCAAATTTTTTAAGGAAACCAAGGTCTAAATAAAATATTTAGGAATATATCTAGCCCACTCTCTCTTTTTATTTTATTTCTTTTTGAGTATTAAGGATCTAACTTTTAAGTCAACTGGAAAATTCAGTTTTGTGGAACCCCTCATTTCCTAACTGTGCCAAGTGAAAAAATAAATATAATATATTTATTCAAGATTGATTTTTGCAAAAGATTCCCCATAAGTAGATTGTACTTGTGAGTCATGGAGCCTCTCTTCTTGTTCTGGCTGCTTTGAAAAGCCAAGCAAAAGTTCCTTCAAGCCCAGCAGTTAATTGTCACAGTGATGTCTGTTTGATGACTCCATATTTATTTTAAGAGGAACTGCATCCCGTTGGGCCTGCCAGGATGAGTTAGCTGCGAAATGCGTTCCTAAATAGCTAAATGATTCAGCGCAGGATCCCATATATGAAATTGACTTTGTAATGTAGCTGCGTGTCTCTCTGTTGGAAAGTCTATCTATTTCGGCTCTATGCTTTATTTTATAATTCAATATTGCATATGAATAGGTAATGGAGGGAAGCTTTCCTGCCTCACAAAACCCCTGTTGCAACCAATATGTCATTAAAACTTTGCCCAGGTACTTGGAAGCTTCCTCTGACGAGAACTCAGTTATATGGGGCCAATGTCTCTGAAAACATTCAGCACTGCACACCACAGATTGCAAATAACAGCTAGGATGCTCTTGAACCGAGAAACCCCCAAGAGGGTACTTACCTCCTTTGCATCAATAAAGTACAACAGCTTCTTATCAGAGGCTGACTTTTGCTTACAGCTAGAAATCTGGCTAAACCCAGTTTCTAACCACTTAGAGACTTCAAATAATTCCCCAATTATACCTCTCTTCAAAGGGAATATGCTTTAAATCAAGTGTTTAATGTTAGGGAAATAATAATTCACACACTTGCACACCTTAGCAGCCTGTTTAAAGACAAAGAGAATAGAGAAAGGCCCAGATTATGCCTTGGCCCCTGGCCTTGCCACTTCCCACCAAAGTGCTCAGGAAGTGTGTGTGTGTGTGTATGTGTGTTTTAAAGAGTAAGGATTCAATTGGCACTGAACCCCAGAGTGGCTCAACTGGGCATTCTGCTCAGCAAACAATATTGAGGATAAAAATGTCGGTGTTTTTCTGCGATAGCATGAGCCCTGGTGGAGTAAGGTTGCTTGCTTGTGGTAAAGGACCAGAGCACTAACTTGGTTTTCAGCAAATTCTCTAAGTATGCTTTCCTCTATTTCTACTTAAGAACCCAAAGTCTTGTTTTTGCTGTTCAGTCACTCAGTCATGTCTGACTCTTTTATGACCCCATGGACTGCAGCATGCCAGGCTTCTCTGTCCATCACCATCTCCCAGAGTTTTCTCAAACTCATGTCCACTGAGTCAGTGATACCATCCAACAATTCATCCTCTGTTGTCCCCTTCTCCTCCTGCCCTCAATCTTTCCCAGCATCAGGTTCTTTTCTAATGAGTCAGCTCTTCGCATCAGGAGGCCAAAGTACTGGAGTTCCAGCTTCAGCATTACTCCTTCTAAGGAATATTCAGGATTTATTTCCTTTAGGATTGACAGGTTTGATCTCCTTGCAGCCCAAGGGACTCTCAAGAGTCTTCTCAAACATCACAGTTCAAAAGCATCAATTCTTCAGCTTTCAGCCTTCTTTATGGGCCAACTCTCACATCCATACATGACTACTGAAAAAAACCATAGCTTTGACTATATGGACCTTTGTCAGCAAAGTAATATCTCTACTTTTTAATATGCTGTCTAGGTTTGTCATAGCTTTTCNCCTTGCAGCCCAAGGGACTCTCAAGAGTCTTCTCAAACATCACAGTTCAAAAGCATTAATTCTTCAGCTTTCAGCCTTCTTTATGGGCCAACTCTCACATCCATACATGACTACTGAAAAAAACCATAGCTTTGACTATATGGACCTTTGTTAGCAAAGTAATATCTCTACTTTTTAATATGCTGTCTAGGTTTGTCATAGCTTTTCTTCCAAGGAGCAAAGTCCACGACTATGTATTCCATCTGTGGTTCACTGTGTTCTGTGGACTGCCTGATAATTCTGAGGGGAAAACAATTCTTCCTATTGACAAAAAGAGGGACTTGAGTGGGATAAGGGATGCAACATGTTTCCAGGGATTGCCATCTCCAGTGGGGGTCTGAGGGTAACACCCAGCACTCCAGGTATTCATCTGTACATGACTCTGTCTTCCCTTAGCTTCTGAAATGGTGTAAGGCACCCTCTTTGGAAGAAGCAAGAATATAGTCATTCAAATGATTTTTCTGAATTCTGTGGATTAGATAAGGGACCCCCACCAAGAAAGTCTTGTTGAAAGTCATGCTACTCAGTTTCCAACTTTGGTATGTCGTAGATCTATGAGATTTTGAGAAAGCCATTTAATTGCACTGGGTATAATTTTCTTTATCTGTCAGATAAAAGGAGCTGGTCGATTTCTACAATGCCTTGTTACTCAAAGAATTTCAGGTGAATGAGAAGGGTGGTATAATGCAAAGGGTTATTTATATTGATGATGTGCTCAGGAGTTATAAAGCTTCATATTTTAAAATATTTGTGCACATTTTTATGCTGGAGTATTTTTTTCCCTTAGATCAAAATTGAGGGAAAAATATCATAGGCTCTAGTCCAGTCTTGTAGTCAACATTTGAATTTCTTCTAAAATTCTTTTACGAAATAACTATACATTCCATACTTGAGTGCCTGTAGTTACAGAATACCCACAATCAGCAAATTTACTCATTTCATCTTTGAAGTACTCTAACTGTTCCGCCTTATGTATTTCGCTTACNGTCCAGTCTTGTAGTCAACATTTGAATTTCTTCTAAAATTCTTTTACGAAATAACTATACATTCCATACTTGAGTGCCTGTAGTTACAGAATACCCACAATCAGCAAATTTACTCATTTCATCTTTGAAGTACTCTAACTGTTCCGCCTTATGTATTTCGCTTACCCTAAAATAAGACTACAAAATGAAGTTATATTCTTCTTACACACACACACACACACACACACACACACACACACACAAATCTATACCAAAATGATCTAGTTACTCAAAGCTGACTGCTCTCAGTACATCCACTCTTGTATTTCAATAATCCTTAATAAGTACCCACAGAGAAGGTGATGGCACCCTAGTCCAGTACTCCTGTCTGGAAAATCCGATGGACGAAGGAGCCTGGTGGGCTGCAGCCCATGGGGTCGTGAAGAGTCGGACACAACTGAGCGACTTCACTTTCACTTTGACTTTTCACTTTCATTCATTGGAGAAGGAAATGGCAACCCACTCCCATGTTTTTGCCTGGAGACTCCCAGGGACGGGGGAGCCTGGTGGGCTGCTGNGTGTAGGGAAGCTGAAGAAAATATCTTTGGCTTTCCACAGATCCATCTAACAACAAAATTAAGTCAATACAGTTCAATGGTAACGAGCCATAACTGGAATGCTTAATAGGACAAAAATGAACAAATTTCAGAGGAAAATAAAATAATCTGAAATCTGCAATATTATTCACAATGTCCAGTATATAATAAAAATAACTAGACATGCAAAGAAACGGGAAAATGTAATCAAGAGTTAAGTAAAGGAAAATAAGCAAATATTGGAAATCAAATCCAAGGTGCCCTGATAGACTTGTGGACAAATGCTGTTAAAACAACTAATAAATATGCTCAAAGAATTCAAATAAGATAAATTCAAATAACTAACAGAAAATATGGTACGTGTAGGGCGGAGAGAGGGGAGTTCAGGATGGGGACCATGTGTATACCTGTGGTGGATTCATGTTGATGTATGGCAAAACTAATACAATATTGTAAAGTAATTAACCTCCAATTAAAATAAATAAATTTTAAAAATAAAAAAATAGGATAAAAGAAAATATGGTCTAAATACGTGAGTAGATAGGACATCTCAGCAAAGAATGAAAACTATTTAAAAAATAAAAATTAAAGATTGGAAAAATCAAATTGAGGTGAAAAATTAACTGGATAATCTTAATAGAAAATTGAGTATAATAGAATATAGAGTCAATAAATTTAAAGACAGATAAATAGAAATGATACAATTCGCAAATGAAAGAAAAAAACTGAAGAAAAGTAAAAGATGTACAGAAACCTAATGGACAATATTAACTGGCATATCATTTATATATAATATAATATAATATGTTTACATATAATCAGAGTCCCAGAAGAGGATAGTGAGAATAGTATAGACAAAAATACTTATATAATGTTTTAACAATCAAACTGCGTTTCCTTATATATCTTGAATATAAGGAAAAATGAAAATTTACAGACCAAAGAGATTCAGAACAGCAATGTGGATTAAAAAAAAAAAGACATGGAGGTACAACAGGCTTGCTAAAATACAAAGATTAAGAAAAAATATTGAAATCAGCTAGAGAGCAAGAGTTACTACATACAAGGAAATAATGATACAAATAAATGACACCTTTTAAAAAGAAACAGCATTTAGAAGGCTGTGGACACGACATTAAGAATAAGTAAACAAATAATAAAATAAAGAATAAAAACTCTCAATTCAGAATTGAACTCGCAAAACTGCATGTTGAAAATAAAGAAGAAATAAAGACAATTTTTGATAAGTAAAAGCAGCGATCATGGATCCCCAGCAGACTGGCACCATAAGAAATGTTTAAGAATGTTTTCCAGATGGAAAGTTGGATCTACAGGTAGGAAGGAAAGAACCAGGAATTGGAGAATATAAAGGAAAGTCTCATTTTCTTTCTCATAAGTTTCTTAAAATACTGAAGACTACTTAATGTAAAAATAATAAAATTGAAGGCAGGGTTAAAAGGAATGTAGTGATATAGAAAGTATGCTTTATGATACAAAAAAATGCAGAACGTTACTACATTTGTGAAGTGGGAATTGTGAAGTATAAAAACAGGAAGTTTGTCAGTAGTGATGTTAGAAATGATATGGGTGAATTATCAGGTATAAAGTGTGAGGTAATACAATATTGGTTCTAAATAGACTGAAAACTTAAAGGGGATATTGTAAA
Organism: Neotragus moschatus; assembly: GCA_006410615.1. NCBI lineage: Eukaryota > Metazoa > Chordata > Mammalia > Artiodactyla > Bovidae > Neotragus > Neotragus moschatus. The sequence continues at coordinate 257,783 of SJYA01000915.1, forward strand.
TTCTAGACCAGTAATTAAAAAGAAAACAAATGTGGGTAATAAGCCAATAGAGGACATAAAATAGAATAACAAAATACATCAAATTAATTGAAAAGAAGGTACAAGAGGAAGAGAGAAAGAATAAATGATACTAGTACACAGTGCATAGAAGTGTGTGTGTGTGTGTGTGTGTGTGTGTGTGCGCGCGCGCGCGTGCGCATGCACGCTAAGTTGCTTCAGTCATGTCCAACTCTGTGTGACACCATGGACTGTAGCCCGCCAGTCATAGGATTCTCCAGGAAAGAATATTGGAGTAAGTTGCCATTTCTTTCTCCAGGGGATCTTCCTGACCCAGGGATCAAACCGCATTTCTTAAGTCTGCATTGTCAGGTGGATTCTTTACCACTGTACCACCTGGGAAGCCCATCATACCTTGTTTATAATTGTAAAATTATACTGAAAAAAAGCTTTTCAATTTTTATAAAACAAAACATAAAGCTTCGCTGTGACCAATTCCACTCATAGATATTTATTTAAGAGAATTGAAAGCATATGCTTACAGAAGAATCGTATACTTATGTTCACAGTAGTTTTATCTGTGGTTGTCAAAATTAGAAATTAATATTCATCAATAGGTGAATGTATAAACAAATTGTAATATACAACACAATGAAAAACTACTCAGAAACATACAGGAACACATTAAAGATACAAGAACAAAACTTGAGAAGAGGCATACTACCACTTCTGTCCTAGTCTATTGGTGACTCACTTGATCTTATTACATGTAATAGAATTGTACACAGTGGTATGAAGGTGTGAATACTGGAAAGTTAGGATCACTTTGGAGGCTGGCTGCATCAGCTAATTTCCAGAGATGGCGATCTGGTGGCTATCTAGATGTGAACTGGTATATAAGGTGTTTGAAGTGTGGTAGTCAAGCAGGATTGGGAAGCACTGTTGTGATCAGATTATGATAGAAAATTTGACTTGTATGTGGCAAAAAGAAAGCTGACATTGTCCAAAACAAATTGTAACAGGAACTCAACTGCAGCAATGAGATTGTAAATAATGTTGGATAAAACTCTTTCAAAAGGACTTACTTCTGGAAGCAGGGCTAGGAAATACACAGTCCTCTTGTGTCCAGGGGTATCTGATTGGCTTGGCTCATTGCTGTATGTCTGTTGATGTTGATAGATAATTTGCAAATTGTGTTGTCAACACAACATTTAATCTGCTCTGAGCAGCTCATAAACAACACTTTGATTAATTCTTTCAGTCTGTGTCTTCTGGACAAGATTTACAGAGCTCTGTTTATTTGGATGAAAAATAGAGAGAGACAAAATGTCAGTAGAAAGGGAAGGGGGATGGAAAGATTTCCTTTTCTCTCTTTGGTTGAATTTGGAAAGTGTTTTTTAATTAGGATTTTAAATGTTTGGTTCCACAAGGGAAGGATTTCTCAGTGGAACTCAGCAACTGGCACAAAGCGAAGCTCAGTGTCAAAGTGGAATAAGTCAGGACAGACAGAGGCAGACTGGCAGTGGACCACTAGATGGGGAGAGTCAACCAAGCCTAAGGCGGGAGATGCCTTTCTGAACTAGCCAATTAGTTCCAGAAACCTGTTGGACAATTACAACTCATGGAGCTTGCCATCCACACTCTCTATGGAACACTGAAATACTGTGTTGAATAGAATTCTGTTCAACAAGCACATTTTAATAAAGAACTCCAATTAAAGAGAAACTTTTATAATATGAAATATAAAGATAAGTATGTATTATTATTGAGTGTATATGTGAGAGGAGAGGAATTGATTCTGTTGCTCTCCTTTTTGTGTATTATTATATGCCAATTTTCCCCAGGCCCCTAAATCTGTTTAGTTGAACAGTTTCTATTAATTTTGGCTTTGAAATAATTTTCCATTGAAGTATGCCTTTTAATCAGTACCTCTCTACCTTTGTTGATTTATCCTAGCCAAGATAAGTGGATAGAGTTCTAAAACACTGCTTATAGAATACTCATATCACTTTGAAACATGCTGATCATCCAACAACTTAGGTATAAGAACCTGGAAATGAGTGTCATTTGGAAAAAGGTCCTTTCATAGCAATTATGACATAAGATGTAAAGACAGTCTGTGGCTGGTAGGAAAGAAAAGATCCAAAAAATAGCTATCTAACAATTTCAGGACTATTAGAAATGTAAATAATCCAATACCGCGATTCCTCCTTGAATTTTCCCCCTTTTATGCCTGTCTCCTCTCAAAGGGATAAATATGATATTTATGAGCTGCTTTTGGAATGCACACATTTCCCGGGATCATGCCAAGTGCTTCTTTTGTTGTTCACATCTGCATCTTTCGATATGATGAAAAGTCAACAAGAAAGTAGATTTGGTTTTGTTTCTTTGACAAATAAAGTTCACTTGGGGACACAATTGGGAAAAAAGCAACCACTACATCTATACCAGAAAACCAAAGTTGAATTTTCCATTAGTGGTAGTTATACATTATAACTTACATGCAAGGCACTTTGTTGGAAATATTAACCCAGATTCAGAAATTCGTAATTATATTGACCTTGACATCTGTCCTCATTACCTTGTTCCCAGCTCACACAATTAGTTTAGCTGAGACTGTCATCAAAACCCTGTGTTTTAGATCTATTTCTAGTAAGAAACTCCTTCAAATCATCACCCCATGAAAATTACAATATTAAGGACACAAAGGTATATGTGTATCTAATTGCAGTAATTGTGTTAAGAAAGAATTCACATAAATCTCCTTTAGGGACTTCATTCCATTTGATGGCCTTAATGTACTCTCTTAAAACTGAAATGATTTCAAAGTATTGTTCTGCAAAAGATTATCAGCAATTATTGTATATGAAAAGAGCCAGGGTGAAAGAGAACAAGTTGAGAGATTAACATTGTGAAATAAACTTCAGGCTTTTAACAGAAGGGTGGTAGTGGCCGATTCAAGCCCCATTTCCTGTGTTTACTCCCTCTCCTCTGTCCTGGATCACAGTTTGTTGGATGCATCATTGCTGTACAAACAATATGCTGGCAGAGTCTAAATGTAACACTACCCTCCTAAAGAATGAGGGAATCACATACTCATACAAAAAGGCAAATGCCTAGTGATTTTCAATATTCTGAAAATAGAAATAGTCTATTGGGTTTATTTCATGATTATAAAAGCCTAATAATCTATGATAGCTGAAAGCAAATATGATTTATTAGGGTCTCTCACAGACAGATGATAAACCATAATGTGCAGGCAAACATTTTTTTTTAAAGGACTGTGTTAAAAAGAAAATAGTCAACAACTTGCTTACTCCATAGCTCCAGAAAATGATGATTTGAGACACTGAAATATCAGAGTTGATGAATGATAGAAGCAAAATTATAACTGTTGTTCTATGGCAAGATAAACTTTCACCTCTGTGAAAGAAATATAGATTATGGAAACTGATTGCAAGCAATCAGCACTGTATATTCTTCTTCCCTAACTGAGCAATGTTTGAATATGCGCCTTTCAGACAAACACATTAATAACATTTAGCCATTAGGTATTTGTGGAAGAAATTGGAAATTGTTTTTAATTTGTTGGTTTGGTGAAGCGATAATATATTGAGCCATAAGGGAGAGGGTTAAAAAAAACTATTGGTATAGGATTTCTACTTGCATATGTGAATATATTAATACCCACAGAGCTATGTTATTCTTAGAAACTCTCCCACACAAAGCAAAGGGTTAATAGACAGGGAGATCTAAAAAACTGCATGACCACCTTGTGAAATATGGATTTAGCATATAACTCATTGGAGGCCCCAATGAGTTATGGGCCTCATTTACTGCATATTACAGACATTTTTTCCATATTCCTTTTCAACAAGGCATATGGTTTAAATTAGTTTCATCTTGGGTTTCCTAGGCTCTTTTGTGGGCTATTTTCTACAACAAACTATAATTCTTGGGCTCTTTTAATTCTATAGTAGGATGCTATTAGGTGCAGTTCTTTAATTACCACGTGAGGCAATGCCTCAGTAAGGTATTCTGAAAGAGGCACAAGCTGAGTAAGGATTTGAATGAAGAATTCATACCCAGCCGATGAAATTAAAGAAGCTGCACACTCTTTATGGATGAGGGGGGATGGGTAAAAGTTAGTGTTCCTTGGGGTGGAGATAGGGGCAGTTAGGGATGAAAACATACAGATACACCTTCAGTTAAGTCAGGAAAGGGGACTCTGATAGGTAACAACATTCTGAAGAGTTAAGATATTAAAGGACCCCATTTCCCATAACTTAACTCATAAATCATATTTTCAGGTACTTTACATGATTTATGAGAGGCTGGCTGTCTGCATGATCAGTAAGTTGCATTAAAATGGCAATTGGTCTTTCCAAAACAGAGCCTTATGAAAAGAATCCAAATCTCAGACATGGTGAATTTCAGCACGTGAAAGCTGGGGACAAAAGAAGTTGTCTGCATTTCATTCTTTGTTCAAAATATAAAATCATAATATTATGTGGGAAAAGCATTGGTCTACAGTCATGACACTTAGGATTTGTTTTTTTTCTCACTACTGTAACCTTAAGTCATTTATTTTCTATGGACCTCAGTTGCCTCTCAGTAAACTGAAAGATTCAGGGCCTTCCTGTTTCTAAATACATATTGTACATATGTATAAATTATATATTCCTATTATGTGTATATATTTATATATTATTTCTTATCTATGGGCATATTACATATTATGTGTCATATATGTATGTATATATAGATTCCTTAAACATGTGAAATGAGCTATAGCAAGTAATACACATTTACATACATATACATACATAATATAAGAAATATATACATGTGTATGTGTTCATGTACTGGTGGACTATTCCACACTATCAACTTAGGGGTTCTTACTACCTAATTTTACCTGTTATTCTGAAAATCATAAATGCTGACTCCTAAGAATGTCACATTTATGAGTGGGGTTGTAAAGTATGATTGAGTACTCTGTCAAGTATTATAGTTGTATAAAGGTACTATATTGTTTTCCTTTAGAAATTAAAAAAATAACTTACAGGAAACTGCTGCTGACACTGATCCTGTGTAAATGGAAGATTAAAACAGAAGTTTATAAAGGGTGTCTTTTTACTTTACATTAGGGAATAAATTCCATCTTGAGAGTGAATTAAAATTCATCATTTTGTTACAGATCTTTTTCCAGATGGACTTGTCCAGTGACTCAGATAGTAAAGTATCTGCCCACAGTGCTGGAGACCCAGGTTAATTCCTGGGTCAAGAAGATCCCCTGGAGACAAGAATGGCAACCCACTCCAGTATTCTTGCCTGGAGAATTCCATGGACAGAAGAGCCTGGCAGGCTACAGTCCGTGGGGTCACAGAGAATCGGACATGACTGACTGACTAACACTTTCACTTTTATTCTAATGCAACTCATCCATATTTGGATTTTATATTGGAGGACTGCTACATCTTTGAAGCTTTCTCAGCAGGAGAAAATTCAGCATATATTGTTCTATTTGCAAAATGCACTCTCTAACCCATTAGATTATATGGAAGTTGTGTTTTGCTGAACACACCAGCCATGAATAAGACTCAACAGGTCACTGGTAAGCTGAGAAATAGAATATTTATGAGCTCTGAATTGTTTGACACATTGGATCAGTTGAGAATTATTAGCAGGAATTTAGATACAAGTTTTTCCCTAATAAACTGTCCATTGTCCTTGTAAGTCAAGAAAGTTTCTGACCTATGATGCCTGAGCCCATTAACTAGAACCATTGCCCTATCTCAAGTTCTTAATCAGTTATCTTAGATCAGTAGTCCTTCAAATTTGGCTATTTGGGATTTGTTTTAGTCAGTTCAGGCTGCTATAACAAAATACCATAGACTGGGTGACTTAAAGTGCCCTGGAGAAGGCATTGGCAACCCACTCTAATATTTTTGCCTGAAGAATCACATGGACAGAGGAGCCTGGTGGGCTGTGGTCCACGACTGAGTGACTAACAGAGAGACAGAAGGATCGCATACACAGAGCAGAAATCTAAGGAAGCCCTTAGAAAAAGCTTGCACACACAAATGAATATTGGGTATTAAAAGGATGCGCTGGTTAGTCTTAGTTGTTAATTTTTTTCAGTTATGTTATCCAATTAGTTTATCAAATGTTAACCTAAGTGCTGCTGTGGAGGTAATTTGTAAAGGTGGTTAACATCTAAAATCAGCTGATTTTAAGTAAAGGAAATTATGCTTAAAAATGTGGATGGGCCTTGTCCAACCAGTTGAAAGACTTAAGAGACAAAACTGAGCTTTTGGGAGAAGAAATTTTGCCTCAAGGTTGAAGTTCAAAACCCTGCCTGAGTTCCCAGAAATTTCAGATGTCAACTTCGTAACTGGGTGAGCCAATTTCTTCAAATTGATCTTTCTCACCCTCATATATGTATGAATACTATATACATATATTGCATATATATAGTGTGTAATGCATATGTATATTATAATATATATTATCTATAACTATAATATATGTATATATATTCTGATTCTCTAGAGAACCATAACTAATACAAATGGAAAGGGTCAAAAGTTTATAGGTCAGGCAACAAATGATATTTATATTCATTTTTATGACTTTTTAAAAAATTAAAACACAAAAATCCACAAGCATAAGTCCCATTATACCACCATCATGAACACTAAAGATTCAGAGAACTTCTTAGTATGTTCTATGTGAATAGATGGAGGTTTGAATGGAAATCAGGTGAATACATCATGTCTTAAACACATCATTCAACTAAATCTTGATAGCCAGCATGATATTTATGGCTTCTATGAACATGTAAGTATATTATACATATATATATACATTTTTAATTTATACCTAAATTACAATTGTTTAAGCACAGGGTTCAAAAGAACTTGTTTGTTTAAACCTGAGAACCCTGCTGTTTAAACACAAATTAATAAGCATAAAATAAAAATAGAAATTCATTAGGTGATCTACCCAGATCACTTATCTGATCAAAATCTTTCTATGAAATATCAATACATGCTCAATACATATTTTTTCATTAAACATGAAATATCAAAATGTTATTTTTAAAATTCAACAACATAAAAGTATATTGATTAAAAAGCAAGCATAGTACTTAATGCTTCTTACCCCTTTCATTCTTCTTCTGAAATTCATATGAAGGTAAATATTGACTGGAGTTATATTTTCAAACTTTATACATACACACATACATGATACAGGTCATCAGTGACCTACACTTTGGAAAATACCAAGGACCTTGATGACTTAAGTGATTTACAGCTCAGGTCTTTTTTGTAGGTATTGTGAGTTTCAGATTTAATATATTTCTTATTTTGACATTTTAGTGCAGTAGAGACTGTAAAAACCTACATTAGACAAATTTGATAAACTCTTTTTTTACTTTACAATATTGATAAACTCTAATTACTAATTCCAAAAATTGCATTCTACTTATAAAAATTAAAAAAAAAACAATTATACATTTATATATAGTTATTTAATAGCTCTTGGTTTCATATAGAAAACTCAAATTTGGCTCTGAAATGTGCAGCCTGAGGCTCATATAGAAGAGAATGATGTTAAGCATGCCTGAGCAAAAGACATGCGCGTGATTAACATCATGCTCAACAAGAGTCTCAGTTCACAAGCACACTGAAAATGTTTGACTGAAAGTGACTGGAACTGAACTGTGGGTAAGAAGCGACGTGTGTGTGTGCCAAGTCATTTCAGTCATGCCTGACTTTTTGTAACCCTGCAGCCCGCCAGACTCCTCTGTCCATGGAATTCTACAGGCACGAATACTGGAGTGGGTTGCCTTTTCCAGGGGACCTTCCTGATCCAGAGATTGGACCCTGTCTCCTGTGTCTCTTGCATTGGCAGGCAGGTTCTTTACCACTAGCTCCACTTGGGAAGCTTGGGTAAGGAAGTTACAGGAGTCTAATGGGAACACAAGAGTTGTCTTTCCAGAGGAAGGGGGCAGTTATATGTTGCAGATAGTGTGTGAGAGGTAATCAGATCATGGAATGGGGCCCTCATGAGTGGATCAATGCCCTTATAAGAAGGGACACAAGAGAACTGCTTCCCCTCTCTCTCTCCGCACTGTATGAGGGTACAGCAAGGAGATGTCCCTCTGCCAACCAGAAACTGAATTGGCTGGTACCTTGATCCTGGACTTCCTAGCCTCCAGAATTGTGAAAACTATCTGCCCCACCCAGGAATCGAACCTGGGTTTCCCACATTGCAGGCAGATACTTTACCATCTGAGCCACCAGGGAAGCCCATATGACTAGGGTTATGGAAAATTACCACAAGTAAGATTAGAGTTGGGGTTTCTCTGGTGGCTCAGAGGGTAAACCATCTGCCTGCAATGCAGCAGACCCAGGTTTGATCCCTGGGTGGGGAAGATCCCCTGGAGAAGGCAATGGCTACCAACTCCAGATTCTTGCCTGAGTACAATGGACAGAGGAGCCTGGTGGGCCTGGTGGACTGCAGTCCATGATGTCACAGAGTCAGACGCAACTGAGTGACTAACACCTTCCCTTTCACTTTAAGATTAGATTTACCCCAGAAATTCCTCTTCACTCTGTGGGTAATAAGATTTGATGTAGAAGTATATGCCTCTCTTGTGTTACTCGGAGGCACATGTTCTCCCTCTGTCATTGTTTCATGAAACGCTCTCGTTTAAATAAATTCCACTTCAATCTCAACAATGATTGTTACTGGTATAAGCAAAACTAACACGCCGTTACTTTAACTGGTATGAATATTCTGAAATGATTTCTTGAAACCCAGGGCAGTATACAATTCACTAACTAGAAAATAAAGGTCTGAATTAATGGTTCCTTCTTCTTCTTATTTGGTTTTCAGTGTGAAGAACTCTTTCACATATCAAATGTTCAATATCTTTGAAAGTGTGTGGCTGTATATTTTGTATCTATTGAATAAGAAAATGTAAACGCGCACCTAGTTTTGGGAATTCTTTGCAATACATTTGTATATTTAATCTTTTTTTTTTCCTAATAAAATTGGGGCTTTATTAGATCAAAGTTGTCATTTGGTTTACTACTGGCCTTCCTGAGACTAGAACAAGTACTGACACATAATAAGCATTTAATTAATATTTCTGAATGAATGAACAATGTGGCTGCCCAAGAGTTCTCCTTTGGGTTGACTTAGCTCCAGTGATTTGTAAACACAGCTGCAAGAAAATTTCTGAGAAGTATTAAAAACATAAAAATCCTGGATACCATCCACCCAAATAGTAAATCAGGAGGTGTAGTGCACATCCCAAAAATCTATCTGTACCCATTCATACACATATATACATCTATATGTGCATATGTATTGCACATTTTATCACTTATAACTAATATCTAATTACTGTTTAAGCATTTCAGATTTTCAAATATACTAATATTTATGTATAACAACTTCTTGCAAATAAAATGGTGGTCAAAGGAATACATTTTATAAGCTTGCAAAATAAGATATTGTCAAATTTCCATCCCTAAATCCCATAAACTCAATAATGAAAGTATATTTTTTAAATGCTCTGAACAACGTTAAATACTAATAATTAATTTTGGGGGTTTTGATAATTTGTATATTTCCTCATCTATGAATTTTTTACTTATAATTTTCTATTGGATTATTTCATTTTATTTAAAGACAGTCTATTTTGTTACTATAAATCCTTTCCTATCTATGATGCTAATGTTTTTGTGTATATTTTGACTCTTTTTATGATTATCTTCAATCACACAAAAAATTAATGAATTAAAATTTAACTCTCACCAAATACTTGCTGGTATTTATTTTTGCATCTTAAGATTTTCCTAAACCAAAGTCATAAAAATATTTGAAACTGGTGAGCTAGTTACTTCAACATTATTGAATTATTTATTTATGTTCTGCCCACAAAGTTTGATATATCAAGTTTAACACCTAACATATTTGCATAGGTAAGTTAATCTGTTTCTCTTTGATCTCATTTTTCATACCAATATCATACTATTTGAATTTCCATAGGTGTATAATATATCTTGTTATCTGGTAAAATAAGATCTCTCACAAAAATTTTTTTCCAAGACCTCTTGAACATTTTCTTTTTTAGAAGTAGAATCACTTTATCAAATTCTATAAAAATATTGTTTTGGGGTTTTAAAAGATATTTCACTGAAATTTTAGTTTAATTTGGGGGAAATTCATGTATTTACAGTATTAAGTCTTTCCTTCCAGGAACATGATATATTTTTGCATTAAGTCAGATGTTCTTTTATGACTTACCTGGTACTTGAAGAGATAGTGATAATTGAATCCAATTGACTTTTGGAATTGGAATTCTTTATATTGGAATAAAGAGTGTTTACATCCTCAGCCCGCTATTTACAATCTGCTGGCAAAAACAAAAAAACAACCCAAGAACATTTATATCCCATCATGTAGAAAAAAATCATAGGCAAATTAAAAATAAAACAGTTGTTTCTTTAAATGCAGTTTCCAAAGACTCCAAATTATGTCACTGAAAAGTTTTTCATCTTACGTTTTTGAGACATGGTTAAATTTTAATTTACATTTTAGTACCCATTAGTTCTCCAAACAAAGAACAATATATTTCATTTTTGAATTTATTTGTTGACAGTTCATGCTTTTTATTACATAATTAATTTAAATGAAACCATATGCATCACTTGTTAAATGGGAAAAGTAAGAATTTGTCTTTATATAGTATGAATACTATTAAAGATTATATTAGCATCTTTATAAAATGACATTTAATAACATATGGATCTCAAGCCACTAGTATCCTAAATCACTTGTCACACCTAAGGAAAATGATAAAATAATACAAAATAATGAGAGGAGTCTCAGGAGGTGACAGGTGATAGGAATGGGTGAAAGATAAGCAAGATTGGGGTGTGTTTCTAGAATGTGCTTCTTGTTCCCTGATTTGGAGCTTCATACCCAGTTTCCTTTGGTGCTGCCCCTGCCTCTTTATTCATGCCCAGAATCCTAAGAAATTGCAGAATGTGCTGGACAGAGTTAAGGAACTTGGCTTTCATATAAGTGTTTTTCACTGAGTGAAGGTTGCTATTTTTCCTTCAAAGCCTAAGCTATCAGGCTAAACTTAACAATAACTTTGTCACTTTGCAAAGTGACTTAATTTGAGTAACAGTATTAATATTTTATCAGGAAGTCAGCATTTTCTTTTAAATATGTACTTTTAAAGCTTTATCTTACCTGAACGTAGGATTTATGATATCTAGAAGCACAGATATTTTTTATTGGAATGGTGTTCCCTGTCTTTCACAAAAGTTAATTGGTAAATGGTATTCAAAATACAGAACTTTCTTCTACAGATATCTAGCATCACTGTCACTGTTGGGTAAGTACAAAAACTGATTCACAGATGAAACTATCTGTAATCCCACCTGTTATCAAGGAATCTTCCCCATTATTTGCAAAGCATATATACATAAGACACACATTAAAAACTCATAAAAGCACATGAAAGAAACATATAAAGCAACCATGTTTATCAATTATGCCCACAGAATACAATCTTTTATTTCTCTTCCTTTTCAAACTTTTTTCTGTATGATACTTAATGGCATACCTAACTTTCTTTTATTCATTCTTTTTCAAAACTAATCCCAAACAATTCTCCACTAGTTTCTTTCTTAAAAAAAACTATGCTTTTCTCCTTGCAATTGCACTTTTCAAAATTCTTGCCATGTATTATTCCAACATAGCAATGTAATGATGTTTGATGTGAATTCTTGTTCCCTTGACCTCCCTGGCACTCTTCACAATGCACAGGAGGCTGATGGAGCCTATTTGCTAAATCACGGCTTCCTTAATCTCATTCTTTTACCTCAGATTTTATCCCCTTAACAATTTGAAATGGATCCTGAGTTTTCCACTTCCGACTGTTTTGCATTTTTCTTGGTTGTGTACTGTTGAACAGCTGCTGTTTTCTCCCTAGAAGGGGGCAGGGGATGGTTTCCATGGAGATGGTGATGACTCTGCTCAGATGTGGACCTCTCTAATATTCGTACTGCATTTGTAATTTCCAACGTCCATTCCACGTGGAGCTCCTAAGCAGTTTTATTGCCTTTTGGCAATTAACTCCTTGCGATTCTGACTCGAGAATTTTCCCTGGTTTGTGGCCACCAATTTATTTATTGACATCAGCATGTATTTGTTATTGAATCTTTACATAGTTGTGTGCTGCCTAAAGCAATGGAAGCAGACACAATATCTGTTATAGATAGGACACCTTGCCATAGTGAGTAAGCCATAGTGGGCATAAAAATGCATATTGATATTTGTGGCAATATAAAGGAAACTTTTAGTCCCATTATATTGCTGCAGGGAAAAAAAAAAGACTATGCTAGAATCAGTGTGAGAGTGCTATTAGGAAATTCATTGCTTGTGTTCTGTTTTAGTCAAATTATAAGTCTTATAAAATGCTGAGTTTAGAGATGATTTTGCCTAATGGCATCAAGAAAAATAAGTCAATAGTTTAGGCAAGGCAGGTGGAATTATAGGAAAAGGTTGAATAGGAAAGAAGACCATATTTATGAAGCATTGGTTGTTCAGGAGTGAAAATATGTAGAAGTAAAGAGAAAATAAGACCTATATTATGATTCTTTTATTCTGTCCTTCATTCAGCAAGTGTTTATTGAAGTCCTATTGTGTACAAACACTGCTAGGCACTACAAACAAAATTGTGAGCAAAACATCACCTCTTTTCTGTGGTACTTAGAGTTTATGGAAGAATACAAATATCAAAATTATAAGAACTCAAAATGAAAGTGAAAGTTGCTCACTTGTCATGTCTGGGGATTCTCCAAGCCAGAACACTGGAGTGGATAGCCTTCCCCTTCTCAGGGGATCTTCCCAACCCAGGGATCAAACCCAGGAATCCCACACTGTGGGTGGATTCTTTAGCTGCTGAACCACAAGGGAAGCCCAAGAATACTGAAGTGGTAGCCTATCCCTTCTCCAGCGGATCTTCCCCACCCAGGGATCGAACCTGGGTCTTCTGCATTGCAGGTGGATTCTTTACCAAGTGAGCCATCAGGGAAGCTCAAAAGTATACGTAAAAACTCCAAAGTATACATTAATAAGTAGTAATCATATCTCTGAAAAAAAAGTGCAGTTATATGAAAACTTTAACAGGAAGGCAGAATCTAGACTGAGGTGTGTGTGACCAAAAGAAATCTAAAAGCTGAGTTGGAGCTAACTGTACAAGGCTCAGAGTGGGATTTGAAGCAGAATTAATATTCCAGGCAGTGCTTACAAGTGTTAGTATTTGTTGCTCTCTTAGGCAACAAATTATTAAGTGAATAATAATTATTATTATATGAGGCACATATCAGGTCCTTTTCCATAATCCAGGCTCTATCATTACCTCCACATATGAAGAAACTGAATGAAAAGAAGTCAAGTACAAAGAGAGAGAGAGGTGAGGTCAGTTTACACCCAGGCAGTCTGAAAAGAGAGCACGCATACCTAAGCTCTACTCTGTACTTTCTTCTGTGGAGAGGAAAGCCAACTACAGAGCTTCTTGTTCTAACAATCTAGTGACTTTATGAGACTATAGTTACGAGATCTGGATCCAAACAAAAATGTTATAGCATTTATTATTTGCTGTGTAGACATAAAGTGAGCTGAGTCTATTTATGCCGGTCAGTAGTGTACATATAGGAGAAGGCAATGGCACCCCACTCCAGTACTCTTTCCTGGAAAATCCCATGGACGGAGGAGCCTGGTGGGCTACAGTCCATGGGGTTGCAAAGAGTCATGACTGAGCGACTTCTTTCACTTTTCACTTTCATGCATTGAGAAGGAAATGGCAACCCACTCCAGTGTTCTTGCCTGGAGAATCCCAGGGACGGGGGAGCCTGGTGGGCTGCCATCTCTGGGGTAGAGTCAGACATGACTGAAGCGACTTAGCAGCAGCAGCAGCAGCAGCAGTGTACATATAAAAATTATCTTGGAGCCATAGAAGGATGTGAGAGGATATCACTTGTAGTCAGTGCAAAGTGTTAATCTCACATCATTACTCCCAGATATCTTGTCTTGCTCATTTTTTTTTCTTTGCCCTTCCTTGACAATTGATAAATACAAAATAATATTTTTTAGCAATGGTCTTGCATGTGTTCAGTTCAGTTCAGTCGCTCAGTCGTGTCGGACTCTTTGCGACCCCATGAATTGCAGCACACCAGGCCTCTCTGTCCATCACCAACACCCAGAGTTCACTGAGACTCATGTCCTTTGAGTCTGTGATGCCATCCAGCTATCTCATCCTCGGTCGTCCCCTTTGCCTCCTGCCCACAATCCTTCCCAGGATCAGAGTCTTTTCCAATGAGTCAACTCTTCCCATGAGGTGGCCAAAGTACTGGAGTTTCAGCTTTAGCATCATTCCTCCCAAAGAACACCCAGGACCGATCTCCTTTAGAATGGATCTCCTTGCAGTCCAAGGGACTCGCAAGAGTCTTCTCCAACACCACAGTTCAAAAGCATCAATTCTTCAGCGCTCAGCTTTCTTCACAGTCCAACTCTCACATCCATACATGACCACTGGAAAAACCATAGCCTTAACTAGACGAACCTTTGTTGGCAAAGTAATGTCTCTGCTTTTTAATATACTATCTATGTGTAGAATATGCAAATAACCCAAAGAAACGTGCCAATTTTAATTTTGTCTCCTAAGAAAGTATTTTTTTAGGTCATCAAAAGCCAGCAAACACTAATAATTGTTTTCTTTCCCCATAGGAGCTGGAGCCAGGATGGTGGAATGAGCTTTAAATTTGGGCTCACTCATGCTCCAGACAAATATGTGATTTGTGTCGAGTGGAAGGAAATCCCAGTTTGACAGTAAGAATGTTTATACCATGTGGATAGATGAGGTTGCAAGATAGAAATATACTTGGACTGTAAAAAATAAATTTACCAATAATTAGTTTAAAAATTCAATAGGAATAAGATATCTAAATGCAATACCTTAAGTATAAGGTGGCTATTACCTATCACATCCCAACTGAGCTTTTGGCTTATAAAACAAAACAAAGACAGAGTTGGGTTTATTTAGGCATGTGGAGGTAGAAAAATATGTACATGGATTTCTTTCAGAAGAGTTAGTTTGGAAAACTGCAGTCTGCCCATCTTTTTTCTGTTCCCATAGTTGACATTTTAGGCCATTATGTTCTAAGTGTCTGGATATTTGCCTGTACGCCCCACTCATTTGGCCCAAGAACAGACATAGTCTAATGTTGCTATTGGTCTCTTCTGGATACACTAATAGTTTAATTGTACTTTAAATTGATTTTTAATGTCCAGAGTTTCCCTAAGTGAATTTTTAAAATCTAAAAAATAAATACAAGTCTGCATTATAGCAGTGAAAGTTTTCCCCTTTACAACACTGATGTGTCAGAGGACTGTTAAGAAGGCTTAATCATTAACATTTGTAAAATGCTTTAACAACATTAACTACAGGATTCATACTGAAAAAAAAACCAAATAGTGACATATTTTTTAAACCATCTCTTTTGGAATATATGGCACAGAAATATAATCTGATATGCTTTTATGCATAAAAATATTGAAAATAATTAAAATGGACATTTGGTAAACTACTAACAGCTTGCCTTACATTTTGTACAATACATTTGCTACATTATGAAAATTTTAATTTGAGCTTCACAATAACCCTGTGACAAAAGCAAGATTGGTAAGATTAACTTGTTGGTCAGTGAGAAATTATAGTTCAGAATAGGAGAATAAGTCTGCACAGGGTACAGATACAAAGTTGGGCTCTTAGTGCTCTTTTGACTCTCCACAAAAGAATTATGTATATTTTGGAAACTTTTCTATTGTATTAATTCTTTACAAAGATGAAATTAACTACCATCAAGAATAATCTGTATTGAAATAAGCCATCAAATCTCCAGATAAAGCTCCAAATAATGGACAATCATGCCTTTTGGATAACAAATAAGTCACTACTGAACTAATTAATTACCTAACTAACTAACCTTAGAAGAAATGGAGTAGCCATCACGGTCAACAAAAGAGTCTGAAATGCAGTACTTGGATGCAATCTCAAAAACAACAGAATGATCTCTGTTAGTTTCCAAGGCAAACCATTCAATATCACTGTGATCCAAGCCTATGCCCCAACCAGTAAAGCAAAAAAGCTGAAGTTGAATGGCTCTATGAAGACCCACAAGACCTCTTAAAAACTAATACCCCAAAAAGATACCCTTTTCATTATAGGGGACTGGAATGGAAAAATAGGAAGTCAAAAAACACCTGGAGTAACAGGCAAATTTGGCCTTGGAATATGAAATGAAGCAGAACAAAGGTTAATAGAGTTTTTCCAAGAGAATGCATTAGTCATAGCAAACACCCTCTTCCAACAACACAAGAGAAGACTCCACACATGGACATCACCAGGTGGCCAACACCAAAATCAGATTGATTATATTCTTTGCAGCCAAAGATGGAGAAGCTCTATACAGGCAACAAAAAACAAGACTGGGAGCTGACTGTGGCTCAGATAATGAAGGCCTTATTGCCAAATTCAGACTTAAATTGAAGAAAGTAGGGAAAACCACTAGACCATTCAGGAATGACCTAAATCAAATCCCTTATGACTATACAGTGAAAGTGAGAAATAGATTTAAGGGACTAGATCTGATAGATAGAGTGCCTGATGAACTACGGACGGAAGTTCTTGACATTGTACAGGAGACACAGCTGTACAGTCTGGACCATCCCCATGGAAAAGAAATGCAAAAAAGCAAAATCGCTTCTGGGGAGGCCTTACAAATAGCTGTGAAAAGAAGAAAAGCAAAAGGAGAAAAGGACAAAGGAGAAAAGGAAAGATAGTCCCATTTGAATGCAGAGTTCCAAAGAATAGCAAGGAGACATATGAAAGCCTTCCTCAGTGATCAGTGCAAAGAAATAGAGGAAAACAACAGAATGGGAAAGACTAGAGATCTCTTCAAGAAAATTAGAGATAACAAGGGAATATATCATACAAAGATGGGCTTCATAAAGGACAAAAATGGTGTGGACCTAACAGAAGCAGAAGCTATTAAGAAGAGGTGGCAAGAATACACAGAAGAACTGTACAAAAAAAGAGCTTCACAACCCACATAATCACGATGGTGTAATCACTCACCAGACATCCTGGAATGTGAAGTCAAGTGTGCCTTAGAAAGCATCACTACAAACAAAGCTAGTGGAGGTGATGGAATTCCAGTTGAGCTATTTCAAATCCTGAAAGCTGATGCTGTGAAAGTGCTCCACTTAATATGCCAACAAATTTGGAAAACTCAGCAGTGGCCACAGGACTGGAAAAGGTCAGTTTTCATTCCAATCCCAAGGAAAGGCAATGCCAAAGAATGCTAAAACTACTGCACAACTGCATTCATCTCACATGCTAGTAAAGTAATGCTCAAAATTCTCCAAGCCAGGGTTTAGCAATACGTGAACCATGAACTTCCATATGTTCAAGTTGGTTTTAGAAAAGGCAGAGGAACCAGAGATCAAATTACCAATATCCACTGGATCATGGAAAAAGCAAGCGAGTTCTAGAAAAACATCTATTTCTGCTTTATTGACTATGCCAAAGCCTTTGACTGTGTGGATCACAATAAACTGTGGAAAATTCTGAAAGAGATGGGAATATCAGACCACCTGACCTNTCAAATTACCAATATCCACTGGATCATGGAAAAAGCAAGCGAGTTCTAGAAAAACATCTATTTCTGCTTTATTGACTATGCCAAAGCCTTTGACTGTGTGGATCACAATAAACTGTGGAAAATTCTGAAAAGATGGGAATACCAGACCACCTGACCTGCCTCTTGAGAAACCTATATGCAGGTCAAGAAGCAACAGTTAGAACTGGACATGGAACACAGACTGGTTCCAAACAGGAAAGGAAGTACATCAAGGCTGTATGTTTTCACCCTGCTTATTTACCTTATATGCAGAGTACATCATGAGAAACGTTGGGCTGGAAGAAGCACAAGCTGGAATCAAGATTGCCTGAAGAAATATCAATAACCTCAGATATGCAGATGACATCACTCTTATGGCAGAAAATGAGGAGGAACTAAAAAGCCTCTAGATGAAAGTGAAAGAGGAGAGGAGTGAAACAGTTGCTTAAAGCTCAACATTCAGAAAATAAAGATCATGGCATCTGGTCCCATCACTTCATGGGAAATAGATGGGAAAACAGTGGAAACAGTGTCAGACTTTCTTTTGGGGAGCTCCCAAATCACTGCAGATGGTGATTGCAGCCATGAAATTAAAAGATGCTTACTCCTTGGAAGGAAAGTTATGACCAACCTAGATAGCATATTCAAAAGCAGAGACATTACTTTGCCAACAAAGGTCCGTCTAGTCAAGGCTATGGTTTTTCCAGTAGTCACGTATGGATGCAAGAGTTGGACTGTGAAGAAAGCTGAGCACCGAAGAATTGATGCTTTTGAACTGTGGTGTTGGAGAAGACTCTTGAGTATCCCTTGGAGTGCAAGGAGATACAATCAGTCCATCCTAAAGGAGATCAGTCCTGGGTGTTCATTGGAAGGACTGATGCTGAGGCTGAAACTCCAATATCTTGGCCACCTCATGTGAAGAGTTGACTCATTGGAAAAGACTTTGATGCTGGGAGCTATTGGGGGCAGGAGGAAAAGGGGATGACAGAGGATGAGATGGCTGAATGACATCATTGACTTGATGGACATGAGTTTGAGTGAACTCTGGGAGTTGGTGATGGACAAGGAGGCCTTGCATGCTGGGATTCATGGGGTCGCAAAGAGTTGGACACGACTGAGCAACTGAACTGAACTGAACTGAACTGATCTAACTACTTATGTAACTTTGGTGAAGCTCTGTTTTATTGGTTGTGAGTGATAGAAATCCAATTCAAACTAACTTAATCAGAAAGAGAATTGGTTGATTCCCATACCTGCTAATTCCAAAGATAGCACTGTCTTTGGTCTTTCTTGAATCCATAGGTTCAAAGGGTCTTATTAAGACATTCTGATCCCCTCTACTTGGTTCAGGCTTTCTCTATATTTGGCTAGTTTTGTTTGTATGACATCAAGATAATTATTGATAGATCTAAGGCTTTCATTATATTTTCATCTTGACATTCCAGAAAAAAACTAGGCATGGGGGGAAACATTAGACATTTGGATGGTGTGACTTTTGGTGAACCAGTCAATATAGTCAGGGATATAGGGTGTTCTACATGGGCAGGCTTGGAACCTGTGACAAACTCAGGAGCAGAATTTTCTGAAATCCTCTCCACATGGTCTGAAAAGTTTTACTAAAGATTATCTCAACCAAAGACGCTCCACTCTTATCTGTTTTATTTGTTGAAATCTTTTGTATTTTGTTTGAAGAGGGATTCTATGGCTTCAAAAACTTGTCAACTACTGCTTTAGTAGAACTAAAGTTGTGTAAAACTAAGTAGGATTTAATTCTTCTGGTTATTTGATATAATAGAAGATAGTTAAGATATAGAATCGGGGGACCTGGATTTGATTTTTGGCTTTTCCATTTATTAACCATGTGCAGAAAACTTGTCTGGCCTAAAGTAAATTTCTTTAGCATCTAATGGAACAATACACATGAAAGTGTTTTGCAAAAGTTTGTTGCTACTATTTTAGTTATTATTTAATAATTTATGCTGTATATCAGTCCAAGTTCTGAAAGAGATGGAAATAGGCAACACAGTCAAAAGGATTAACTGGAGATTAAAAGAAGATAACTTTATTAATAGAATACTTGCAAAGATATGGGCAGTGCTAAGGGAACCAGTAAGGGAGAAACACCCTATAACTAGCAAACATAGGAAACCATTACCTTCCGCAAACCTGAAAGAGCAGAGAGAAGCAAGAGATGCTAAAATGCAATGAAAACTAAAGCTATCAGAAAGGCTGTCAGATAGAACCTATGGCTCTAAGTACTGAAACATAAACATTGGAAAACATAACTAAGCAAAAAGAGATGAAAGGATAAAGACCCTAAACTCTACCTTTTCACTGAAATTTCTTGATGGAGCTTCCTGTTGGCCAAACCCAACTGGAATCTAGAGGTCAAGGAACCCTGATGGGCTATTCCTTAGAGGTCAGCCACCTGGGTTAAAGACATAAATAGGGAAGTGTGAAGAGAGGGTCTGAAGGGAGAAATGAAAAATATCTGGTACAGCTTCCCTTTCACCTTAATTGGTATATCTTATTTAACAGCATCAAATGTGTCAGTATTTCATTTACTTCCTAATTAATTAGAATTTATTGATTGCAGAAAATATTTATGAATTCAATGAGAAATGTCACATACTTTGTCCTATTTTATGATCTATATATGTGGTCTTAAAGAGTACTCTATAAACATTCTTCAAAGTCCTGTAAAATTCCATCTTGGGTGGTTAGGATCATCCCTCACTGTGCTTATGAAAGAGTAAGCTGTGTAATTTCCTGTAGCGATATTTCTTTGATGGCAGAAAGTGAAAATGAACCAAAAAGCCTCTTGATGAGGGTGAAAGAGGAGAGTAAAAAAGCTGGCTTAAAACTCAACATTCAAAAAACTAAGATCATGGCATCCAGTCCCATCACTTCACGGAAAATATAAGGGAAAAAAAGTGGAAGCAGTGACAGATTTATTTTTCTTGGGTTCCAAAATCACTGTGGGTAGTGATTGCAGCTATGAAATTAAAAGATGCTTGCTCCTTGGAAGGAAAGCTATGATAAGCCTAGATGGCTATTAAAAAGCCAAGAAAGAACTTTGCTCACAAAGGTCTGTATAGTCAAAGCTATGGTTTTTCCAGTAGTCATGTATGGATGTGAGAGTTGGATCATAAAGAAGGCTGAGTGCCAAAGAATTGATGCTTTTGAAATGTGGTGCTGGATAAGACTTTTCAGGGTCTTGGACTACAAGGAGTTCAAACCAGTCAATCCTAAAGGAAGTCAACCTTGAATCTTCATTGGAAGGACTGATGCTAAAGCTGAAGCTCAAATACTGATGGAGTTTGGCCACCTGATGTGAAGAGATGACTCACTGGAAAAGACCCTGATGCTGGGAAGGATTGAAGGCAAAGAGAGAAGGCCAGCAGAGGATGAGATCGTTAGATAGCATCACCAACTCAATGGACCTGAGTTTGAACAAACTCAAGGAGATGGTGAAGGACAGGGAAGCCTAGAGTGCTTCACTCCATGGTGTTGCAAAGAGCTGGACATGACTTGTGACTGAACAACAATAACAACAAATGCTGTGTAATTTTCTACAGCAATATTTTCAGTTACACTTTAAATTGAGTATTTCAAATAAGGATTTAATTTAGGTTTAATGAGGGAGTTATTATATGTTAATTAAATATAAACTGATTATTATGAATATCTATTGGAGCATAGCAATCTTTTTTATTAAGATGAATATCTCTTAAACAATCAAAGCTAAGTAAATATGCTACTAATAGTGAGTTTTAAAGTAACATTCAGTAGAAAGAATACATCTAAAGGCAATGCATTGAGTATAATGTGGTTATTACCTATTAAATATCAATGGATTCTTGAGAATATGGCTATTGAACTTCAACTCATAGATCTTAATAACCTGCTAGTTGCGCCTAAATAAACCTCCATAAGTCAGCTAGTATTTAATTAGCAGAAGTATTTATAACATGGCATTTACATTAGCATATTTATAATCAAATAAATAATATAATAACCCTTTTATTAAATCTAAATGAAGTCTTTGCCAGAGGCACTTAAGGAGTAGTGAAACTACACTGACTCTGGGGTCTTTAATATTTATTATACTGTTTTTAGACTTTATTAATATATTAAACAATACCTTAATATATGATTTGTTATCTAGGGATATTATGAAGTTACACATACTCTATTTGGTATAAAAATATTTAGATTAAACTAGATAAGAGTCTAAGTCTCTTATTTGGTCCTTTACAACAAGGCACAAATATGGGATACAAGCAAACTTTGCCACTCTAGTTGAGGTTCGATGCATGATACAGGATGCTTGGGGCTTGTGCACTGAGACGACCCAGAGGGATGGTATGGGGGGGGGGGGCGCTCAGGATGGGAAACACTTGTATACCTGTGGTGGATTCATGTTGATGTATTGCAAAACCAATTCAATATTGTAAAGTAATTAACCTCCAATGAAAATAAATAAATTTATATTTAAAAATAAAAATAAGAAATTTAACCAATATGAGGAGTTGGCAGTGCTGGCATTGTGGCGTGTGAGGTTTCCATAAAAGTTTCTATAATCAGGAGTTTGGATGCCAAGTTGCACCTAAGAAGAGAAGCCCTGAGCAGAAGTTGTGTACAGTTAGCTGTAAGTGCACAAAAATAACACAATCACTTCACAGATGAATTGGTAGTTGTCTTGCATGGTTAAAAATGGGGCATAATTTCCTCTCAAGAGTGAGAAATAAATCCTAAACTAATTTTATTTCAATATTGAAATGTCATAATTAAGTGTCCTTTCACACAAAGAAGCCAAAGATGCAAAGAGAGCATTAGAGTCAGGTTCATGTCTTCGGAGGAGTCTGGTTAGCTTTTCTATCATCCTTGCTTGAGGTGAAGGGCTTGTTTCAGGAAAACTGTTTATTTTTTCTAGGAAGATAAATCCTCAAAGACATTTATTTCAACACAAACACTAAGAAATAGTGCTTTGAGGATGCTAACAAAGTGATACTGATTTGTGGAGAGGTGTTTAATAAGTGGGTCCAAAATGCAGATGAAGAACTCCACACTCTGGTGCTAGTGAAACTTGTACCTGCCCATGTTCCTTGTCGTAAGGCTATTGTGAAGTGAAGGAAACATGGATGCTGATGGTAGTGAGGAGGATAATAAAGAGGAACAAGGAGGAGAAGAAGAAGAGAAGAAAGTGAGGAGGGGAGGAAGAGAGGACAGTAGGATGAGGAGAAAAAAAAAAAGACTACGATGAAGAAGGCAATAGTGGTTTTCATTTATTATGGTTATGGGTCACAAGGGAGATTTTCTGCCTGCTAGGCAGTATTCTAATAAACTTTATGTAGATTATCATATTTAATAATTTGATCTTTTCCCATCAGATATTAAGAATATCTCTTTCTTTCTCTCAATAATGATCTTCCAATAGATGGAGAAACAGTGGAAACAGTGTCAGACTTTAGTTTTTGGGGCTCCAAAACCACTGCAGATGGTGATTGCAGCCATGAAATGAAAAGACGCTTACTCCTTGGAAGAAAAGTTATGACCAACCTAGATAGCATATTCAAAAGCAGAGACATTACTTTGCCGATTAAGATCCGTCTAGTTAAGGCTATGGTTTTTCCAGTGGTCATATATGGATGTGAGAGTTGGACTGTGAAAAAGACTGAGTGCCGAAGAATTGATGCTTTTGNAATGAAAAGACGCTTACTCCTTGGAAGAAAAGTTATGACCAACCTAGATAGCATATTCAAAAGCAGAGACATTACTTTGCCGATTAAGATCCGTCTAGTTAAGGCTATGGTTTTTCCAGTGGTCATATATGGATGTGAGAGTTGGACTGTGAAAAAGACTGAGTGCCGAAGAATTGATGCTTTTGAACTGTGGTGTTGGGGAAGACTCTTGAGAGTCCCTTGGACTCCAAGGAGATCCAACCAGTCCATTCTGAAGGAGATCAGCCCTGGGAGTTCTTTGGAAGGAATGATGCTGAAGCTGAAACTCCAGTACTTTGGCCACCTCATGCAAAGAGTTGACTCATTGGAAAAGACTCTGATGCTGGGAGGGATTGAGGGCAGGAGGAGAAGGGGACGACAGAGGATGAGATGGCTGGATGGCATCACCGACTCGATGGGTGTGAGTCTGAGTGAACTCTGGGAGTTGGTGATGGACAGGGAGGCCTGAAGTGCTGCGATTCATGGGGTCGCAAAGAGCCGGACACAACTGAGTGACTGAACTGAACTGAAGATCAACGGGCATTTTATGACTGTTTGAAAATCACCATGCCTTTACTGATTTTGTGTGCAAGTCATTTTACAAGAAAGTACAAAGAGAGACAGGAGAGTGGACTAGGAAAAGCCATGGTCTGGAAATCTGCTGTCTTGCTTTCTCATCGCTACAGTTAACAGTGAGTAACTATGCAACTCACTAGATTCTTCATATATGAGATATGGGGTTTAGATCTCAGGGTTTCAAAATCTCCTCAAGTGCTGGATTTTCATCCTTGTGGACCACAGGGTTTCAGTTGACCACATTTATTGTTAGAAATTGGAATATAAAATGCCTTTAGAAATGTTAGTCTAGCCATGTGCTGTCATTGTTCTGATGGAAGCTAGTTATATATAGTCTTGTTTTTTAGTAACATTAAAACTTAATCTTTATGCATGTCCTGAAAGGAGAAATAAAGATGATTGTTATTGAGTATGTTCACTGACTGTCTCAGAAGAGTTTAATTACTTTCCATTCCATGTATACTGAAGGGAAAACTATCAGGATAAGGATAGCTCAGCATTTTGAAGGAGGCTGAAATGTAGCAATCACGCCATTCTACTTTTATATACCATATTTCTCTCCAAGATCTATTGATAGAATTTTTCAAAATTTAGCTCCTGCAGAAATAGGAATTTTGATTCTTTGGTTCAGTATTATAGATATGAAATTTTCCACTTTGTCTCTGCTAATGATTTGCTGAAACAGAGTTCTTTAAGAAGGTAGGTGACCAAGCGTACTTTCTTAGGTAGTTAAGTTACTTGGATCAAGTTCCCAGTGTCAGGATTGCTTCTTTATGTACAGAGGCTAGAAAACTCAGTGAAAAGAAAGCCACAAGATCCTGACTACCCCAAACTGAATGTTTTACTTCCAGACTACATGCCTAAGGGGATTTAGGGGAGAAAGAGACAGCTTAGGTGGGGTCATACTGAGAAACAGGGAAAGCAGACTGGAGCCAATGTCTACCTTGGAACTGGCTTTTGCAATTTTTCTTTCCATAGCTCTGTTAAATAACTTCTTTAAGAGACTCTTCCAGTAACACTGTAATTGAATTACAGTTTCATCTAGTGAGACAATAGATAAAATAGCTTTATCAGTTTAGATATCTTATTCAGAAGTCAGCTTAGAGATTTAAACATATATTAATTACACTGGTATGCCTCTTCAGCTGCTTTTCTTTCGGATACTGATTAGGTATGTTTCTTCAAAATTACAAATAATGAATGGGGTTTATTTTGCCATTTAACCCCGTTTTATAGCTTGGTATTTTCCTAAGTTTAAAATGAACTTTGAGGGAGCCAATGAATGAGGAAATCCAAGCTATCATTTAAGTTTTAAACCATATATGCTAATATAATGTTTCTTTAGCTACTATTTCAGTCATATAAAAGTATGTAAAATTTCCTACTGCTTAAAAAGTTTGCTAAGCTT
Organism: Neotragus moschatus; assembly: GCA_006410615.1. Lineage (NCBI taxonomy): Eukaryota > Metazoa > Chordata > Mammalia > Artiodactyla > Bovidae > Neotragus > Neotragus moschatus. Next base: position 283,264 of record SJYA01000915.1, read on the forward strand.
GAGTTTGTATGTGCCTATCATGGTTTAAATGTCCAGGTAATTTTTGCTTATGTTATCCTGTAGTTTGTATATTTGTTTTCATGGATTGCATGGAAACTTCTGGAACCATCTTGGAAGTCAAACATAAAAATAGATGTAGAAACTAGTCTCTCATCTAACTCCCAAATAAAACAGGACACTGCATTTTCTTACAAGTCGGTCAACAACACACTCATTTTAAGTGTAAAACTTCTCTTGATCTCAACATTTATTACCTGTATTCCAAATATGTGATATTAAATGACTTGATCAAACAGCTTGTCTGGCAAAAAGCAGATAAAACTCTCTTTAAGTGGTGAAGATGAACCTACTTTGAAAACACATTTAGAAATCAACTCACAAGATCAAGGTTATTCCAATGTAGCTTGAATATAGGAAACAGATAAAGAGAGACTTGAGGAGAGACAAGAAATCTCTTGGAGTGATTGAGAAGAAAATTAAAACACACAAAGTAAAGCACAATCTTGTGTTACTTGACTTTGCCTTTGTTACAACAGTTTTTTCTTAAAACTATTGCATCCAGATTTCCTTATTTTTCCTAACATGGTCTTTCTAGGGTGCATGTTTTACCCATAGCTTTTGTATTTCTCCTGAGGCTACCAATTATTTCACACTTCCTCTTTTTTTTTTTTTTTTTTTTTCCGGAGTGAGAACACATTTTGATTAACCTCTCTTAACCCATTCAGATCTTGTCTCTTCTGTTGGTCTTACTGTGATTTAATTCTTCTTGCCTATGTCCGCTTGGATTATGGATACTTTCTTCCATTTCCTATAAGCTAGTCCTTTCATTTTACACCTATGAATCATTCACATGCAAGGCTGAGAAGAGATTTATAAGATCTTAATGCAATAAGTCAAAAGGTGTACTGCTATCAAATAGCTGATTTTCAAGGGAATAACAAACAAGTTCACCTCATTATAAAATAAACCAAGATAAATATAGGTTTAATCTTGACTTTAAACCCTTTGTTTGTTGTCACTTTCAAGATTATTTTAAGATTAGTTCAGTGGTCACTGTAATTTAGAGAGAATATTTGGGTGTCATATTTATTTCAATATTTGCATTTAATTATGCAACTTTACAAATGCATAGGATTTTTTTATTTTATAAAAAATAAGTGGAGGCAGCCCCAGTTTCAACTCTTTCAGGTAATTTCTTCCTAGAACATTATAGCTGGATCCACTGGACTGGAATCCATGCACTGAAACAGGTTGAATATAAAGTTGAATATCCCTCATATAGGGGAGGTTAGAATTTAGCCGCTCATCCAGAAAGAATCAGGTTCCTGCAAGGGTCAGGTGACCTCTACAAGGACTCTGGTCCATATGCTGTATCTCTGCAGATGGTTATTTATGTCTTCTTCAGTTTCTCCATACCCATTACCAAACAGCCTAATCACCATCGCTTACACTATGGTTACATTTTTATTTACTTGTATATGGTTTAACCAATTGCTCAGATGCTAATTTTGAGGTTTCCAAGATCTGGTCTATCTTTTTTTCCCCACCATATCCCCAATGCTAAGAAAAATAAATGACCTGTGTTAGGCACAATCTATATATTGGATGAACTCAATATATATTTGCTGAATTTCCCTTTAAAAAACACATTAAAAATATTATCCATGGTCTTCCAAACAAAATTATCTCCTTCCCCTTTAGATTTACAATCTCTGTCACTCTATTTTCTCTACAGTTTCACTTCCTTAAGTACTAAAGCTGTAGCATAAGTCTGAACCAACCTGTCTGTTCTTTTTACATTCTGCAACACTCTTTGTCCTCTTTCTACTTCCTATTTGTCATCTTTAACCCATTCTCAGATGTGCAGATGACACCACCCTTATGGCAGAAAGTGAAGAGGAACTAAAAAGCCTCTTGATGAAAGTGAAAGAGGAGAGTGAAAAAGTTGGCTTAAAGCTCAACATTCAGAAAATAAAGATCATGGCATCTGGTCCCATCACTTCATGGGAAATAGATAGGGAANTGTGAGTCTGAGTGAACTCCGGAAGTTGGTGATGGACAGGGAGGCCTGGCGTGCTGGGATTCATGGGGTTGCAGAGTCCGGACACGACTGAGTGACTGAACTGAACTGAACCCATTTTTAACTTAGATCTACCTTTCCTTATCTCATTAGTAAGGCAGACATTTCTTAAATGTTTACCCATTAGAATCTAACTCTGTGATGTTATGTTTAATATGCTTCTTGCTCTTACTTCAGTGTTTGTTTCTAGAAGTCAGAGACCATTTTGCTCACTGCTGTGTTTATAGACCCAGTGGGTGCTCAATAGCCATCCATAGAAGGCTGAGTGAATATTCTGAGATTCACCTCACGCCATCCATCATGTTATCCCAGTGCATTGAGCCAAGATTTGGCCTTCACCTCTGCTTCTAGGTTTAGAGTTGTGCGACCTTATATTTACTCGTTTTCTTCATGGAGTCAAAAGCTTCATTCCACACCCAGAAAAACGAATGAGCTTCTGTTCCCTAAGGATATATCTTTAGCATAAGGAAAACACACCTACTTGACCTCTGTGCTTTATCCACTTAATCAGAAATCCCCATGGCTAACTCAATTTGAGCAGTGTCTGACGCGAATATGACTCTTATTCTTCCAAAACAGATCTTGTGGCTGTAACTCAGCCATCATGGCACTTGCTCAAGCCTCTGGTAGTAATACACAGATCAGAAAGGAATTTGTCAGAGAACTCATTATTTCTCCAACATGGCTGTGCATTTGAATCAATGAGGGAATGTTTGAAATTTACAAATTCTGGTTTTACCAGAGAATTAGAGGTTTTCAAGGGAATTTAGAGTTTTTAAAATGTCAGCTGGTGATTTTGATATATAGCCAGACTTGGAAATCACTGATCTTTGTTTTTATTTTCTACCTGAAGGACCACTTTTATAAATCCTGAACTAGAAAAATTACATTTTCCCATGGTTTAAGAAAAAAATAATAAAATAAGGTTTAATTTTTCATGAGGACAGATAAAAAGTATATGTGAAATAAAATTCAATCAGGATATCCTAGGAAATGAACCAAAACTCAAACAGTTAAGGGACATGGATACCCTTCATTTTTCCCAAGGATAAAAACCAAAGTTTTCAGTGCCTCTCTGTTCCACCTCATTTGTCCGTTCATTCTCTAATAATTATTTATTGAGTGCCTACTACTGACTAGACACTATTCTAGGTTTTAGGAACATAAGAATGAGCAAAATACAAAATTTTGGGTCTTACAGAGCTTACAAGTGGAGATCAATATGTGAGTAGACACACAAAGGATGACTTTTTCTTGAAATATTAAGTTCTTTGAAGAAGAATAAAGCAAGATGAAGGGATAGAGTGATTTTGTGTGTGTGTGGTGATCAGGGAAGAAATACTCTCTAAAAAATGTGGTATTGAGTTGAGAGTCTTACATAAGATAAAGAGAGATAGGTAGTAGCTAGCTGAGAAAGGGTGGCAGGTAAGAGTGACCTCAAAGTGACTGAGGCAATAGGGTACTCGGTACCTTTGCTGAGCAACAACACTAGTAAGTCATTTATCTTTCTTAGTTTTCATTTTTCCTCATTTTACCAATGAGAGTGAAAATTTCGTTTTGCTAGTTTAAGAGCAATGCATGTGTGTTGCATTAGCAATGTACATAAAAATACTTTGTCAAAGATATTGAATATAGTTCTGTGCTATACAGTAGGACCTTGTGTTTATCCATTCTATATATAAAAGCTTACATCTGCTAATCCCAGCCTCCCCGCCCCCAAACCTCTCCCTGTTGACAACCACCAGTATGTTGGTTTCTATTTCATAGATAGTTTCATCTATATCATATTTTAGATTTTATATATAAATGATATCATATGGTACTTGTCTTTTCCTAGAAATGATAATAGACAAGAGTATAAAAAAAGAATGCATATATATATATATATAATTGACTCACTTTGCTATACAGCAGCAATTAATACAATATTATAAATCAGCTATATATACTTCAAAAAATAAAATTAAAAATACTTCATCAAATCAGAAGCACTATGCAAAGGGAATCTATCAAGTATTAATAAGCTAATGGTGATTAATGTTTCCTTTACATAGAAATAAAAGCACAATTTTGGATATAATAGAGCAAGAAAGAACCTCAGGAAATCTTTTTACTTTCTTTAGGCTTTAAAGTTAGAATGATATTATTAACCCATTTTTCAGGTCACAGTTTCATCATGGAAAGAATAAGTGACTTGCTCGAGGTGACAGTGATAGGACTGGAAGAGGTCTGATAACTTAGTTTTCTGCTTTGTAAGCCACTGCTCTTTCTACTAGATTCTTTTTTGATACCATTTTATTCAGTCATTTTTGGCTAAGTACTTTCTAATGTGTTTAAACATCAAACTCTGGTGAAGAAAATGCAATCCAGTCTTTCCACAAGCACTGTCCAGACTCAAAAGAGGAGATGGAGAGCCTTCTGGTACCATTGGTAAGGTCATAAATATATCTCTTGCCGAATTAGCACGGGGACTGCAATCCTTGACTTCAGAAAATGGCTTCTGCAGCCGGGCCTTCCATCACTGTGAAGTGACATATATCATCACCCAATATGGATTGGCCAACATAAAAACGCTCCTATGCACACAAATATTGAGACATTTTACTGAGCAATGGAGCTTGAGAAATTGCCCAATGTCTTCCTTCCTCCAACCCCCACTACCACCACCTCCCCTGCCACCTCCGCCCCTCTCTCCTTTCCCCGGGAAAATGGATATACATGACAGAGTCAGAAGCTGTGGTTTAGGAGAACTACATTGGCTTGAAACTAGGAGAGCTGACTGCGTGATTTGGGGAGGGGTTGAAGCTGGCATTGAAATCCCTGCAGGGAAAGGTCCTAGAGGACAGATATCACATTGGTTTATCCTGCACAGAGCTTCGTTGAGCGAATCACACAGAAAGGGTAGCATAATAATGCAATCTCTTTGTGCAAGAACTGGTCAATTTGGAAAGCTGTCTTAACTCATGCTGGCCACTTTGGGACCTTTGAGTAAATTATTGCCTCACTGGGAGAAGCTGGCTCATTAGGCTGCCACATATATAGCAACGATATCTTTATATTTCCATTCCCAGGACTGTTTGATAGATATTAATGGACTCTATTAAAGACTGGAAGCAGAAAGGATGTCTATTAGGAAGATAACCCTTTATTTTATTTCTACTAGCTATGCTTTCAATCCCTCAACTGTGCAAGGGGAATAAACATATTCATTGAATGCCTACTATGTGCTGGCAATAGTTGCATACTTTTCTCGCCTAATTCTCCCAATATCCCTGTTTTATAAATTAGGGCATTAGGGCTCTGACTTAGATTTCGCCAGAGAAACAGAACCAATATGTACACGTATATATAGAAAATGATTTATTATGAGACATGGTATTATGCAGTTATGGAGGCTGAAAAATTTCAAGATCTGCAGTCAGCAAGTTAGAGACCCAGAAGAGAAGATGATGTGCTTTCAGTTTGAGTCTGAAGTCTGGGAACTAGAAGTTTCTGTGCATGTATGCTTAGTTGTGTTCGACTCTTTGTGAACCCATGGGTAGCCTGTCAGGCTCCTCTGTCCATGGGATTTTGCAGGCAAGAACACTAGACTGGGTTGCCATTTTCTCTTCAAGGGGATTTTTCCAACCCAGGGATTGAACCTGAGTCTTCTTGAGTCTCCTGCATTTGTAGGACGATTCATTACCACTGAGTCACCTGCGTCTAGAAGAGTCTATGGTATATACTCCAGTCTGAAAGTCACCAGGCATGAGAAACAAGAAGAACCCTTGTTTCAGTTAGAAAACCCAAAGGCTAGAAAAGATCCATGTCCCAGCTCTAGAGTCAGACAAGAGTTCCTATTTACTTATCTTTTTCTTCTATTCAGGTCTTCAGTTGATTGGATGGGCCCCACCCAACATTCAGGGTGGAAACCTGCTTTACTCAGACTACCCATTCAAATGTTAATCTTCCCTGATGACCCAGTTCAGTTCAGTTCAGTTCAGTCGCTCAGTCGTGTCCGAATCTTTGCGACCCCATGAATCGCAGCACTTCAGGTCTCCCTGTCCATCACCAACTCCCAGAGATCACTCAGACTCACACCCATCGAGTCAGTGATGCCATCCAGCCGTCTCATCCTCTGTCGTCCCTTTCTCCTCCTGACCCCAATCCCTCCCAGCATCAGAGTCTTTTCCAATGAGTCAACTCTTCACATGAGGTGGCCAAAGTACTGGAGCTTCAGCTTTAGCATCATTGCTTCCAAAGAAATCCCATGGCCGGTCTCCTTCAGAATGGACAGGCTGGATCTCCTTGCAGTCCATGGGACTCTCAGGAGTCTTCTCCAACACCACAGTTCAAAAGCATCAATTCTTCGGTGCTCAGCCTTCTTCACAGACCAACACTCGCATCCATACATGACCACTGGAAAAACCATTAGCCTTGACTAGACGGACCTTAGTCGGCAAAGTAATATTTCTGCTTTTGAATATGCTATCTAGGTTGGTCATAACTTTTCTTCCAAGGAGTAAGCGTTTTTTGATTTCATGGCTGCAGTCACCATCTGCAGTGATTTTGGAGCCCCCCAAAATAAAGTCTGCCACTGTTTCCACTGTTTCCCTATTTCCCATGAAGTGATGGAACTGGATGCCATGATCTTCGTTTTCCGAATGTTGAGTCTTAAGCCAACTTTTTCACTCTCCTCTTTCACTTTTTTCAAGAGGCTCTTTAGTTCCTCTTCACTTTCTGCCATAAGAGTGGTGTCATCTGCATTTCTGAGGTTATTGATATTTCTCCTGGCAATCTTGATTCCAGCTTGTGTTTCTTCCAGTCCAGCATTTCTCATGATGTACTCTGCATATAAGTTAAATAAGCAGGGTGACAATATACAGCCTTGACGTACTCCTTTTCCTATTTGGAACCAGTCTGTTGTTCCATGTCCAGTTCTAACTGTTGCTTCCTGACCTGCATACAGATTTCTCAAGAGGCAGGTCAGGTGGTCTGGTATTCCCATCTCTCTCAGAATTTTCCACAGTTTATTGTGATCCACACAGGCAAAGGCTTTGGCATAGTCAATAAAGCAGAAGTAGATGTTTTTCTAGAACTCTCTTGCTTTTTCCATGATCCAGCAGATGTTGGCAATTTGATTTCTGGTTCCTCTGCCTTTTCTAAAACCAGCTTGAACATCTGGAAGTTCACGGTTCACATATTGCTGAAGCCTGGCTTGGAGAATTTTGAGCATTACCTTACTAGCATGTGAGATGAGTGCAATTGTGTGGTAGTTTGAGCATTCTTTGGCGTTGCCTTTCTTTGAGATTGGAATAAAAACTGACCTTTTCCAGTCCCATGGCCACAGCTGAGTTTTCTGAATTTGCTGGCATATTGAGTGCAGCACTTTCACAGTATCATCTTTCAGGATTTGAAATATCTCAACTGGAATTCCATCACCTTCACTAGCTTTTCTCCTAGTGATGCTTTCTAAGGCCCACTTGACTTCACATTCCAGGATGTCTGGCTCTAGATGAGTGGTCACACCATCGTGATTATCCAGGTCATGAAGATCTTTTTTGTATAGTTCCTCTGTGTATTCTTGCCACCTCTTCTTAATATCTTCTGCTTCTGTTAAAGAATCCACCTGCTAAGCTGGAGACTCTGGTTTGATCCCTGGTACAGGACTTCCCTGGTGGCTCAGAGGTTAAAATGTCTTCCTGGAATGCGGGAGACCGGGGTTCGATCCCTAGGTCGGGAAGATCCCCTGGAGAAGGAAATGGCAACCCATTCCAGTACTCTTGCTTGGAGAATCCCATGGAGGGAGGAGCCTGGTAGGCTACAGTCTATGAGGTCTCAAAGAGTCAGGCACGACTGAGCGACTTTACTTTCAGGAAGATCTGGAGAAGGAAATAGCAACCCACTTCTATAATATTACCTGGGAAATCCCATGGCCAGAGAAACCTGGTGGGCTAGAGTCCATAGCGTGGCAAAAGAGTTAACTCTAACTTAGTGACTGAAAACAACAACTCATTCAGAAACACCCTTGCAGACACAACCAGAACAATGTTTGACCAAATGTCTTGGCATTCTGTGGTCCAGCCAAGTTGACACAGGAAACTACACAGGTTCAGAGGGAAAGAAACTTGCGAAAAGACACATAGACATGGGTGAGTGTTTTTCTATGTTTGGAAGCTTGACTCCTTCCCTTGTACCTCACTGCCCCTTACTACTTCCTAACTTGTCCCTCTATGTGGAACAATGGGTATTTTAATCGTGTGATTTTTATTTTCTAAAGACTTTATTAACTACTCCTTTAACTTGAGGACAGGCCCCTGCTCCTGCCCAACATCCAAATTTCAATTCACTTAAACTTTTCATTGCCAATTGTGTATTTGTGATCAATTTGTATATATATGAATATGACTCATAAAATATATTCTCTTTGAGTTTCCCTAGAGTGAATGGGTCATACTTTTCCTTGGAACCCTGGCTGATATTTCATGGAATGCTTAAATTAAACCTATCAGGAATATACCACTATTACCCCATTTCACAAATGAGGAAAACAGCTGGTCTTTAGCGATCTGCAGAAGATCACAAATCTTGTAACTAGAATAGCTGGGATTGGAACACAGGAAGTCTAGCTTTTGAAATCGTATTCTTAACCAGGTTATACAACTTTAGTAAAAAAAATTCCTTGTTCCAAACGAACACTCTACCTAGAACAATAGATCAGTTTAAGTCTCCTTCTAAAACATTCCCATTTTATTTGACCCCTATTATTTTGTGATCCTTATCCCTCAAATTTATTGAAGATCATCCTTAAATCTTATGCTTGTATATTTGTTTTACAGTCACAGAAATCATACTTGTTGGGGGCAGAGATCACATGTTCCCTTTTCAATTTTCAGCAAGTAGTTCAGTCCTGGGAACATGATACATTCTTAATAAAAATTTTCTGATTGATTTAGGTTCATTTACATATAGTAACTCAACCAAAAATATCTTCTTGAATATGTCAGAATACGAAAGGAAGTAGGCTACTAATGTTGAGTGGCAAAATCATGGGTCTGGAGGCAATTCTTCTTTTTCAGCTTGAGATCTTGGATGAGCCACTTAACTTTATTGTTTGTCAGTTATTTCCACGAAGGCAAGCACCATCTGTGCCCTTTGCATCTAGCTTGGACCTTGGCATCTATTGGACACTTGAAAAATATGTGTTAAATGGATGAATAAATGCATTAAAAAATAAACTTTGTTTTTTAGGAAAATTTTAGATTTACAGAAAAATTAAGCTAGCACGAAGAGTTCTTATATAGTCCATACTCAGTTTCCCTTATTATTAACATCTTACATTAGCATGGACATTTGATACAGTTAATGAACCAATATATTATTGGTTCCATACTTTATTAAAAATCCATGCTTTATTCAGATTTCCTTATATCTTTTTGTGTGTGGTTTTTTTTTTTTTTTTTTGGTCCCAGGTTCTTATTAAGGAAACCACATTACATTTTATTGTCATGTCTCAGACTTTCTTTGTTCTTGATGCCCTTGACAGTTTTGAGTAGTACTCATTAGATGTTTTGTAGAATGTTCCCCTTTTGGGATTTATCTGATGTTTACTCATGATTATCCTGGGATTGTGGGTATTTTCATCACATCATATCAAGGGTATATATTATCAAAATGACTTATCACTATTGTTATTGACTTTGATCACTGTTGTTGAGGTAATGAGTGTCAAATTTTTCCACTGCAAAATTAAAGAATGCCACTATGCTCAATCTGCAATTAAGAAAGTATGATTAGACACCACCTTCTTGAGGATAAAGTATCTACATAAAGGATTTGAAATTCTTCTATATAGGGGATTTATCTCTTCTTCCTCATTTACTCATTTATTTTTATCAGCATGAACTCATGGATATTTATTTTATATTTTTCTCTATAATCCAATACTATTTGACTTTATTGCTCAAATTGTTCCAACTTTGACCATTGGAAGCATTTTTGATTGGCTTCTGTGTCTGTTTGACATATTCTGTCATTGTGGTTTGATTTTTTTTTTTTTTTAATCTAAAATATCCTTACTTTCCGGCACTACAAGATGCTCTAGGCTAAATTTGTTTATTTCCTATCTCATATTTAGAATCTCTAAGAAGCCCTGGTTTCTTTGGTCAGAAATGGTATTAGAAACCAAGGTTTTGGCACAAGGTATACTCAATAAGCATGTCTTTAATGGGGGGACAGGAATAGTAAATGTTTCCCAAAAAAGGGTCTCATGCCACAAAAAATACCAAAATAACTGGTGGTACCTCAAAGATGTTGTCCGTTGGATGACAAAGAGGAATTGTTTATGTCTTTATTACTATCTTTTAATCCTTCTGGTTCAAGGAGAAAATCTCCATTTCATCCTGGTAATCTCAAACTTGGGAATTTATTTTCCTAACATGGTAAAAGAACTTGAAGCATTAAGCTTCAGGCAAACAAAAACGTTGAACTAGAGTTTATTAATATTGTTTTATTTTGGTTATATTTATTTGTATTGTCATCTTCAGTTGTGACAGATTCAACTAGTTTTCTCTCTGTCATAGCAATATATATTTTCCTCTTAAAATGTATTAAATTAAAACTGTAAGTAAATTTGCAGAAAGAATAATAACATGTCAATGGTTAGTATAATGTGGAGAAAGTGATGCGTGAATGATTGAGTTTGGAAAAATTAGAAGGAATAATCTCTTTCAGCTCTAGAATTTATTTTATATTAATTGATATCTACTATCTCACCCCCATAGTTGTGTGGAATTCTTGGGAATATTTTGAAATCTGAATCACAGAAACAAAGCAAGAACACTGCTGAGGACATGAAAATCCACACAGTCATTTTCTTGCAGCTATTCTTAGCCCCAGAGCAGATCTAACAGCCAGACATTGGCACGGGATCAGGTGAGAAATGCTTGGGTAGTGCCTCAGGAGAGCTATGGCATTGAGATCAGAGAACTACAGACCAAGGGGAAAGTTGATTTTAATAGCATCAATGGATTGTTTTAAAATGTTCATGAAAAATGAAAATATAAAGCAAATAATTGTGACAAGCATATTGTCTAATTAAGATGAATGGGATATTCTTCTTATGCATTTTTAATCTGTTAAATAAACAACATATTAATAAGGCTTAATTGTATCACCATATACTTAAAGTGACTTTCTAGAATAAAGTTTATTTTTATTTAGCATATGCTTTTCGGTGTGTTTTTGTAGCACTTTTACAAGCATCTTACACAAATAACATCTTGAAGTAAATCTCTTGGATGTGATCTTCGTCTTGACCAGCATTTCTTCTTTAGAATTTCTTGGACAATTCAGGACTCAAAATTTCTGAAATAGGTGTCCTGTCAGTCGTTACACTTGAGTGTTGCAGAAATGGCCATCTTACCTTTGATTGTGTTTCTTCATGATTCTGATCTTTATTTTCACTCCACACATAGATCGACAGCATGCTCTGCTGATTCTTAAAAAGAGCTCCCAATCTGTCCCCCGCCCTGTACGTATACGGATGATGGCCACAGTTTTCCTGACTATTTCTCATTCAAAAGTGGGGTTGATGTTCTTTCCCTTTGAATCTGGGCTGGACCTAACTTCTTTGACCAGTGGAATACAATAGACTCATGAGCTTCAGAGGGCTGGCAGCTTCTATCTCCATCTTTTGGAGCCCTGAGACACCAATAAAAAGTTTGATGACTCTTCTGGGAAAACCACATGGAGAAGCTCTGAGACTACAGAAGGATAGGAACCCAGTTGAGCTGGCAGTTCAGCAGGGCTTGTTTTAAATTTTTTACCTTTGGATATGTAGTTCAGGTTGTTTGGTATATTTTTGTTGTTGTTCAGTGACACGTACTTTGTGAAGCCTTTCTTGGTTTCCTGAGATAAGCTTAGCTCTTCTCATTTTAGTACTTCTGCAGCGATGAATGATGATTGTGTTGATAATGGCAGTGAAGAGGATGGTGATGACACACCCTTTTCATATGCCAGGAACTGTTTGAAATCATTCACAATTTTTAATAACCGCATGAAGCCATTTTAGTATTTCCATTTTATTAGTGGGGACACTGAGGCACAGAGAGATTATACACATCACTCAAGATCACATGAGAGTGAAATGCAGGAGCCAGAATTTGGACTCTGGAGGTCTAGCTCCTGGATCTGTGCCCTTTGATGCCACAGTGCACTGCAGTTACTCTTCAAATTGCTAAGGTAGCATTTTATATTGCAATAAAGTAATCTGTTTTTGTGTTTGAGTAGACTGTGAGCTTCTACAGTCAGAGACCATGTTAGTCATTTTTATACCTTTGATATAACACAAAGTCAGGCACATAGAAATTCAATAAATAATTTTCAATAGCTAAAGCAGGGTTGAATTTAGATCCTAGAACTTTAAGTCCAGTTCTTTTTTTTTTATATATATATCTATCACATTGGTCACCTTCATTTTATGTTGCTTTTCATCTTACTATTATAAATGAATTCTGGAAGTGCATCTGTTCTATTAGTTGAAATAGTAGCTAAGACATTTATTGAAGAAGACTACTAATTCATTTCAATTATTTCTTTTAATGTTACAATAATTATGATTCAAAAAGGAATGCTAATTTTATGGAAACTTGTTGTGCATGTTAAGATGTAGTCTAACCTCGTAGCATTTCCTTCAAGGTCTCATATTTCTTTTCTGGAGCGTTCTTCACTCCTCTGTCCAAAGTTCTTATCTCCATTATCAATTGCCTGTGATGTTCTGGTTCATAGTTCTTAGCTATCTTGGTTATAAGGGTCTTCCCTGGTGGCTCAGATGGTAAAGAATCTGTCTGCAAAGCAGGATACCCAGGTTCAATACCTACAATGGGAAGATCACCTGGAGAAGAGAATGGCAACCCACTGCAGTTTTCTTGCCTGGAAAACTCCATGGACAGAAGAGTCTGGTGGGCTCCATGGGGTCACTAAGAGTCAGACACGACTGCGTGCTTAACATATACACATACCCACACACACACACACACACACATTTTGATTACAAAGTTCTTCTTTTCACCAAAACTCCCTTTTTTCACTAGAGTGTATTGGTTCTTCTCCTTCTATTTCATTAAATTTCTCTGGAAATACAAATTCTCCCAATACCAGTCATTATCATTGCCATTCCCCTTTTCCTCCTCTTCACTGTCATTCAGATATCGTCTGAGATTGGTCCCCTCCCCTTAATATGCAGAAAAGTAAGTTTCAGATCATGAACGAAGTAAATTTAACACTTATCCTAAGGTTTTCATATTCTAAAGCTTTTGATGTTCTACTGTGGTTCTGAGATCCTACTTGTTTATTTCAGTTTAGAGAGTATCTCATTTCTGGACTTTATTATCTTCAACTCTAATGCATGGCCTGAGAAAGAGAACTTAGCCATTTTCTATAGTTAAAAAAAAAAGTATGAATCTATTTGGCTGTGCAGAGTCTTGCAGTATGTATGATCTTTTATTGTGGCACATGGAGTCTCTACTTGTAGTATGTGAGCCCCGGAGAGCACGAGTTCAGTAGTTGCAGGGCACAGGCTTAGTTGCTCCAGGGCATGTGGGATCTCAGTTCCTGGACTAGGGATAAAGTCAGCACCCCTGTGTTACAAGGTGGACTTGCAACCACTGGACCATCAGGGAAGTCCTCGTTTTCTATAATTTCTACTATAAAGACTTACACCAGGATTTTGAGTATGAAGCAGGCTTTCTAGTATCCAGTTTGAGGGATTTACATTCAAGTCAAAGTGAAAAGTATAAGTTCAACTGAGGCTTCTGACGTGCATCATATAATCTTTAGCCACACTAAAGATTATGCATCTTTTACTTTCTCTGACTATCCCTCCCAAACAACATTTTGGTTTGATTCTGGCCCTGGCACCAGAATTCTGTTTAATTTTAGAAACTTGGTTTCTCTCAGCATATGACTCACCTTCTTCCAACTAGCAACTTATCAAAATATTTTCGCTGCATAGCTTCACATCTACCTTAAGAGACATTCCTATGTTAGTTATTAAGATATTTCATTTAGGTTTTCTACAGTAATATATTTTTTCTTACATTTAGATAATCATTTTGTAGATCTTTAAAGTGCTTTCATACTATTCTTATGAGATAGGAAAAATAAGCTCAAATGCTTTCAACATGTTAATAACATAGATAAGCTTTTGCTTCCATGTTTAAAATACAAAGTTTGAATTTGATAAGGCTTAAAATCCACTCCATATATTTCTGTTGAAATGGAGTCTTAAAGTTGAATGGGCATTCAGGGATCATCTAATTTTTAGGAAGATAAGATATTATGATCTCTACTTTACCAATGAGATTCTTGGTGCCTGGAGAATTTCAACAGTTTGCAAAAGAGAGATGGTGAAATGTGACCATAAAACTTGTTGTCTTCTACTTTTGGGGCAACACGCTTCTCATATCTTCATCAAAAGTCTCCGTTTGGTGCAAAGTGTGAGATGAGACAGTAGGAAAGCCACTGAGCATGCATATGGTGCCCAGATGTAGACTGTTGAGGGAAAAGATGTATTGGAGAAAGTTTAGGAATGAGTCCAAGGATGTAAGTTGTTCATTTAAGTAAAGGTGCAGCATAGGAAGTATCTATGAAAATGAGGATCTGTGAACATGCATTATTAATATCTTATTCGACTTCCTGCTTCTTTTGCTTTGCTGCCAACATCTTTGGGTGGTTAAAGTTACAACAGAAAGATGGAAAGTCATGCTTTCCTATTAAGATACCAGATCTTATAAAGACAGGCAGCTAAATGTTTCACCAAGAGATACAATCACTTCCATCAACATATATTTATTCGTTGATGATTTTTTTTTTCTGCAAAGGACTAGGTCAACAAGTTTAGTTTATCAAAGGGAATTCCATTTCCTCATTGACTTTAAACAATGAAGACCTTGAAACATTCAGTCAATACACATCTCGGAAAAGAACAAAGGAAGCATTTGAAAGGAGGATTAGTAAATTACCTGCCTTCAAAATTCAAATAAAACTGCACAAAAGCAGTTCTTTATATTTGCTGGTAATTCAACAAAGAAAGCCAAATGAAGCTCATAGATCCAGGTTATGTAGAAATGTTCAGCAAGCTGAAGGTTACACGGGATGGATGTTCAAATAAGGATCATTTTAATGAATACAATTATGAGATGGCTGATATGCAAAATGAATAATTTAGAAAATATGGTGGTTTATGTATGATCTATGCATAATTACAGTAACACACCATTTGGGATTATAAAAAATAACTGAACTGAAATTGTTCATTGGAGTACAGAGAAGTAAAAAAACTCACACTATTCTTTGAAACTTATTACATTATAAACATCCTCAGATATGTTATTTAAAAAAAAAAAAATCTTAGCCAACCTGAGAACACTGTAGTAGAGGTCATTATGTGTTCAGTCTCATCTGACTGTTTATAATCCCATGGACTGTAGCCTGCCAGGCTCTTTTGCCCATGGAATTTTCCTGGCAAGAATACTGGCTTCCGGATCCAGGGATCAAACCTGCATCTTCTACATGGGTAACAGAATTCTTTACCACTGTGTCATCTGGGAAGCCGAGGTCATTATGACTCAGCAGCTAATTAGAGAAATTTTCTCACTTGATCACAATTTCCTGTTCTATACTTTGTTTTCCACTTTATTGGAAGAAATTTTAACGATGGGAAAAGATAGAGATGGAAAAGAGGTATAGAAAAAGGTACAGAAAAGAAGAGAAAGCCAGTTATTTTCTCTCTTCTTGCCCCTCTGGAGTGATGGAGACTGTTAGAACAATGATCTTGAGGGGATGCACCTTAAACCAATTTAAGTAAAACAAAAATAAATATCTGAAGCCCAGAGGCAAACATCCATTTATAAGACAAACATCTTTATAAGAATTGTGCTAGGTTTCTGTTGAGGTAAGGGATTACTGAGAAAAAAGAAAACAAAAACAAAAAGTTTGTGAGAAGAATATAGGAATGTATTTGAAGCATGAACTTTATTTTGGCATGGAAACCAAATAATGGGTAACCATGGCCAGTTAACCTTTCTCTGGCTCAGTTGCTGTGTCCTTTAAAAAGCAATAATAAAATCTTCCTTTACCACCTCTCTTAGGATAAGCAGGTTTCTTGTATACCTGATGATACATAAATCACATTTCCTTTCTTTATTATCATTATCTCTAGGAGTAGAAAGAGTAATGAATTGCAGGGCTTGTCATGATCTTATTAAATACATTAAGATATTATTGAGTTACAAACAACAGAATTGGGATTATTTATAATATGACTTGGAAAGATGAGACCCGAAGAATGAAAAAAAGGCTTGGAGCTAGCTGCAAATTTAGAGCAACTTCACCTTCACTTTTCACTTTCATGCATTGGAGAAGGAAATGGCAACCCACTCCAGTATTCTTGCCTGGAGAATCCCAGGGATGAGGGAGCCTGGTGGGCTGCCACCTATGGGGTTGCGCAGAGTCAGACACTAGTGAAGCGACTTAGCAGCAGCAGCAGCAGCAGGTTAGAAGGGAAAGCAAAACCCAGACCAGTGTTAGGTGGAGAATACTGATGGGTTGTAAGGCAGGTAAGTCAGTATGATACAGGCTGGGTAGGTTTAATTAAGGGTTTCCCTGGTGGCTCAGATGGTAAAAAATCTGATCTGCCTGCTATACAGGAGACCTGAGTTTGATCCCTGGGTTGGAAAGATCCCCTGGAGAAGGGAATGGCTAACCCCTCTAATATTCTTGCATGGAGAATTCCATGGACAGAGGAACCTGGTGGACTACAGTTCATGGGGTACAAAGAGTTGGGCATGGCTGAATGACTAACACACACATAAACACAAACACACAAACACACACACAGGGCTTAATTAGGGGCTTGAAGGCAGGAATATACAGTGAGTAGTGAGGTTGGCAAACTGGCTTCATAATAAGGGTATCATTTGGGGATGGCAAGCAGACTGGCTAAAGACAAAAAAGCCACAAGACAGGCAAAGGGGAAAGTGAAAAGCAAGAGTCATGTTTCAGACCCACATGACAGCCACTGCTTATTTTCTCATCTTCACAGGGTACTAATGTTGGTTATGTAATGGGTACTCAGATTTCTGCTGGATTCAACAAAAGAGAATCACATTACATTTCTAAAAGAGAAAGGATGCATTAATGGTTGCTATGGATTTGGACTTACCCGCTTTATAAAATAACTTGTGCCTCAGAGAAAATGATCCCACTCAACACTTCTTTCTCTGAATTGCTCTCAAAGGCTTAGTGCAGAGCAGGAAACTGTTTTTATCTCCAAGGATCACTTTCACAAACTAAATGTCTCTTGAATTTGGACATTTCCAGCCAGAGCTTGGCTCTCATCATCTTTTATCTGTCTTATATTGCAATGGCCTCTGAATGGGTGTCCTTGCTACATCTATTGTCCACGTTGCCACCAGGGTTATCTTGCAAGAAAGTGTATCTGATCATGTCATTTTCTTGTTGAGAAACGTTTGCTGGTCGTTTTCTCCTGAGTTGCTCTTTGGCCTTAACCCTTCTCTGGGTCCTCTTTTTCCCTTCCAGCACGCAAACCTGACTCTCCAGTCCTAATAAATGTCTTATCAGTGCCTCCAAATGCATGACTGTGTCTTTGAAGATGTACATATTTTCTCTCCTTTAGTCATATAAACTCTTAATCATATTTCAAATTTCTTATCTTCAAAGAAACCCTTTCTATGTATGCCAACATCTCCCCTTGACACATCCAGATAATTCTGAGACTTCCATAGGCTCTGGTACTCTTTTTTTTTTGAGTACCTGTCCCACTTTATATCAACTGGATAAAAATGCACACAAATTCTACCTTCAAAATAGTGGTTGTTTCCACTGAAAATTTTTGTAAGGAATTTTTTAATGGGCTTCAAAATTACTTGGCAACACATATCTCATTTAATTCAAAGTTGGCCACAGTTTTCCAGCAGTCATTGTGGATACTCATAAATTTTTGTGAACCAAGAAAATCTAACTTATAAGTTGATTTCAAATGTAATGAAGTGTCTACGAATGCTGGATATCATTGTGAATCAAGCCAACATAATATTATGTTTACAGACATCTGATTAAACCAATATGAATTTTGACTTGGCAGTTTACATTTTTAGACCAGAAATTTGTTAATTCAAGACTCAGACATTTTGGTCTTTGAAAATCTCATGGCCCGAGCCATTGTGCGTGTAGAGCCTAGTGAGTAGAGTTTCTTATGTCATGTTGCTGGTTATTGCATGGCATTCTCTGCATGTTCTGTTAGATTTGAATTCCTGCAAGATTAATACTGTACAAGTATTATAGCTGATGCATAACAGCTATTGAATATACTTCATATATGTTAATAGATATAGATGGCATAGGTAGGCACATACAATAGATATATAACATATGATGTTGATATATGACATGAACAGGACATATGACTGAAGTTAGCCAGGCTAGACTATTGCTGTCTATTGCAACTCAAGTGATCTTGATTTCCAGTCCCAGCTCCAGAACCTGTGAAACATCCTGTTTGCTCCCTCAGAAATTCCTCATCTGCTTCCCGTGTTGTATAGGTTATTTGCACTATGCCATTTGAAATTGTTTTCGATCGGTGAGTTGGTGCTTTAGAATGGGGCAATGCACTCTATGGATTTGAACGGATTATTTTCTTTTTACATATTATTCCTTCAAGAATTGCATGAGAAGGTATACTTTGGTACATTCTACTTGATGAACAATGTATTTTTCCCTTTCTTATTATTTTCATATATTGAAAACATTTTCGGAAAATTTTTCTGTAGGTACCAGGTGAAACTAATACATAGCACATGCATTCTCAGATTTATTTGCCTATTTCTTTCTTTTTATTTGCCTATTTCTATATGATTATCTATCACCATCATGTAACCTTTTAGAGACTAGTGAAGTGTCAAAACTTTCCCATTAGATGATTAGCTTACCTTGCTTTCTTATAGGGAGTTACATGGAAATTTGTCAAATGTTCCCTGCTAATTATCAGTGAAGTCTAAATGACAGAGTTCATACTTTGACGTCATGTTTGACAGTGAAAAGTAATTGCAAGTCCTCTGACACAGAAACTAATTGAGGTGCTATTTGCTTTTTTCCTATAATTTAAATATGATATCTATAGTTTTATGTGGTTAGCATGGATATCTTTGTCTATTAATAGGTAGTGGGTATTGGTTTACATCTTAAATTAATAACTGAGCCAGGCTAAAAATTATTTGAGGCTATACTAACCCCACTTTTACCTGAAAGAAAGGCAAAAATTTGAATAAAATAGAAAATTTAGTATAGATCTTGGTATATTTTTAGAATAGGTTGTGGGCAGCTGAATGATAACTCTAATAATCCTGGGATTTGAATATATATTCCTTTAAATGGTCATCAAATGATCTTCAGAGTTTCCCAGAGTGTATTATTTATGATATAACAATCAGGGCTGTTCATTTCCCAGCAAGTTAGCCAATTATGGACCAGCCTTGCCATGTTATTGACTGCTGCATTGCATTTATCAGAACACTCATCCTCCATTAAGTACAAAAAACAAAGATTAAATAACATTATGGTTCTGACACAAATGAACAAAAGAAATTTGAGAACAAAGTCAATGATCTGTACTTTTATGATTTGCTAGCATAGACAGAATAAGTGAATAAGGTAGTTTAAATTGAAGACAGAATTTCTATATTGATTTAGTGTTTCTATCATGAGTTATGATTCTTTTCAAGGGGAAATGTAGGTGCATAAGTGACATACTTTTATTTTGAGAAGACTTTAGACAATTCCCCATAAGAAATATGACTGTAGGGGGTGTAAAATCCAAGATCCATGAGGGCAGGGATTATGTCTGGTTTAAGCACTGACTTCTCTGATAAAGTTCTGTTTACACTGAGGCCTGAAGTTCACTCATTGTGTGGTGGAGACTAGAACATTTCCAGGCTCAGGGTACCCAGGGAATATGTCTCTGAACAGGCATCAGGGAGTCTTAGTCGTGTGACCATTCTATGACAGATTCTATAAATTTGTATATGTATACTTTTCTGAAAATAATATTAATCCATAAAAGCACCCTAGGTTTATTTCTGTTGATTACATTTCTTGGTTTCCTTTATTTTCCAAATCTTTAAATTTCAGAAAGGAAGAAATTCCAAATCTTATATATTCTATTAAAAAATATAATTTTTAAAATACACTTGTGAATAAACACATATATTCTTACACTGAGTGAGGGTTGATATATAATTCCTTAAGGAAAGCCTTCAGGCCCCACACTACTCACTGGCAGGTTATAGTCCATGGGGTTGCAAAGAATCAGACATGACTGAAAGACTAACATATGCTGATAACCACACTCTCAATTCTGTTCCAGATTTTCCTCTCTCCTAGTAAAAGTGTTAGTCATTCAGTTCTATCCTACTCTTGTGACGCCATGAACTGCAGCAACTAAGCTTCCTTGTCCTTCACTCTCTCCCAGGATTTGCTCCAACTCTTGTTCATTGAGTCAGTGATGCCATCCAGCCATCTCATCCTCTGTTGTCCCCTTCACCTCTTGCCGTTAATTTATCCCAGCATCAGGGTCTTTCCCAATGAGTTGGCTCTTTGCATCAGATGGCTAAAGTACTGAAGCTTCAGCTTCAGCATTAGTTCTTTCAAAGAATATTCACGGTTGATTTCTTTTATTATTGACTGATTTGATATCCTTGCAGTTCATGGAACTCTCAAGAATCTTCTTTAGCACCACAGTTCAAAAGCATAAATTCTTCAGTGTTCAGCCTTTTTTATCAAACTCTCACATCCGTATATGGCTGGAAAAACCATAGCTTTGACTATTTGGACCTTTGTTGGCAAAGCGATATCTCTGCTTTTTAGTATATGGTTGAGGTTTGTTATAGTTTTTCTTCCAAGGACAAGGTGTTTTTTAATTTCATGACTGCAGTCACCATCTGCAATGATTTTGGAGCCCAAGAGAATAAAATCTGTCACTGTTTCCACATGTTCCCCATCCATTTGCCATTAAGTGATGGGACCAGATGCCATGGTCTTCGTTTTTTAAATGATGACTTTTGAGCCAGCTTTTTTCACTCTTCTCTTTTACCCTCATCTAGAGACTCTTTAGTTCCTCTTCACTTTCAGCCATTAGATTGGTATCATCTGTATATCTGAGGCTGTTGATATATCTCCTGGAAATCTTGATTCCAGCTTGTGAATCATCCAGCCTAGCATTTTGCATGATGTACTCTGCATAGAAATTAAATAAACAGAGTGACAATATACAGCATTGATGTACTCCTTTCCCAATTTTGAATCACTGCATTGTTCCATGTCCAGTTCTAACTGTGGCTTCTTGTCCTGCATATAGGCTTCTCATGAGACAGGTAAGGTAGTTTGGTATTCCCATCTCTTTAAGAATTTTCCACAGTTGTTGTGATCCATAAAATCAAAGGCTTTAGCATAGTCAATGAAGCAGAAGCAGATGATTTCTTGGAATTCCTTTTTTTTTGTTTGTTTCTTTCTGTGATCCAATGAATGCTGGCAATTTGATCCCTGGGCTAAGATTTTATCCCTTCTGGGCTAAGAGAACGTTAAAGGTACATTGATTTTCAGTTATGGCCAGGGTCGATAAGGAAGACTTTTCCAGACTTCAGAACTGCTTAGGAACAGCACTGCTGTGTTCTTCAAGATCTTCTCCTTTCTGAAGCAGAATCCTCTTCGCTTTTATTGTACCTTTTTGACAAATAAGTATCAGATAGATGGTGAACAACCTGTTTGTTTGTTTTCCAGTTCACAGGACTGTGAAATAAGTGAAGTCATGTGCATTTTTACAGACCAAGCTATCCAAGAACTCACCCCAGTGCTGTAACCGCATGAGACCTTAAGGGTATATTCCAAAAATACAGTTTGAATGAATTTTGTTTGTGGGAAGGAGGCCAGTATTCCTTGTGTAGATTGCAATCAATTCTATTGCCACTCCTGGTGATCTGCCCCTCCTTTTCCTGTAAGATGATTATATACCCTCATCCTCAGTTATTGTGCTTTGTATGGGAGAGTGCACAGTTTCCCACTGATATGGGGAGCGGCCACATGGTGTGTTTCGGCCAGGCAGCATAAGCCAGCTTGATTTAGGCCACATGCCAGCAGAGGCTTTTAGAGCTTTCTTGAGTTTCCTCCAGTCTCTACTCTTTTCCCTTCACCACAAGAATATATAGCCCAGCAAGAGGCTGCTTGTTCACCTGGCTAATGAATCAGAAGATACATACCATAGAGACACAGTAGCTGACCCATAGCCATCAACTTGTGAAGCGAGTGAGAACTAAACCATTTTCTAAGCTATTGAAGTTCTGGTGTGTTACGTTGGTCATTAAAGCTGACTAATGGAAATGGATTATTCTTATGGTACCAGGACACAGGACAGAATTTTTAAGATTGAAAAGTACTACTTCTATTTTAAATGATCAAGAAAGGAAAATTTTTCCAAAGAGATAGATGACTTTTTCCCTCTATGGCATTCCAACCTTGCTCTGTTTTCATGCAAGAAGTTTTATTTATTTCATTTTTCTTCCTTTCTGGACATGTGCCCTGCTCCCCTCTCCCCCAGATTTTTACAAAAGCTTATTTCCTCCAACATCGTTTGTTTTTCAGTATTATATGGAAGAAATATTTGGATGATTTAGACCTGGTTTTATGCCCATTTCTGCTACTTGGTAGCAGCATGACAACTGGATAAGCATTGGGTGACACTGAGCTCACTATGAGGACAGTATCACAGTAATAGGTGGTTGATCAATATGTGTAATCACTATTTTTCATTCTCTAGGGGTGACTTTGCTTGCTTTGTAATCCCAATGGACTTTTAAGCATATCCAAACTCTCTACTTTTCAACAACCATTCACATTGTAAATATTATATAAGGAGCATTTCAAAACTGTTCCTTCCTGAACTAACCTTTTAAAAGCGGTACCTCTTCACCTCTGTTCTCAATATCTGATCTCTGCTGTTTTCTCCAAGTTTCATTATAAGAAATAGTGTGGTGGCAGTTCCTCCCTGTTT
Source organism: Neotragus moschatus (assembly GCA_006410615.1). NCBI lineage: Eukaryota > Metazoa > Chordata > Mammalia > Artiodactyla > Bovidae > Neotragus > Neotragus moschatus. The sequence goes on from SJYA01000915.1 coordinate 306,444, forward strand.
GGTGAGTTTGGCTCTAAAATTTAAAGTCTTTTTATTTCTTCCCAATGAAGGCTTTTGTTCTGGGGTAAATCTTAGTCTATTGAGTCCCTGTATATCCATGTTTCTTTCTCTTTTTCCTTCCCTGCTTTATTAGCTCTAGGGACTTCATGACTCATACCTGTCAATACTCCCTGGCTGCTTTTGGTGAGATGCCCAGTGTTTCTGTACCAAGGCCTCTTTCCAAGTGAGACAGTGTAAAGAAGCACTGTTGGGAGCAGGGGAAGACATAAAATCCCTAGTTTCTTAGCAAGATGGCTGATTTTAATTCTTTAAATATTTCTTCTGCTTGTTCCAAGTCCTTTTCTCAGTCTGTTTTTCCCTCTGTATAATGGATGTGTCCCAGGGATTTATGAGACTGTAAATAAAGTAACTTTTGGAATAATTTACTTAAAAATGTAAAGTATGTATGTGTGTGTGTTCAGTTGCTCAGTAATGTCTGACTCTTTTCATGAACCCATGGACTGTAGCCCACCAATCTCCTCTGTCCATGGGATTTCCCAGACAAGAATACTGGAGTGGGTTGCCATTTCCTCCTCCAAAAGTATGTATGCTGCTGCTACTGCTACTCAATTAATGACAGACTGTCTACTTCAGGGATTTTTTCACACTTAATGGACAAATCAAACTTCCCCCTGCTTTGGCCTATCTAAGAAGGATTTGAATTATATGTTCATTTAACATAAGTGAAGTCAGCTATTCCCATTCAGCAAGGGTAGACACAAAGAAAGATGATACACAGACAAGACAGAGATAAATAAATTCTCTTCATCAATAGAAGCGACTGTGACCTATTTCAGTGCTTGAATGTTGCGCTTGCTGAGAGATGAAATGTCAACAAGTTTCTAAAAGAATTTCAAGGGTACTTTTTAGCTTAATGAGCTTTTTATCTGCTGTCCTAGTCTGTTTGAGCTGCTATAACAAAATATCACAGAGTAGCTTATAAACAACAGAAATTTATGTTTCTCAGTTCTGGAAGCTGGAAGTTTAAAATCAGGATGTCCAGCATGCTAGATCAGGGATCTCTGCTGGATTGCACACTCCTGTAGCCTCAGATGGTTAAAGGGGCACTAATTTCATTCTTGATGGCCCCACCCTCATGGCTAAACTGGCCTCTCAAAATCTTCACCTACAAGTACCATCACTTTTGATGGTTAGGATTTCAACATATGGATTTTAAGAGGGACACAAACATTCAGATCATGCCATCTGCTCTGAATAGACCCCAACTCTATCCTCTGCACTTCATTCCTCACCAGTAAAACCTTGGACATATATGTGTCCTATTTTTCCACTCAGACTGCTAACAGTGTGTTTTGCAGAAATAGTGGTCATTTGTTGAATGTCTACAGGGTACCATGCACCTTATACATATACAGGCATCATTACTTGCCTTGAATGTAAATTTTACTTGTTCTATTTTCCGATAATACAATTGAAGCAAAGATATTTATTAACTTGCTCAGTGTCACATGGATCAACATTTTAGCTCAAATGGCATGTTTTGAACTCATATATCATCATTTTCAGGTCCAGCAGGATAAACTGCAAATTTTTTAGTGTCGCATATAATCTCTTATTCACTACACCTCCACTCTTATCACCTCTTCCTGCTGCGTCCCTGATACATCTACCGCTGAGAAATACTCATCTTTTCCCATACCATGCTATCCTTTTCTGTCTGCAAGACATGCTTAATTCTGCATGTCCTGACACATGTCCTTAATAACTGCCACACGTCCTTTCAGGTTTAAGACACTGTAGATGCAATTAGAGTGATTAAGAGCATGGCAACCTAGCTCTGTCATTTTCTGGTTGTGTGCCTTTGGGCAAATTATTTAATTTCCCAATGCTTCCACCTCCCTTTTTGCAAAACATTTATAAAAGGATGTTCCAGGATTGTTGGGAAGATTAAATGAGTTAAGATATGTAGGTACCTGAAACAGTGCCTGGCATAGGATAAAGCATTATGCAGTGTTTGCTCTTATTAGATTTGTCTCAGACATCATGTCCAGGAAGTTCTCCTTGAGCCCTTCTTTCTCTCTATCAAACTGGTTCGGTGATTCTTTTATAATAATCTACAGTACTAACTTGTTTAGAATTATCTGTTTAGATGTCTGTCTTTACCATTATATATGAGTTTCTTGAGGTTAGGGAACAACTTACTTTTGATCAGTCAACATCTAGCATATTAACTGACACCTAGTAGGCCCTCAGAATGATTAACAAATGAGTTGAATAATTATTACTGTTCTTCAAATAATTATTCATATTCATATTCTTCTTCTACTTCTTAAAAGCTAATCTTTATGGACTACCTACTTTGGGTTAGGCACTATTTTAAGTTCTTTGCACACATTCTCTAATATAACCTTTGTACAGATCCCATGCAGGTAGTTACCATGATTAATTCCATTTTATAGAAGAGAATACAGAGTGATTAAATAATTTGCACAGGATCAATCACTAGTATACGTGCGGATAAGAATTTAAACCAAGTAATATGATCCAAGAGTCTACATTGTTAGCTATTTTATAGTTGCCTCCAAATGAGTCTAAAGAGGGAAGGCCAGAAAGAAGGGGAAAATGAGAGAAAGAAAAGAGAACTGAAAATGCTTACTGACAGGTGATGGCTGACATCACCTGTGTCCTTATGCAAATACTTCACTGAGTTAAGGATTTATGTTTAATTCTTGACTTTTCGCAAAAGTCACTCTAATAAGTCACGTGATACTCCTTCATTTGACATGAAAAATTGTGAGTTTTGCCCATTATATCATTTAATTCTCTACATAATACTCCACATAAGAAAGAACATTTCCAAGTTTGTTTCTGGTAAAACCTTAATATCTCTTGAGGCACTAGCCTGTTTCCTTCTATCTGATCATTCTGTCTGGTCATAAAAGTTATAACAAGCCTTGCTTTGGCTGCTGGGAAACTGAGAGCTAGATATTATCTTGTTTGCAGAATTTATACTGACCTTCTGACTGGAATGGTTTGCATTTCTCCTTTGACCATCCTTCCATCCTAAACTTTTATTCCTGTATAATTAAATACATTATATTTATCTTTTCTAACAGATGACTGTTATTATTACTTTTAAAAGAGTTGCGTGTATTGCAATTAAATGTGTTGAGGTAAATATCTGTATGAGAGGACGACTTCCACTCTGTCACGTGTGGCTTGATGTCATGTAGAACGGTACATACAGTAGCCAATTTACTCTTTGTAACCACCTTAATAATAATTTGATGAAAATTTTTCATAGATAAGATTCAGAGAGTTTCAAGACTTTGCCCCAAATCACAAAACTAATTAGTAAGTTTCTGAGTCCACGGACAGGCTGAGAACTTTCAATGCTGTTTTGCTACCATGGTGGCCATTATTTCTGGTCTCTTGAGGGCCATATCAAAGTAGGTGACTATGCTTCCTACAACACATTAAAAAAAAATCACCATTAGATATGAGGTTCTAAGTTCAACGGGACAATATTAGGACTTAGTATAGTGATATTTGGGCTTCCCAGGTAGCTCAGTGGTAAAGATTGCCTGCAAAGCAGGAGACCCAGGTTCGATCTCTGGGTCGGGAAGATCCCCTGGAGAAGGGCATGGCAACCCACTCTAGTACTGTTGCCTGGAGAATCCCATGGACACTGGAGCCTGGCAGGACAGAGTAAGACAGGATTGAATCAACTAAGCAGCAACAGTATAGTGATATTTAAGTTGTTGCACAATTTAAATATATTAGTTAACTAACTTAACTCCTGCTTTTGCCTTTTTAAAATTATCTTTGTATTGAGATATGATTGACATATAACATTGTGTAAGTTTGATGTATACAAGGTTTTGGTATGACACATTTTGTATATTGCAATAGGATTCTACTTTCAGCTCTTAAAATTATATTTACTCCATCACAAAAGTTGTGAATGCCCTTTATAAAAATATAGAAATTTAGTGAGGTAAAAAGAAGAGAGAAAAAAATTACTCAAAACTTACCACTTAGAACACTGTTGGTGGGAATGCAGACTAGTATAGCCACTATGGAGAACAGTGTGGAGACTCCTTAAAAAACTGGAAATAGAACTGTCATACAACCCAGCAATTGTACTGCTGGGCATACACACTGAGGAAACCTGAACTGAAAGAGACACGTGTACCCCAATATTCATCACAGCACTGTTTATGATAGCCAGGACATGGAAGCAACCTAGATGTCCATCAGGAAAAAAATGGATAAGAAAGCTGCAGTGGATATACACAATGGAGTATTACTCAACCATTAAAAAGAATACATTTGAATCAGTTCTAATGAGGTGGATGAAACTGGAGCCTATTATACAGAGTGAAGTAAGTCAGAAAGAAAAACACCAATACAGTACACTAACGCATATACATGGAATTTAGAAAGATGGTAATGATAACCCTGTATGCGAGACAGGAAAGAGACACAGATGTATAGAACAGTCTTTCGGACTCTGTGGGAGAAGGTGAGGGTGGGATGATTTGGGAGAACAGCACTGAAACATGTATATTATCATATGTGACACAGCTCGCCAGTCCAGGTTCAATGCATCAGACAGGGCACTCAGGGCTGATGAACTGGGATGATGCAGAGGGATGGGATGGGCAGGGAAGTGGGAGGGGGTTTCAAGATGGGGAACATGTATAAACCCATGGCTGATTCATGTCAGTGCCTGGCAAAAACCACTACAATATTGTAAAGTAATTAGCCTCCAGTTAAAATAAATAAATTAAAAAAAACTTACCACCTAAACCAGTGTTACATTTAAAATTTGTTTATTTTCTATGTATAATTATTTTTTAAATTCTTCATGGTTGTGATTATACTCTTTTCTACTCTCATTTCTTCCTTAGGATACTATAGATATTTTTCCATATTATTATCAGCATTTTGCAATAGAATTTTAAATAGCTACAAACTAATTAGAAAAGTAATTCATGATAATTTCCTTAACTTTTATTGTTGAGCTTTGAGCTCGTCTTCAATATTACTCATAATATTGCAATAACTGTCTTGGTGCATGTAATTTTTTTTTTTGTATTTAAGTTATTGTTGTTGTTCAGTTGCTAATTTGTGTCTGACTCCTTGTGACCCAATGGACTGTAGCACACCAGGCTTTCCTGTCCTTCATCTCTCCCAGAGTTTGCTCAGACTCATGTCCATTGAGTCAGTGATGCCATGCAACCATTCATCTTCTGTATCCCCCTTGCTCAATCTGTATCCTTCCTCTTCTGTATCATCCTTTCCTCAATCTTTCCCAGCATTAGGGTCTTTTCCAGTGAGTCAGCTCTTCGCGTCAGGTGGACAAAGTGTTGGAGCTTCAACTATAGCATTAGTCCTTCCAATGAATATTCAGGGTTGATTTCCTTTAGGATTGACTGGTTTGATCTCCTTGCTGTCCAAGAGACTCTCAAGAGTCTTCTCCAGCACCATAGTTCGAAAGCATTTGATTTAGTATACAATTTTATTTTGTAATATATTACTATGGAAAAATACATATTACTATATCATAATATTTTTCTTTATTTCTATGATTAACATAAAATATGCAAATATTTTCATAATTTTTTTCACTTATAACCCTATGAATTTGATTTTTCCATTCAAAAACCTTGTTCTAAGAATGTTATTTTCCACAGGTTTCATCAGCTTGATAAAAGCATGGCATAGAAATGGTTAAAAACTCCTGCTCTGCTGAATAAAATATTTGTAAAAATAAGGTCCTCATATCTTAAATTCTTTGGATTTTCCACACGTAATTTTTACCTAATGCAGACTTTCTTTCGGAGAATGGTGTTTTTGGATATCCTTTACTCTTTCTAACATGACTTTAAAATCATGTCTGTTGAACTCTTATCGTGTGTGTCAGATGCTTCACTTTACCTCTATCATCTCATTTAATTCTTCAGAGTGGGCTAGGAGATAAATACTGTTATGTCTCTCTTTTAATGAATGATGAAAATGAGACACAGAGATATTAAGTAACATCTATTCATGGTGCTGTTGAGTGGAGGAAACTGCTTGCGTAGGTTCTAAGATACATGGTCTTAAATGTTGTCTCCTTAAGCCAAGAGTCACTTGAGTAATTGTAATCAAAGTCCACGGAAAAACATAACCCCTACCTTGTTACAATGAAAATTCCAAGAGTTAATAGGAGAAGCACATGCTTCCTTTCTTCATCATGTAGAGGAGTTTCTGTGCTGATCAGATTGCATTTTCCCTCTAGATTTTCCCCTCCTTTTCATCTCTGCTCTCTCCTTCAAAACCTAAACCTCAAGAATGGTATCATTTGGGCTCCACTTTTCTCTACTTTTAATTGTGTTCTGCTAATGGAAAGGACTGGCAAGAAAAAGGAGGAAGGTCTAGGGGAGGGCTACCAATATTTCTTTTTCTACTTTCCCCTGCTGGCAATGGTTTTTGCAGTCACTGTGTTCCTTTTTCTATGATCACATATCTTATGTGAAAGTTCCTCTTCTCTTGCTACAGTATATATATATTTTTGAGTACCAGTAGCATCCTTCCCTCCTCTGCCCCTTCAGATCTCAGTTGATAACAGCTTTCGACTATTGCTAGTCCCTGGGTTCTCCATCATCTCTTGCTGGTTACCCTGACCTTCTTCTCTCTGTAAATAATAACATTGTTGAGCTTTCTCCAATTAACCCTTTGAATGGACCATCTGATTTTTATCAGTGCTGAAATTGATAGTTTCCTTTTGTAGATGAAATGGCCAGTACTTATCCATAGTTGAAGGAAGTAAAAAGCAATTTTTTTTCCCTAAACATTCACATTCCTATGCATGAAGATTTTTATAGTTGCTAAAAGTATATTTTGATGGATGAGCAGTTGGGCAGGGGAGAAGAAACAGTGGAAAGGATCCTGGGCTAAACCTGAAAACTATGCCTGCTTTTGTATTTATCTTCCTAATGTAAACTTGGGCAAAATCTATAACCTCAGCAAAACTCAATTTCTTCATCCTAGCAAGGACAATAAGGATTCTTGTCAAAAGGCCATATGAGGAACAAATAAAATGATCCAAAGGAAAGACTGTACTATGAAAAAGAGTATAAAGTAAGGCATTTGAAAGTTGACTAATTGCTCGCTCACTAAGTTCACTAAAAATAGACCATAAGTATGGAAGCACTACAATAATTGGAAATTTTATAAATGTGACTTAATTCTGCATATTAGACATTATAAAAAACTAAAGTCCTATCATATACCCAAGTATCCTTCACTCTTTCTAACATGACTTTAAAATATAAATGTGTATTGACCACTTACCATGTGTATCAGATGCTTCACTTTACTTCCATTGTCTTAATTAATTATTCAGAAAGTGCTATGAGATGATTACTATTATTTCCCTCATTTAGCAGGTGATGAAACCAAGGCTCAGGAAAATAAATAAATTTGCCTGTTTACAGAGCTGTTCTATGGAGGAAACTGACTCCAATGCTGGCAGACTGCCTGGCCTGGACTAGTTACTCAGCAAACATTTCAAGAAGTATTCACTAAGTGCCTAAGAAATGGTGACTAGTCTCAAATATCTCACTGTCATGCAAAAAAAAAAAAAAAAAAACACGAGTTACCAAAATAAGAGGGCACTCTACTCATTCTGACCAGGCAGGAGGAGAACATGAGAGGATAAAATAAGATGGCAAATAGAAAATGATCTGTCNTAGTTCTAGACAATTAATCTAACCGTCATGATCTAACTTTTTAAAAACAAAAGCACAGATTAATTCAAAGAAAAATATTTTGGAGAATCTGCCTTGCCCACCTCAAGAGATAGACTATATATTTTCAATGTTAAAAAAAATATAGAAAGGCTTTTCGTTCAGCTCAAAGAGCAACTTTCAAAGACAGTGCTTCCCAAACTTGGCTACACACTAGAGACACTTGGGGGACCTTATAAAAGATCCAGATGTCTAAGTTTTACTTTCTGAAGAATCAGATTCAATATGTTTGGGAAATAACTTGCTTATCTATTTTGAACAATCTTTTTAGGTAATTTTTATGATTAGGCAAGTGTAGGAAGCACTGATCTAAAGAGCTGAGTAATGAAGGAGATATATCAATATAATTCTTGGAAAAAGAGATCGTCTAATAAACTTTCAACTCCATCACCTCCAGTTTCATTAATTTTAAGCTTGTATAAGCTAACCTCCAGTTTCATTAATTTTAAGCTTGTATAAGCTAACCAGAAAAACCTCTGCCCTGAACTTCATTCTTGAGAAGCAAAAGTAATGGTGACCTTGGGAGAGAAGAATATAATAAACTTATAGGAGCTTTAACAGCCAAAGAATAAAATTTGGTGGATAGTCAAGTACTTTAAGAAATCAGACTTCATTCACTATTCATTCAGCAGAGTTACAGAGAACCTGCAATGAATCAGTTAATATAGACTCAGGCAAAGTTGAGATATTTTCCTCTGACCAGAGCTTCTAAAAAGAGAGATGGCTCAAAAAGTAATGACAGCAAGTTTAAAAATGTAATTTGGAAACTAGGACCTCAGCTAGTTACAGAAAACAACATGGCTATCCCAGGAGCCCTTTCAAGCCTCTGGATTCTAAAAATCACATGCAGAAGCTGGGAGAGAGACACATAAACAGAAATACAAAAGGAAAAAAGAAAGAGCATGGGGATAGGAAAATTGTGTGAGAAAATCTTGAAGTAGCAGAGCAGGTAATGCAGTTTCCATTTATAGACAAATAAACTAAAATTAATGAGGATTAAATAACTTGGTTATACCTTGGACCTAGCCAAATGGTACTGTATCCCATTCTCCATTTCCTCTAGTAGGTTGCTGCCCAAAGCTAACCCTGATGTTTCCTGTGACATCAACCTAAAGGAATCGAGTGGGTTTACTTTGCAGAAGAAAGAGTCAGAACTGTCACTTCACCTCTTATACACACAAACCTCCTATCTACAAAGGAAGAGAATACTCATAAACCTTCAAAATAATATTTTTAGCTAAATCTGCCTTAAGATATTATCTAAGAGAAAAGGGATGTCAGTATTCCTTTTTGTGATTGCCCCAAATCAGGATGTATCATTATGTTTTTGTTTTTTCTATGTCCATTTTTATAACCTTCCATATCTTTTGAATCACTGTTGTAAACTCTGATTTTGAAAGTGTGCTTGATTGTCTTTGAGTGCCAGGACTTCAGAGTCCAGAAATGAATCCTTCCTCATGACCAATTTATGACTTCCCCTTTCTGTCCAGATATGGTTATAACTTCATCTTTTAAAGCTAGCTCTTAGTTTATTTTTGATGAAAATAATTTGCACCTCACTGAATATAGAGTTTTGGCTGTAAATGCCCAGTTGTGCTACCAAAGACTAGGAGTGTGGTTGCATGCTCAGTCACTCAGTCTTGTCAGATTCTTTGTGACCCCCATAGACAATAGCCTGCCAGGGTCCTCTGTCCATGGGATTTCCCTGGCAAGAATACTGGAGTGAGTTGCCATTTCCTCCTCCAGGGGATCTTCCCACCCAGGGATCGAACCCACGTCTCCTGCATTGGCAGGCAGATTCTTTACCACTGAGTCACCCAGGAAGCTGGAAAGATTAGGAGACAGGCTTCTAAATCATTAGTTGACTGCTTGATGTATATTGGACAAGGTCAAAGAGTTTGTTAATTACCTAATTGATCCAACAAGTCTTTGAGGTAGAGGGCTAATTTCATTGAACTTATTTTTCCAATGGGAAACTGAGGCACTGCCTTTTATTCCTCTGTTATGAGCAATCCTGGAAAAAAGACATGTTTTCTTTCCCACCTTCCATCTCTAGTCTGGAACAGGTTATTTTCACAACACATGATGGGAATAAGAATAAGAGAGAAAATACTAAATAATAAGAAACTAATACAGAACATGTTGGACTAAGCTTGGATAGAAATTAACTTTTTTTTTTTTTTTTTTAGAAAATCCTTCTGTCATCACAGATATATTTATAACCCTTGCCTAAAACATCAGAACTGACTGACATACTAAATTATTGAATCATGATCTATTTTGGAGGGGAGAACACAGTCAGAATGTCGACAAGAATGCAAGTAGATGTTTTATTCTCTTTGAAAGGAACAATTAGGGTCATGACCCATAACTTACAGAGAGTGCTATGCAATTTTGGAAGAATTAAATGCACATCAGAAATACATCATGGGGCTTCTGAGCAAACAGCAAGGATATGCACAAAAAGGTCTTTCTCAGGAGATGAGAGATGAGAGATCTGAACCCAGTGAAGGGAGTTAAAGGGGACACATGGATGGGGCTGAAGGGCCAGGTGGCTGGAGAAGGAAATGGCAACCCACTCCAGGGTTCTTGCCTGGAGAATCCCAGGGATGCAGGAGCCTGGTAGGCTGCAGTCCATGGGGTCGCACAGAGTCAGACACGACTGAAGCGACTTAGCAGCAGTAGCAGCAGCAGCAGTGTTTCATTGAATTTCCCTGCCTTCATTAGTCAGTTGAAAATGTGCATAAAAATGCTGTGGCAAGGTCTGGCATTCACCACCATCTATTTCAGGTGGCATGAAAACCACGTAGCAACCTCTGTGTGGGTACCCACTGGGATCTTAATGCTGCCATCATACAGATATAGAAATCAGGTATAGGTGAAAAGGCTTGCCCAAGGTCACAGAGCTCATAAGTAACAGGCTATGGACTGAAGCCAAGGGTATTGACTTCCCCAGTGTTTATTTCATGCACCCTATATTGTCCCTGTGCTTGCATGCTATGTTGCTTCAATTGTGTCTAACTCTATGTGACCCTATGGTCTGTAGCCTGACAGCCTCCTCTGTCCATGGGGTTTTCCAGGCAAGAATACTGGAGTGAATTGCCATGCTCTCTTCCAGGGGATCTTCCTGACCCAGGGATCGAATCTGGCTCTCTTACATCTCCTGCATTGGCAACCAGGTTCTTTACCACTAGCACGACCTGGGAAGCCCATATTTTTCTTATTTTTTATCAACTCATTCCTTCATTCAACAAGCATTTCTTAAGTGATCAATCAAGTCTAGGCACTCTACTAGGCATTAGAGATTCAAAGACAGATGAAGCAGTTTTTGACCTTTGACCTCATAGTCCACCGAAACAGTCATATCTATATTAAGATACTGACATAAAATGATACATAACATGAGAGTGGCTGTGGGAACAGAGAAGAGGGATACATTTGGGAAGACACAGAATATTTTTTATTAGTAGGCTTGACTTTCCAACATCAGTTATTTACCTCAGAATTCTAATTCATATCATTGATCTGAAATGAGATCTGCTATGAAAACAAGCTTAGATTTTTCTTTTCTTAGGAATGTGAATCAGAGCCATCATAGCTTTGGAGTTTTGCTTTTTTTTCAAGCTTTTATTATGGGTTGAATTGTGTCCCCAAACAAGACATGTTGAAGTCTTAACTTCTAATCCCTCCAAATGTGACTTTGTTTGGAAACAAGAATTATCAGGTTAAAATGAGGCAACTAAGTTAAAATGAGGTTCTTACAGGCGTGCAAAGTTGCTTCAGTCATACCTGACTCTTTGTAACCCTATGGACTAGAACCCACCAGGCTCCTCTGTCCATGGGATTCTTTAGGCAAGGATACTGGAGTGGGCTGGTTGCAAGCCCAACTCCAGAGTATTTTCCCCACTCATGAATCAAACCTGTGTCTCCTAAGTCTCTTGCATTGACAGATGGTTCATGTACTGTTGAAGCCTGGCTTGGAGAATTTTAAGCATTATTTTGCTAGCGTGTGAGATGAATGCAATTGTGCAAAAGTTTGAGCATTCTTTGGCATTGCCTTTCTTTGGGATTGGAATGAACACTGACCTTTTCCAGTCCTGTGGCCACTGCTGAGTTTTCCAAATTTGCTGGCATATTGAGTGCAGCACTTTCACAGCATCATCTTCTAGGATTCAAAATAATTCAACTGGAATTCCATCAACTCCACTAACTTTGTTCATAATGAAGCTTCCTAAGGCCAACTTGACTTCACATTCCAGGATGTCTAGCTCTAGGTGAGTAATTACACCACTGTGATTATCTTGATCATGAAGATCTTTTTTGTACAGTTTTTCTGTGTATTCTTGCTATCTCTTCTTAATACCTTCTTCTTCTGTTAGGTCCATACCATTTCTGTCCTTTATTGAGCCCATCTTTGCATGAAATGTTCCCTTGGTATCTCTAATTTTCTTGAAGAGATCTCTAGTCTTTTCCAATCTATTGTTTTCCTCTATTTCTTTGCATTGACCAGTGACAAAGGCTTTCATATGTCTCCCTGCTCTTCTTTGAAACTCTGCATTCAGATGCTTATATCTTTCCTTTTCTCCTTTGCTTTTTGCTTCTCTATTTTTATCAGCTATTTGTAAAGCCTCCTCAGACAACCATTTTTCCCTTTTGCATTTCTTTTTCTTGGGAAAGATCTTGATCACTGCCTCCTGTACAATGTCACGAATCTCCATCCATAGTTCTTCAGGCACTCTGTCTATCAGATCTAACCCCTTGAATCTATTTGTCACTTCCACTGTATAATCATAAGGCATTTGATTTAGGTCATACCTGAATGGTCTAGTGGTTTTCCCTACTTTTTTCAATTTAAGATGTTCAAGCTGGATTTAGAAAAGGCAGAGGAAACAGAGATCAAATTGGCATCTGTTGGATCATTGAAAAAAGCAAAAGAGATCCAGAAAAAAAAATCTACTTTTGCTTTATTGACTATGCCAAAGCTTTTGACTGTGTGGATCATAACAAATTGTGGAAAATTCTTAAAGAGATGGGAATACCAGAACACCCGACCTGTCTCCTGAAAAATTTGTATGCAGGTCAAAAGCAACAGTCAGAACTGGACATGGAACAACAGACTGGTTCTAAATCGGGAAAGGAGTACGTCAAGGCTGTACATTGTCACCCTGCTTATTTAACTTATATGCAGGGTGCATCATGAGAAATGCTGCATTGGATGAAGCATAAACTGGAATCAAGATTGCCAGAAGAAATATCAATAACCTCAGATGACACCAACCTTATGGCAGAAAGTGAAGAATAACTAAAGAATCTCTTGATGAAAGTGAAAGAGTTGAAAAAGTTGGCTTAAAGAGTGAAAAATTTTGCTTAAAGCTCAACATTCAGAAAGTGAAGATCATGGCATCTGGTCCCGTTACTTCATGGCAAATAGATGGGGAAACAATAGAAACAGTGAGAAACTTTATTTTTGGGGGGTTCCAAAATCACTGCAGATGGTGACTGCAGCCATGAAATTAAAAGACACTTGCTCCTTGGAAGAAAAGTTATGACCAACCTAGACAGCATATTAAAAAGCAGAGACATTACTTTACCAACAAAGGTCCGTCTAGTCAAAGCTATGGTTTTTCCAGTAGTCATGTGTGATGTGAGAGCTGGACTATAAAGAAAGCTGAGTGCTGAAGAACTGATGCTTTTGAATTGTTGTGTTGGAGAAGACTCTTGAGAGTCCTGTGGACTGCAAGGATATACAACCAGTCCACCCTAAAGGAAATCAGTCCTGAATATTCATTGGAAGGGCTGATACTGAAGCTGAAACTCCAATACTTTGGCCACCTGATGTGAAGAACTGACACATTTGAAAAGCCCCTGATGCTGGGAAAGACTGATGGTGGGAGGAGAAGGGGATGATAGAGGATGAGATGATTGGATGGCATTACCAATTTAATGGACATGAGTTTGAGCAAGCTCCGCGTGTTGGTGATGGACAGGGAGGCCTGGCATGCTGCAGTCCATGGGGTTGCCAAGAATTGAACTTGATTGAGTGACTGAACTGAACTGATTGACAGATGTGTTCTTTACCACTATCACCACCTGGATGTCCTTAATATGGACACTAATCCCATATGTGGTTTATAAAAAGGGGTGTCCTTATGAAAGGGGGAAATATGGACATGTGCCGAGGGAAGGTGATTTGGAGATATACAGGGAGAGGAAGCTGAAACATGTCAAGGATTCCCTACTAGAATTCTAGAATTTTGATTTCAGAATTCCAACCTCTAGAACTATGGAACAATACTTTTCTGCTCTTTTAAGCCACACAGCTCTTTATTTGTTGATTTTTTTTTTTTTTTTTTTACTTTATCACCAAAGCTCTAGGAAACTAAGCTTCCTGGACAGTGATCAAAGAGAAAGACTGATTTTTATTCCTAATACTTTGCCCCAAACTTAAAAAAAAAATCTGGCAGCTATGCAGCCACATTTGACTGAGTCATATGGGCTGTTGACTCCAGAGCCAGTGCAGCTGGACACTTGCACAGGGTTCTCTGAGTACTGAATCAGGATTTGGGGACATTCACATTCCCTGGCTTCACTTCATTCGAATTACTGTTAGTATTTCTTCAGTAAAACTTTATTGGTTTTTTTAAAAAAACATTTTTTATTGAGGTATAGTTGATTTACAACGTCATGTTTGTTTGGTGTGCAGCAAAATGACTCAGTTATACATATATATTCTTTCTCATTATAGGTTATTACAAGATATTTGGGCTTTGTGGTGGCTAATTGTTAAAAATTCTGCCTGCCAATGCAGGAAATGTGGGTTCAATCCCTGGGTTGGGAAGATTTTCTGGAGAAGGAAATGGCAACCCTCTCCAGTATTCTTACCTGGGAAATCCTTTGTACAGAGGAGACTGGTGGGCTACAATCCATGGGATTGCAAAAGAATCAGACACGACTGAGAGACTAAATAATGAGAGAAGACTGAATATAGTTGCCTGTGCTACACAGTAGGACCTTATTGTTTACCTGTTTTATATATAGTGCTTTGCATCTGCCAATCCCAGACTTTTAAGGAGGAAGGAGAGAGGGATAACATTGAGGTCTAAATGTAGTCTTACAACTATCTCATAAAAATTATAAACAATCAGCCAAGCTAAACACAAAAGTGCCTTCAGCTCTCTGGCTTTAGAATGTCATGCTTTTCACACTGAAATAACTGGTCTTCCAAGTTTCCATTGAAATCTTCTAATATGGCAGTTGTGACCAAAGTAAGCTGATATTTTGAAAAACAATCTTGATGATCACAACTGCAGAACAGGGCACAGTGCTTTTAAAAAACCATATAACCATGAACTGCAGGTGGCATCTCAAGCATATACTGTTCAACTGTAAAAACATCTGTGAAAGTTATTAGGCAGCATCTTTGAGAGCTGTATGATTTTACGTATAAAAGTGTGTCAATGGCTTAAGGACTAAGTTGCTTGCAGGTTAGGTTAGGAACATCAGCTGTCTATCTCTCATGCAGTTGACCCACTGTTCGCCTTACAGGATACACTTCTACTCTCTGAGCTGCCATTTCATGAAGTATAAAACCTGGAGAATGATATTTATTTCTTCCTTAAAATATGAAGAGGTAGACATTGGTGTCACAGATGCTTTTGAAACCCAAAAAGTGGGGGAAAAAACACTGTTTAAAATAGTCTTCAAAACTTCATCATACAGATTTATTTTTAACTGATGAGGGAGAGGAATAACTTCCTTTCTGTATGTGGAAGTCTTCCTTGAAAGGCTTTTATATTCATCATCGTTAATATCACAAACTCCTGGTAGAAAATGCTGGTGACCAATGAGTCACAACGAGATCACAAGAATGGACTGGAATCTAAAGCCTTGGTTCTCAGATACAGGTAAAAATTGTGCACAGCCAGTCCTAGAGCTGGGAGATTAGAGCCTCATGTTGCTTTAAGACCTGGTTATGTAATAGAGTAGAATCTGAATATCTATATTATACACTCAGACATGAATAGGAATAGAAAAGCAAATCTGGGAATACAATAGTATTGAAAGTCTTCTTCGATATAGTACACAGCCCCATAGAAGACAGCTCTCTTAGAAATTTCTTAGAGGGTGATTACCTGTTTTACACACAGTGAGCATCAAAATCTTCAGATAGAGCTTCCCTCTCAGGTAGAGCTCATCATTTCCAGATATTTACCTATTTATGTCTATAGACAATAATATTGATCTTTAGATAGCCATGGTAACTTGAGACTTCATAAAGAAAAAATTTTATTGAGAATGATTGAACCCATCATAGGGAACTATATGCAGTTTATCCATACACATACAATGACTGTACAGAATATTTCCAAGTGTTCTGTCTGTGTCTGATTCTTCTTCACTATCAGACTGCTGACAATGTTTACCCCATAGAAACAGGAATGTTTTCACTCTTCTGCCCTTATCTGGTCTACATTGTTTTGTGGACATTCCAAGTCATCCTTGCCTTGTGCTTCCTGCCATGGAGCGCTGTCATCCTTTCAGTTCTTCTGGTACTAATCCCTGAAGTTTCTAGACTTGGGGTGTTGGCTCCCAAGTCTGCCAGATGCTGCAGCTCCCTGCCTTTTTAAACAGACTGCACTGAGTCTAGGTTCTTTAGGGACAGTTGGAATCTTTTGGTAGAAGCACAATTTTCTTTGAGCTTAGAGGCATTAAGATGGGGGTAATTAAACATTATGGTGGAATCTTTTAGCTTCTGATGCTGGCTTGTTGATGGTACCATGCCATTCCCTAGGCAGCACTATTAAATTCTCACTCTATACCCTGAACAGCTTAGGGACCTGTGTTTCATTAGAGTTCCTTTCCTAATAAACCTTCTCTCTTCTTCTTTCTTTTGTTTCTTCTTCTCTTTTTCCCTTTAATTCTCACTGATCATTTAGTACACACTAACTACTCTACTAAGCACTGCTGCTGCTAAGTCACTTCGTCGTGTCCGACTCTGTGCGACCCCGTAGATGGCAGCCCACTAGGCTCCCTCATCCCTAGGATTAGGCATATAAAAATAAAATAACCATATTTGTTTCATCCTACCCTAAACATGGGCTTCCCAGGTGGTGCAGTGGTAAAGAATCCACCTATCAATGCAGGACATGAGAGTTCAATCCCTGGATTGGAAAGATTCCCTGGAGTAGGAAATGGCATTCCACTCCAGTGTTCTTGCCTGGAAAATTCCATGGACAGAGAAGCCTGGCAGACTTCCATGGGGTTGCAAAGAGTTGGACACGACTGAGCAAACCCACATCCTAAGTTTACAGCCTAGCAAAGGTGATAGTCAAGTAGACCCCCCCTCCCCCCCCCCAAAAAATATTTAAAAAGTGTGATATGTGCTGAGTGAGATACAAACTACTGTGGAGATAATTAATATTGTTGGAGAACCAGGGATCTTTCATGGAAAATATGAATCTTGAAAGGAGAGTACATTTTTCATTAGAGAGAAGGTGTTACATAGAATAAGAACAAAATGATAAGGGATTCCTGGGTGATGTGCTATCCACTGCTACTTTTCATTCCAAGCCAACATCAGTCATAATCATGGCAGATGAGTGTATCTTGTGTGTATTCCACATCAAAAAATTCTTCAAATATCCAGTTTAAATTTCCTTGCCTCCAGGGTACCCATTCCCAATTTTTCATCTCTTATATAATGATTTGTCTTCCTCTTTCCCTCCATACTCCACAAGCAAAATATGTTTTCAATCTGCTCTCAGTGAACATGTCAAAGTTTGTTACCAGCCTTTGTCTGGGAATGTCTGTGAAGCCAAGAGAAGACTAATTTCACTCGCCAGCCCACAGAAGACACACAAGCCTTCTTCTGCAGGAGTCTTCAGATAGACAATGATGGATTCTTCAGGTCAGTTCAATCCATTGTGCTAGAGATTAGATGGATAGATCCATGGGCTGCTACTAGACAAAACTGTAAGAATATATCCTGCAAAATTGCTGCATATTGCTTGCTTCTAAAAAACTGCCTCCACCTCTCCACTTTGCAAATGTTTTCAGGTACTTTCAGGTCTAAAATGCAGGAAGCAGGGACACTGCTAAGGATTTCCATAGTTTGTCATAATTACAGTTTTTATATTAGTTTCAAAAGTGCTTTTGTTTAAAATAGATTAAATAACTCACTTCTTGTCTTGGAAGAAATTCAAGCAGCCATCATTTGGCATGATGCCTCAGATCATTACAAACTTTACTATAGCAATGAATTCAACATAATTCAACAAATATTTGAAGATCAATTATATGGATAGACACTGTGTTAGGCTGTGGGGGGATGTGAAGATGAATGAGGCAGGTCCCTACTTCCAAGGAGCTTGTAATTCAGTAGCCAAAATAAATATTCACAGAGCAAACAATATTACAGATAATAAATAGCTTTCTATGGGAAACAAGGAGGCAGAAACATTTTCACCCTCACTTAGTAAATGTGTACAGGCATCAACAAAATTACACCATTTGAAACAAGAATATTGTAGAAGACATACATTAAAATTCCAGTAATCTGTGGATATACTTGCCTGAAAAATGAGAATCTGAGCCCTACTTTACCACTTACTGTGTGGTCCTAAGTTGTTCAACCTCTCCATGCCTTAGTTTTGTTTTATTTTTGCCTATATTTTAATACAGAATAATAATGTTAACCTCATAGGTTGTTGAAAGGATTAACTAGGAAAAATAGATGAAAAGTGCTTTGCCAATTATAGAAGAATTATAGTTTTTAATTATTCCTATTATTGGCATAATACTATGCCAATTATAGTTTTTAATCATTACTATTATTCTTTTGGTTAACCTCCATAAGTGAAATAAGAAGTGCCTTCTTATAGAATACAATGGGGCTTCTCTGGTGTCTCAGATGGTAAAGAATCTGCCTGCAATTCAGGAGACCCAGATTTGATCCCTGGGTTGGGAAGATCCCCTGGAGAAGGAAATGGCTACCCACTCCAGTATTCTTGCCTGGAAAATTCCGTGGACAGAGAAGCCCGTCAGGCTACAATCCATGGGGTCACAAAGAGCTGGACACAACTGCATGACTAACACACTTTCATATGCAGAATTAGAATTTCTGGATAGAATACTATAAACAACATATCTAGTTAAGAGGTAGAATTCACTAGAATTTCAGTGAATTCTCCATGGACCAGTGGACCAGTACCTTCTCCATACCTTGTCTAATAGAACAGTGGTTAAGCCTGGATGATTCATTTTCTGCCTATTTTAGTGGTGTGGTATAAAAGCAATCAGCTGTATTCCTGAGATTTCCTGGGATGTTTCTGAGGTTAGCTGTATTGTTCAGAAGGCATTCACGTAGAAGGACAAATTATACCCTGGTACTAGATAAATTTATTTTACATGCCATCTTCCAGAGCTCTACCAAATGCTCTATTGAGAAATGGAACACCATGTTCTCTATTTTTTTTTTATTAATTTATTTGTTCTTAAACACTAATTTAGACACCCAGGCTAGTCTTGGAGAAGGAAATGGCAACCCACTCCAGTATTCTTTCCTGGAGAATCCTAGGGACGGGGGAGCCTGGTGAGCTGCTGTCTATGGGGTCACACAGAGTCAGACACGACTGAAGCGACTTAGCAGCAGTAGCAAGCCAGTCTGTTAACTTCTTATTCTGTAGGCTAAACCAGAACTCTTTATTTTGTCCATGATAATCATCAGAAACAAAGGCCTTTAGTAACTGTGTTGAAGATTTGTGACTCTCTGAATGGTAACACATATTATTGGAGTTTGCTTGCTTTCCTAAGTGAGCCTGTGGTTTTGCTCTGGAGTCTCAATTATCTCCTTTTGCTATAGAACAGAGATGCTAGGTAACATTTCATTGCTTCTTGCCACCTCTAAGACAAATGAATAACTAGCATAGCAGAAAACGAATATCAAACTCATTAATGGGCTTTGGGGGTCACCAACTGAAATGCTACCTAAATCAGTTGGAGGACAAAGAGGGTGAATTATAAGAAATGGGATGACATGCTGACGAGTCCTATCTCCATGAAAACAGATGATTCTGTAGGTTTGGGAACAGATGTACATTCATCTTGTATTTTCCTGAGGCTATTGGCAAGTGACTCTGGCTGAACAGTCTAAAATAAAGGTGAAAAATCATCCTGGTTCAGTAAAGTCTCTGCACCAACCTNTAGCAAGCCAGTCTGTTAACTTCTTATTCTGTAGGCTAAACCAGAACTCTTTATTTTGTCCATGATAATCATCAGAAACAAAGGCCTTTAGTAACTGTGTTGAAGATTTGTGACTCTCTGAATGGTAACACATATTATTGGAGTTTGCTTGCTTTCCTAAGTGAGCCTGTGGTTTTGCTCTGGAGTCTCAATTATCTCCTTTTGCTATAGAACAGAGATGCTAGGTAACATTTCATTGCTTCTTGCCACCTCTAAGACAAATGAATAACTAGCATAGCAGAAAACGAATATCAAACTCATTAATGGGCTTTGGGGGTCACCAACTGAAATGCTACCTAAATCAGTTGGAGGACAAAGAGGGTGAATTATAAGAAATGGGATGACATGCTGACGAGTCCTATCTCCATGAAAACAGATGATTCTGTAGGTTTGGGAACAGATGTACATTCATCTTGTATTTTCCTGAGGCTATTGGCAAGTGACTCTGGCTGAACAGTCTAAAATAAAGGTGAAAAATCATCCTGGTTCAGTAAAGTCTCTGCACCAACCTTTCTCGGTCTTCTCCAAAGATTCACTTTGTCAAGTACAGAGTATCAGTCCCTAGGGTCTTGGAGCACTGAAGGTGTGGCATAAGCTAGGAGGAACTCTGATCCCAGGAAATAATACCTACCTGTGAATTCCTGGCGTGTGTTCGGTTTTCTTTTAGCTTTATGCCTGTGGATTAAAATTAGCCTTGTGGGAATTTCTCTTCCTCTGTCTTCACACCCATGCAAGCCAGTAGCTCTAGGTCCCCTCCACAAGTGGGTAGTTCCAGTGAAAAGAGAGAATTTGGTGCCCTCCAGTGGCTCAACCTGACAGCCTTTCTCTTGACCTCTCGAGCTCTTTCATACACGCAGGAATGGAGCATCTCCGTCCATCTTCGGAGGGCTCCTTGGTAATTTACAGGTAATCACCATTATTAGCAAAAGAACCCATCATCTCCTTAATACTGCGTAATTCTCAGAGGAGAAGAAATCAGAGAACAAAGACAAACTTCCCAGGCTTTTATTTGTACCAAGAGTTAAAAACAATGAAAATCCAGTATTAAAAAAACCCCCAGTAATACCACTATTGCTTTTAATTATATGATCCCAATAAAAACTACTTACTCCTTTACCTGAATTCATTTTCCACGGAGTAAAGTGCAGGACTAGATGATCTTTATTAATAATCAATTGAATTATCAATCACTCAGTGATTCTTTATCACTGAAATCCTCTGGAAGGGAAAAATAAGATGACTTTCACTCTTCAACACTTGATAAAATGACTTTATTATTTTGACAACTTAATTTGCTTAAAGACTTTAGAAAAGAAGTTAGGATAAAATGCCCACTTAGATTATGCATGGTACAAGTGAGTATGCACTTAACATATCCAAAGATTCTTGTTGCTGCTTCCCTTTAGGATACTTAGATGGTACCTTGAAAAGTCATCAAGAAAAAGCATTCTAATTTCTTTGTTTGATGAGGATGGAGAACACATAGTTGCATTTAATGATCAATAAATAGATCACTAAACTAATAAAGAATGAGTGAATGGGGGGAAAATGTTGATCTTAACTCCTATAATTCATAAGCAGAGAAAGCAATTGTATTTATGATATAAATAGCAAGAAAAAAAAATCAACCTAGACATTAAATTATCCTTTTTGTTTCTTTTCCTGACCCCTAACCTAACTTGAATCTTACCATTAGAGATTAATTTATCCCTTAGGGAAACAGCAGTCTACTTCAGTATTTCTCTTAAAGAGGTAGTTTTCTGGAAGAATGATAGTTTATGGTGGGTAACATAAGCTCAATAAAAGATCAATGAATAAATAAAGAAATGTATCAAAGTATTAATCATGAACATTCATGTAAGACTTGATTTGGAGATTAGGAGATGAGTCTCATGAAGAGTAGTGTAAAGTGAGAAAAAGCTGATGGTAGTATAATTGTAGTGGTGAGGGCTTGGTAGTGGTGGTTGTAATTCCCTAGAGCATGAAAATTTACTTAAGCAAGTAGCTCTATTTGGAAATTTAGAATGGGGACATTGGTTAGGCAGGTGAATACACTTTTACTCTAGACTTTTGCTGCAACTAATCACCTGTGGCTATTGAACACTTGAAGCATGGCTAGTACAAATTGAGATGGCTAATAAAGTGTGCTCTAAGAATAAAATACACATGAGGTTTTGAAGACCAGGATGTAGCAATGGTAAGAAGTGATTGGATTCTGAGTATATGTTGAAGTTGGCACCCACAGGATTTGCTGGCAGATTGAATGTAGGAATTGAGAAGTAGGAATCAAGAATGGGTTCTAGGGGTGGATCAGCTATCAGCTGAGATGAAGGTGTGTACTCTGGAGGAGATATGAAGAGAGTCAGGCTCGAAGATATTAAATGATTCCTCTAAGGTCACACTGGTAAGAGAAGCAGAGTTCTTCAGGCTGATAGGGAACTGAGAGATATGCTGTTTTGTCTTTTTATTTTATAGATGAAGAATTTGGGGTGTAGTGAAGAGAACTGACTTGGTCAATATCACTCTGCAAAAGAAGAACAGAATTTTTAAGGTTGACTTCCTGAGTGATAGCCTAGTGATTCTGTTTTTCACTGTTGTGTGGTAAGTTGCTTCAGACTCCTTGAGACATCCTGGACTGTAGCCCATCAGGCTCCTCTGTCCACGGGATTTCCCAGGCAAGAATACTGGAGTGGGTTGCCATTTTCTGCTCCAGGGGATCTTCCTGACACAGGGATCGAACCCAGGTCTGCTGCATTGCAGGTGAACTCTTTACCATCTGAGCCACCAAGGAAGACATTAATAAGAATATCTTAGGTAAATACAGTATTTCTTTTTGCATTTGTTTATTTCTACTCCACTTGGTTATAAGCAAGGTTTCATGCCTTTGAATATAAGAACGTACAATATAACAGGAAAATCATAATTAAATTTGGCTTAGAAAGAGACTTTTTTTCTTTTTTTCTTTTTCATTTAGTAACAAATTTAACTAAAGTTCCTTCACAGGCTCTCAAAGGTGTCTTAGAATATGCGATGTCTTAGAATATGCCGTCCATGACACGGCAGCAAGAAATGGTGGCAAGCCATGATTGAACTTTCTTATAGTGTCTCTCCACTCACCTCTCTGGCAGAGCAACAAGCACAGTGTTATAAAAACAATGCCATGAGTAGTCCAGTCTTGGGTGAGGGTTGTAATCCAGTTTGAAGTATCTGCAGAAATCTCAAGTTCCAAGAGATATTACACAATAGTATGATTTATTTTTTAATAAGGACATTGGAATTGCACATCCAAATGACTACTATCATTCCAAGTCATCACCTTGGGAGGTTATGAATCTGTGCTAATGATGCAACTGTGGCTCAAAACTGTTTCTGAAAATCTGTGTTCAGTGCCAGCTTAAGGAATCAAACAAAGCCACTGGTCTCACTTTTTTATAGTCTCAAATTGCATCATTCAATTTTTTCCCTAGCCATCTGACCCACCACACAATCTTACCCAGAGACTTATAAAATATTTTTGGCTGTTTTAAAGTATAAAGGCATATTCAAAGAAGGTAGATTTGCTGCCAATAAAGATGATCAAAATAACTTGGTTGGAATTTCACGGTGCCAATATTTAACATCCCTATCTTCCATTGCTGACTTTGGAAGCAGCTGCCACTGTGCTGTGCTGTTGTTTCCGACTCTGCGATCCCATGGACTGCACAGCCTCCCAGGCTCCTCTGTCCATGGAAGCCTCCAGGCAAGAATACTGGAGCGGGCTGCCATGCCCTCTTCCAGGGGGTCTTCCTGACCCAGAGATCGAAAATGCATCTCCCGCATTGGCAGGCAGATTCTTTACCTCTGAGCCACCTGGGAAACCAGGATGTAGCTAGAGAGCAACTTACCATATTTACAGTGTTAATACTGATTGAAACATCTGACTTGAGATTTCTGGAAATGTATTGCCTTGCAGATCCATCAACCCTAGTATGACGCAGTGATCTACCCATTCCCTGACTGACGAGGCAGAAACAGATGTCTGGGTCAGGGACAAGCCCCTTACCCATGGTGACCAAACTTGTATACACATCTTAGGCTGCCCTGCAGTAATGGAGGGAGAGAGAGAAGAATTGGAAGAGGTACCCAGGGCTCCAGATTTTGGGCCAGTGAATACCACCTAACAAACAAGGAGGAAGGAGTCAAGAGGATGAGATGGCTGGATGGCATCACCAATGCAATGGGCATGAACTTGGACAAACTTCAGGAGGTGGCAAGGGACAAGGAGGCCTTGTGTGCTGCAGTCCATGGGGTTGTAACGGGTCGACACAACCAGGCGACTGAGCAACAGCAAACAAGGAACGCATCCCTCCTGCTAGAAGACACTGCCCTGAGATAAGCAACCAGAACCTTGACTCTGGCTGATATTGCCTTCTGGAAACATGGGGCCAAGGGAAAGGAGGGGAACCCTTGACAACTATCCGTTAAATAATACAATGACTCTGAATGCAGAGAGGTAGTGAGAAAGGCTCTAATTCTGGAATGAACATAGACACTCTCGAGGTGACCATAAAGGGAATAAATTTATCTGGTTCAATAGAGTTCAGCACTTCGATAAACTAGTAATTGCAGTGTCTTGACAGAATTTATTTACAAAATCCAACACACCACACATGTTTAACATAGGTATGAAAGAAGAGTATGTACAGGGCTTGTAAGTTAGTTGGCTGTAGTTGTGCAGGACCTGAAATGGTGCTGCGTCAGTGAGGGATTCTGATTACCTGAAAAGGGTCTCAGCTGTTCATCCTCAGACATTTGCTGGGCTAATCACGTCGGAGCACAAGACCATGACTCCAGAATGCATCAGAAATACACAGACAGATTCCCTGGTCTGGTAAAATCAATCCTGGCAGGCTAAAAATGTTTGCTTTTAACCCTGTAGACAAGGTGATTGCACATGATGTAATTATTTTTTGAACATGTAAAATACAATTAAAGAAATAAAATATAAAGAGAGAAAGAAAACATGAGAAATTATGAGTGCAGGTACCATTTCTTTGTTTTTAATGCATCCAAAGTGGATAAACACATTTGATAATCCTAGCAAATTAACTAGAAAAATGTAATTCTTGAATTGGATATTGTTTAATAAACTATAAAACTAAGCACATAGAATATATGTTCTAAATTGACTTCTGGCAGTTTATTTAAGGTATCTTCTAGTGTTAACAAATAGTATAGTATTCTGATTATTTACAGACCAGTTTACTGATCACCTTTTAATTATTGCCAGTCCCTCTTTCTTGCTGCTGGTTCCTTCTATTTTACCCCTATTCTACTGTTTCCATCTAATCACCCTTAAGTGAGTTCCTTTCCACTTCTAATTTAGTCATTTACAGACACATACGGTGTTATATTGTTTAAGTGAAATAAAGTTGACTCAGAAACAGGTACCTCTTTAGTGAGATTATAATCTATAAAGGGAGAATAGTATAAATTACTCTAACCTTCCCTGGTAGCTCAGCTGGTAAAGAATCCGCCAGCAACACAGGAGACCCTTGTTCAATTCCTGGGTCGGAAAGATCCCCTGGAGAAGGGATAGGTTACCACTCCAGTATTCTTGGGCTTCCCTGGTGGTGCATCTGGTAAAGAATTCACCTGCAACGAGGGAGACCTGGGTTCGACCCCTGGGTTGGGAAGATCCAGGGCATGGGATCCTCAATGGGAGGAGGGCATGGCAACCCACTCTGGCATTTTTATGTGGAGACTCCCAATGGACAGAGGAACCTGGTTCTAGAGGAACTCCTGGCTGCAGCCCATGGAGTTGCAAGAGTCAGACATGACTGAGTGACTAAGCACAGCACAGGCATAGTCAATGCTATGGAAAAAAAAACCAAAAAATGTGCCATAGAAATTCAGAGATGGTAGTGGTTATTTCCACCTGGCAACATCAAGGAGAATTTCATGGGAGAGGTAATGTTTGAACTGGATCATGAGTGGGTAAGGTCTGAGAATGAAGTGATGCAAAGAAGGAGGCAGATTCAACAGAATACAGGCTTGGAAATATAGAACTGTAGACATTCCTTAAGATTAGAGAATACTTGATTTGCCAAAGGGAAAAAGGAGAAATAATATAGGAAAGAGAGTATAGGATCAGGTTTTAGATGACGTTGAACGCTTAATAGGTAGCCAGAATTAATAAGAACTATTGAGCAAAATCAAATAGGAGACCAGACCTATGTGCTCAGACTAAATCTGTGGCCCAGGAAGAATAACCAAGTACCAATAAGAAAAATGCATGGAGTATTAAAACACTGAAAATTCAGGGGAAAATTCGTAGGCTGTTGTTAATTGCTGGGTTAAATATAACATTCTTGGGTTTACTCAGAACTCTTTTTCTCCACTTAACGGCTTGCTTTACTCAGTGCATGATCACACACAGAATTCTTCTCTGGCTCAACTCCTTTGAGTCTTTCCTTCAACATAATTCAGATCTTCACTGACTTCAGTGTAATCAGTCATCTGTGCACTGAGGTCCCCCAGCCACCTGACATGAATGTGTGCACATGTACATCCACGTTCGTGTGCACGTAACTAATTTTTTCCTGGCCTTATGGATGATTCCAAGAAAACAAGCAAGCACTTATTCTGTTAAAACATGACTTGCACCAGACCTATGTTCTTTACTTTAATCTTTACAAATTGCAAAGTTTCTCTCTCACTGTTTTTGCTTATCCACTGCCCCTTTCTTCCTCTGTCTTGGAAACCCGTGACATACACAAGTCACACAGAATGCCAAGTACAGGTCAAAAGGCATCCTTATCCAAAAGATAGAGTCTGAGGGATAATGTAAGATAGCTTAATATTTCAAATTGCACAGTTTGATTTTGTAGTGAGAGGCAATATGAAATGATTTTTGAATCTCTTCTCTAAAAATGTGATCCTCACCAAAGTGTCCATTTCTAGTCTTCTTGAAGGAAAAATTAGGCCTATTCATTTTCATATTTCCAGTGTCTGGCATGGGCCTGGAACACAGTAAGTACCCTCCAAACATTGATTGACCGAATGAATGAATGGCTTTCTGGAAATTTTTATAGCATTATAAAAATAGCATTTCATCCTGTTTATACTTTGGCCTGCGTTGTAGAATTTTTCCAATTTTCTCTGTTTTATTCCTTTATTGTTATGTACAACCATTTATTCACTCTTCTCCTTTGCTTTTCTGTCTCCCTCAATTTTTTACTTCCCCTTTAAAAGAGCATGATGAATGCTAATTATGTTTTAATATACAAAAATAGCACCCTCATTGCCTTTGATTTTCCTTTGACTTGTCCTTACTCTTTCCTGTGTCTCTTTTGATATTCCATTATTTTATGTGAAGCTTAATCAATGAGTCCCCTTTTCTCATGTTATCTTCTCACTTCTTGCCTTTGCAACTGCCTTTTCCTTCACTTTGGTTTAACTATTTCTTTTTTCTCATTGTCTTCAAATTGTTTATGGTCATATCCATCTCTTTATACAGGTGGCATCTAAACGCAAATATTCTTCCAGAAAAATTACAGAGTGGCAGAGGAAAATAATGCTTTGAAATAAACACTGTATATTCAATTGGTTTCCAAATCAGCACCAGCTAAACAAATGCCTAATAGCAGGCCTTAGAGAGACAAGATTAGTATGTTTTGAAATCAGAAGTTGTCTTTTTCTCTCTCTCTAACTTCCCCTTCCATTTTCTTTTCTTTTACAATACCATAAAGGAATTTTGCAAATGACAAAGGAGATTTTAGTTGAAACTTTCGGCTTCTTATCACAGAGGGCATGTGTATCTTTATACACACAGGTAAAGAAATGGAATTTGGGATGGGTAACATCAATTAGAGTTGCAAGTAAGTCATTTTAGAGAAAAGAAATGAAAATTTTGTATGTTATCCAGTCTTTCTGTCATGTATGTGACTCATGAAAATAATCTTAAAAGGTTTTAAGTTATGAGAATCATCACTCATACTTGACTAAGGTGAACACCTGGTTAGTTAATGATGGAGCCAGTACTATCTACAGTCAGACTGCAGTCTACCTATTGAAACAGCACAGGTGTCAAGACATCGAACTTATATAAATGTCATTTTGGCATGTACTGGTGCCTCAGATGGTAAAGAATCTGCCTGCAATGCAGGAGACAAATAGGTGAATTTGGTAGAAAAGTCAATAAGTCCAGACTCAGAGATTCAGTGGGCTTCCCCAGTGGCTCGGACAGTAAAGAATCTGCCTGCAATACAGGAGACCTGGGTTCAATTCCTGGGTTGGAAAGATCCCCTAGAGAAGAGATGGCAACCCACACCAGTATTCTTTCCTGGAGAATTCTATGGACAGAAAAGCCTGGAGGGCTACAGTCCATGGGATTGCAGAGTCAGACACTACTGAGTAACTAAAACTCACTTTGGCGTTACTAGCCCTGTGGCTTTGGACAAGATATAATTTGTTTGAGCTCCAATTTTCTCATCTGAAAAGTAAAGTGAATTCTAATGAGAGTTTATGAGAGTGAAATGAGAGCTCATGAGAGTATCTAACACTCTTTGGAGCTGTAACTTGTAAAATTATACCACTACTATTCAGTTCAGTTCAGTTCAGTCACTCGGTTGTGTCCGACTCTTTGTGACCCCATGAATCGCAGCAGGCCAGGCCTCCCTGTCCATCACCAACTCCCGGAGTTCAGCTTGACTGACTCCTGTCAATCGAGTCAGTGATTCCATCCAGCCATCTTATCCTCTGTCATCCCCTTCTTCTCCTGCGCCCAATCCCTCCCAGCANTAATAGAGTTTTGCCAAGAAAATGCACTGGTCATAGCAAACACCCTTTTCCAACAACACAAGAGAAGACCACTACTATTACCGATGCAATATATTGATATATGTAATAACTCTAAATACTCATTCTTCTTGAATATTCAGTGATGTGTCTCACATTCTTGCCTTTGCAGCTCTCTTTTATTAAATGCTCTCCCTTAAGTTCATATGATAGCATAATGAATTTTTATTCATCCTTTGAAACCCATGTGTTTATGGATCATCTCTTTAGGAAGTTTGCCCTGACCTTCTTGAGGAAAGCTGATGAGTTCATTCATTGCATCATTCAACCAATATTCACCCAACACCTTCTATATTCATACACTCCTCTAGCAAATATGAAAATGGTTGTAAACAAAACATTTAAAAAAATCTGTATCTCACGGTGCTTACATTCCAGTAGGGGATGTGAATAATTATCAAAGTAATAAAAATAAATTAGTGAAATATGTAGAATGAAAGATAGTCATCAATGCTATGGAGAAGATAAAGCAGGAAAAAGTCTAGGGTGCTAAGGCTAGGGAGAGAGGTAGTTTCAATTTAAAAATCTTGATCAGCAAAGACACATGAAGGAGGAGAAAGAATGAGCCACATGAAAACTAGGGGAAGAATGTTCTGGACAGAAAAACAGTAAATGTGAAGGCTCTGAAGAACCACTTTTTTTCATGTTACCTCTGAACTATATCCACTTCTATTAACACATTGATTATTATTACAATTTTAATTAGATGCATTTTATATTATATAAAGTATGTGTTTAAGTGTCTGAAACGATGAAGGTTGTGTCTTATGGATCTCTATATTCTTATTACATGGTGTAGGATCTGGTCAAAATTGCTCAAATTGTCCATTCAATTGCATTTAATAATGATACTAATCTTCCTGGATGGAGTGGGTACAATGTTTCAACTGCTGACTGATCAGGTCAGGAAATTTTATCATGGAGGTGATGTTCTGTTGTTGGTTACAAATCAGTGGATATATTACTTTGGGTTCTCTTGCATTTTCTCCCCTCTTATGTGAAATAACTTCCTTGAAAGTTACTCCCTGATCAGAAGAAAGATATTTGGGATGCGGTGGCAGCAATTGGCATTGTACAATAAAATAAACAACTGCTAGATTTTAGCTTTTTTTTTTTTCTTTCTGTAGATGCTTTCACTACTTTTGCTGTTTATAGCAATTATAATAAATTGGAGGCATGGCATCTTAAGGATGGAAGGGATTTAGTAGCAGTGAGTTCAGGTGTCATGCACTCCTATGCTTATGGAGTCAGGTAGGTTACAGAGAGGAATAGGATTCCAGCTAATGGAGAGTGACACCTTGTTTAAACATGCCAACTGTACCTCTGATCCAGATGTTTGGCCTCATGTTTAAATTAAATTTGAGTAACTTTAAGGTGTTCTGAAGGAGCTGTAAATCTGTATGTTGTGTAAAATCTCTTCATTTTTCAATGTTGGCAACGTTATTTCATTTAAAAATATATGTCAAAACAAAAATGCCCAACAAAATACACTTGGGTCCTGAAATCAGTTATTTTCAGTTGCCTATTTAAGCTAAATTTCATATTTAAAACTAAATTTAAACATAGTTAAACTCTCCCATTTTATTGGTAGAGAAATGAGATGTAGAAAAGCCAAGTGCCTTGTCCAGCCACAGAGTTGGGATAGGGACAGAGTCAGGACTGGAAGCTCCCCAAACCCAGGCAATTGTGGACCTCATTTCATGTCCTCCAATGCAGGTCATGTCTACCTGTTTTAAAATAAACATGCAGCTCTGATATTCAAATGCGTTCATAAACATCGCATATCCTTTTGCTTTCAGTTTGTTTGAAGGCTTAGTGTAGCAACAGCTTCTGTTACATCAAAGATCAAAACATCAGGATTTGCAACATTATGTGCTCATTAGAGTTAGTGTCAAACCTATCTCCCAGGCTCACACCTACCTGCCATTGAAGGGAAAAAGTCTCATCAACTATTTACGGAACACCCCAGGGGCTTCCTCTTGAGAGAACCTAAACTTGTAATTTTCACCACTGCCTGGCAACTGCCACATTTCCCCCACCTCTGCCTCTGCTCTCAAACAACCCTTTAATAGTCACTAGTATTGGCATTAAGGTAAGTTTGACCTACCAAATTGACGATTCTTAAAATGGCTGTTTTAATTTTGCTCCAGGTGAGTGTCTCTACACTAACAGCACACTATGGAAAAGGGGAAAATCTGGTTCCTACTCACACATTATTCCATCATGTCAGTTTTTTTTTTTTTTTTGCCAATAACAAGAAAATTTTTGTTATTCTTTCAGTTTTTCAGAAAACTGTGTGTGCATTTGTGTGTATATGCACGTGTGTATAATACAGAGAAATAGAGATTGATCTTTCAATTTTAATTTACAGACTAATTACCATAGGATGATTTATTGATATGAGAAAATAACAATGATACAATACCAAATACTAGTTGAATATTTTCAATAATTTCAGTTTTCATAATCTGAAAACAATTATTAGAAATTGTTTGAAATGTTTGACAATTTAATTAATGCATCTCTTGGTCCATTTTTGAACATTAGTTTTTTAGAATATAATTTACATCACTAAAATTTATCCTCTTAAGTAGACAGTTTGGTGAGTTTTGAGAGATGTTAACAATCTATAACTACAATCATAATCTATATATGTGAAATAATTTCTTCACCCTCAAAAGTTCCCTTGAATCCTTCTATAGTTTATCTCTTCCTTTGACCTCAGTCCCTGGCAACTAGTGATATATTCTTCATTCTATAGCTTTGTCTTTTCTGGAATGTCAAATAAATGGACTTATACAGTATATAGTCATTTCAGTTCAGTTCAGCTGCTCAGTCATGTCCAACTTTTTGCGACCCCATGAACTGCAGCATGCCAGGCCTCCTTATCCATCACCAAATCCTGGAGTCCACCCAAACCCATGTCCATTGAGTTGGTGATGCCAAACAACCATCTCATCCTCTGTCATCTCCTTCTCCTTCTGCCCTCAATCTTTCCCAGCATCAGGGTCTTTTCAGATGAGTCAGTACTTCACATCAGGTGACCAAAGTATTGGAGTTTCTGCTTCAACATCAATCCCTCCAAAGAACATCCAGGACTGATCTCCTTTAGAATGGACTGATTGGATCTTCTTGCAGTCCAAGGGACTCTCAAGAATCTTCTCCAGCACCACAGTTCAAAAGCATCAATTCTTCAGTGCTCAGCTTTCTTTATAGTCTAACTCTCACATCCATACATGATCACTGGAAAAATCATAGCCTTGACTAGACGGACCTTTGTTGACAAAGTAATGTCTCTGCTTTTTAATATACTGTCTAGATTGGTCATAACGTTCCTTCCAAGGAGTAAGCGTCTTTTAATTTCATGGCTGCAGACACCATCTGCAGTGACTTCGGAGCCCCCCAAAATAAAGTCTGGCACTGTTTCCACTGTTTTCCCATCTATTGCCCATGAAGTGATGGGACTGGATGCCATGATCTTTTTTTTCTGAACATTGGGCTTTAAGCAAACTTTTTCACTCTCCTCTTTCACTCACGTTTTATACAATATTTATGGTTAAAAGAATTCAGTTTTTTCAAAAGCCAATGAATGTGACATAGCATGAGCAGGAAGCTGGATGTTGACACAGAAGATCCAGACTGTGAACACTCGAAAGTAGTGTGTGATCCACACAGTCAAAGGCTTTGACATAGTCAATAAAGCAGAAATAGATATTTTTCTAGAACTCTCTTGCTTTTTCAATGATCTCAGCGGATCTTGGCAATTTGATCTCTGGTTCCTCTGCCTTTTATAAATCCAGCTTGACCATCTGGAAGTTCACAGTTCACATATTGCTGAAGACTGGCTTGGAGAATTTTAAGCATTACTTTACTAGCGTGTGAGATGAGTGCAACTGTGTGGCAGTTTGAGCATTCTTTCGCATTGCCTTTCTTTGGGATTGGAATGAAAACTGACTGTTTCCAGTCTTGTGGCCACTGCTGAGTTTTCCAAATTTGCTGGCATATTGAGTGCAGCACTTTCACAGCATCATCTTTCAGGATTTCAAATAGCTCAAGTGGAATTCTATCACCTCCACTAGCTTTGTTTGTAGTGATGCTTCCTAAGGCATTTACAAGTGCTTTTTTCATATAGCAAATGCTTCAGAGATTCACCCACAATGCTGCATTATCAGTAGCTTGTTCCTACTAGTGTTAAATAGTGTTCTATTGTATCAATACAGCACAATTTGTCCATTTACCAGTTAATAGCAATTTGAGTTGTTTCTGACAGTTGGCTATTATAAACATCACTAGTATATGCACATGCAAGCAGATTTTTGTGTGAACAAGTGTTTTCATATCTCTTAGAGAAGAATTGCTGGACTATATGATAGATGTATATTTAACTTATAATAAATGACCCCAATATGTTCCACTATGGCTGTATCATATCTTCCAGCAAGCCATGTGCCTTGGAATTGCTTCTACAGATTATCCACAGTTGGTTTTACTAGTCTTTTTTATTTTAGATACTTGAGATGGTTAATTTTATGTCACATTGATTGATGGGGCCATGGTGTCCAGATATTTGGGAAAACATTATTGTAGGTGTTTCTGTGAAGATGTTTTGAATGAGGTTTACGTTTAAATTGAGGGACTTTGTTTAAAGAAGATTGCCCTTTGTATTAAGGGTGGGCCTCATTAAATCAGCTGAAGGCTGGAATAGAACAAAAGACTGACCTCCACTGAGCAAGAAGGAATTCTGTCAATAGAGTCTTCATCTGCAATTTTAGCTCCTATTGGTTTTCCAGCAGTCTACTTTTAGAAGAAACTTCTTCCTGAGTTTCCAGCCTGTTGGCTTCTTCCATCAGATATTGGATTCAAGTCTCCACAATTGTAAGACATATTTTTTTAAATCTCTTTCTCTCTCTCTCTCTCCCTCTATCTATATATATATATGCACATCCTATTGGTTCTGTTTATTTGGAGAAATCTAATACATTGCTCAGGTAGGGTTAAAGTGATATATTATTGTGGTTTTAATTTGCATTTTTCTGATGACTAGTGATTTGATTTAGGTCATATTGGCTCAGATCATGAACTCCTTATTGCCAAATTCAGACTTAAATTTAAGAAAGTGGAGAAAAACCACTAAACCATTCCGGTATGACTTAAATCAAATTCTTTATGATTATACAGTAGAAGTGAGAAATAGATTTAAGGGACTAGGTCTGACAGACTGAGTGCCCAAGGAACTATGGACGGAGGCTGGTGACATTGTACAGGAGACAGGGATCAAGAACATCCTCAAGAAAAAGAAATGCCAAAAAGCAAAATGGCTGTCTGAGGAGGCCTTACAGTTAGCTGAGAAAAGAATAGAGGCAAAAAGCAAAGGAGAAAAGGAAAGGTATACCCACTTGAATGCAGAGTTCCAAAGAATAGCAAGGAGAGATAAAAAAGCCTTCCTCAGTGATCAGTACAAATAGTATGATCACTACAATGGTGTGATCACTCACCTAGAGCCAAACATCCTGGAATGTGAAGTCAAGTGGGCCTTAGGAAGCATCACTATGAACAAAGTTAGTGGAAGTGATGGAATTCCAGTTGAACTATTTCAGATCCTAAAAGATGATGCTGTGAAAGTGCTGTACTCAATATGCCAGCAATTTGGAAAACTCAGCAGTCACCACAGGACTGGAAAAGGTCAGTTTTCATTTCAATCCCAAAGAAAAGCAATGCCAAAGAATGCTCAAACTACTGCACTGTTGCACTCATCTCACACATTAGCAGAGTAATGCTCAAAATTTTCCAAGCCAGGCTTCAACAGTATGAGAATCATGAACTTCCAGATGTACTAGCTGGATTTAGAAAAGGCAGAGGAACCAGAGATCAAATTGCCAACATTGGCAGGATCATAAAAAAATCAAGGGAGTTCCAGAAAAATATCTATTTCTGCTTTATTTACTATGCCAAAGCCTTTGACTGTGTGGATCACAACAAACTGTGGAAAATTCTTAAAGAGATGGGAATACCAGACTACCTGACTTGCCTCCTGAGAAATCTGTATGCAAGTCAACAAGCAAGAGTTAGAACTGGTCTTTGAACAACAGACTGGTTCTAAATCGGGAAAGGAGTACATCAAGGCTGTATATTGTCACCCTGTTTATTTAATTTATATACAGAGTACATCATGCGAAATGCTGGGCTGGATGAAGTAAGCTGGAATCAAGTTTGCCAGGAGAATTATCAATAACCTCAGTTATGCAGATGACACTACCCTTAGGGCAGAAAGCAAAGAAGAACTAAAGAGCCTGTTGATGAAAGTCACAAGAGAGGGTGAAAAAGTTGGCTTAAAGCTCAACATTCAGAAAGCTAAGATCATTGCATCTGATCCCATCAGCACATGGCAGATAGATGGGAAAACAACGGAAACAGTGACAGGCTTTATTTTCTTGAGCTCCAAAATCACTGCAGATGGTGTCTGCAGTTATGAAATTAAAAGATGCTTGCTCCTTGGAAGAAAAACTATCAGCAACCTAGACAGCATATTAAAAAAACAGAGACATTTTTCACCAACAAAGGTTCATTTAGTCAAGGCTATGGCTTTTCCAGTAGTTATGTATGAAAGTGAGAGTTGGAGTATAAAGAAACTTAAATGCTGAAGAACTGATGCTTTTGAACTATGGTGTTGGAGAAGATTCTTGAGAGTCCCTTGGACTGCAAGGATATACAACCAGTCCATCCTAAAGGAAATCAGTCCTGAATATTCATTGGAAGGACTGATGTTGAAGCTGAAGCTCCAATACTTTGGCCACCTGATGCACATTGGAAAAGACCCTGATGCTGGGAAAGACTGAAGGCATGAGGAGAAGGGGATGACTGAGGATAGGATGGTTGGATGACATCAACAATGTGATGGACATGAGTTTGAGTAGGCTCTGGGAGTTGGTAATGGACAGGGAAGCCTGGCATGTTGCAGTCCATGGGGTTGGAAAGAGTCAGACAGGACTGAGCAACTGAACTGAGAACTGAGATGATTAGTGATTTTGAATGCTGTTATTGTGCTCAGGGTCATTTTTATATCAACTTTTTTGAAGTGTCTATTCAAATATTTACCCATGTATATTTTGGGGGAATGGAGCATGATTGTTTGCCTTCTCATTATTAATTTGCAAAAGTTTTTTACATAATCTGCATACAAGTTCTTTATATGATATGTGCCTTTGAATTATTTTCTCCTCGTTAGTGGTTTGTGTTTTATTTTCTTACTAGTATATTGAGAAACAAAAGTTTTAAATTTTGATGAACCACAACAAATTAATTTTTTTTTATGGCACAAATTTGGGTCCTAGTTAAAGAATTTATACTACTTCCAGTTTGCAAAGTTCTTCCCCTATATTTTCTTTCAGGTGAGCAGTTTGCAAAGAACTTCCCCTATATTTTCTTTCAGGTTATTTATAGTTTTAGCTGTTACATTTAGGTGTATAATTCATTTAGAGAGAATTTTTGTGCATGTTGTAAGGTAAGGATAAAGATTCATTTGTGTGCAAATGGTTATCAAATTGTTCCAATACTACTCTTAAAAGGCCTGTTGATTATCTTTCACTTTTCAAAAAAATTAATTGATATTTGTGGTTCTATTTATGAATTATCTATTCTATTTTATTAATCTGTAGCTCTATTCTTATACCAATAATATTATATATTTAGAGTGAATCTTGAGGTCAGAGAGTATGGCTCTTTCAAATTTGTTCTTTTTCACAGTTATTTTAGCTATGATAGGACTTTTGTATTTCCATATAAATTTTAGAATCAACCCTCAATTTTTGCAAAAAATAATCTCATTGTGGCTATCACTAAGATTAAATAGATATGTAAATAAAATTGTAAACAACTGATGTCAATAATAATGAATCTTCCAATTCATGAACTCTGTATATCTCTCCATTTCTCTAGAATTTCTTTAATTACTCTCAGCAATGATTTGTAGTTTTCAGTGTGCACATCTTGCATATATTTTATTAAATTCATCCATAAATATTTTATGTCTTTAATGTTATTGTAAATGATATTTTAAAAAGTTAATTTCCAAATGTTCACTTATTGTGTGGAAAAAATACAGTTTATTTTGAATGTTGATTATTTTTCAAACCTTACTAAACTCATGTATTAGTTACAGTAGTTTTCAAATTTCTTAGGACCTGCTATATAAGTGATTTATCTTTTTAGTATATTGCTAGCTTCAATTTGCTATTTTTGATTAATGATTATTATGTCTATATTCATAAGATACATTGATTTGTGCTTTGTTGGATTATATTTATTTGCTTTTGTGTAGTATTAACTCAATGAGTTGGTGAGTATTCCGTTTCTTCTATTTTCAAGAACAGTCCATGTCAACTTTGTGTTACTTCTTTCTTAAATATTTGATATTTCATTAATGCAACTGTCTAGGCTTTAAGACTCTCCACCCCATTCATATCTGTGATTGTTTGAAGGCTTTAAATTATAAATTTAATTTCTTTAATAGACATAAGGCTATTTATATTATCTATTTCCTTTTGATAATTTGCATCCTTCAAAGAATTTGTCTATCACATGTAAGTTTTGAACAAACAGAGACTTGTCATAATATTTCATTTTTACTCTATTAACATCTGTGTTAAAGAGATGGGAATACCAGATCACCTGACCTGCCTCTTGAGAAATCTGTATACAGGTCAGGAAGCAGCCTGTATGGAGGCTGGAGCTGTCCATGGAACTGTATAAATGTGAGAGTTGGACTATAAAGAAAGCTGAGCACTGAAGAGTTGATGCTTTTGAACTGCGGTGTTGGAGAAGACTCTTGAGAGTCCCTTGGACTGCAAAGAGATCCAATTAGTTCATCCTAAAGGAAATCAGTCCTGAATATTCATTGGAGGGATTGATGCTGAAATTGAAACTCCAATACTTTGGCCACCTGAAGTGAAGAACTGACTCATTTCATTCTTTTACAAGTGGTTGACCAGTTTTCCCAGAACCACTTGTTAAAGAGACTGTCTTTTCTCCATTGTATATTCTTGCCTCTTTTGTCAAAGATAAGGTGTCCATAGGTGCATGGATTTATCTCTGGGCTTTCTATTTTGGTCCATTGATCTATATATATACTGACTTTTTTTGTTTTCAATCCAAATATATCCATAAGCACTTTATTTTTTTATACCCATGATGAATTTATTTTGTAAATGTACATTTGTGCCTGTTAATTTCCATCAGGTACTTTTTTCTTCCTCCAACCCCCTCCCATCTGGCAACTACCTATTTGTTCTCTGTATCTAGGACTCTGTTTCTATTCAGTCATGTCTGTACATTTGTACTATTTTTTAATACAAAATATTTATTTGAT
This sequence comes from Neotragus moschatus, assembly GCA_006410615.1. NCBI lineage: Eukaryota > Metazoa > Chordata > Mammalia > Artiodactyla > Bovidae > Neotragus > Neotragus moschatus. The sequence goes on from SJYA01000915.1 coordinate 344,682, forward strand.
TTGGAGGCTAATTACTTTACAATATTGTATTGGCTTTGCCATACATCAACATGAATCTGCCACAGCTGTACACATGTTCCCCATCCTGAAACTCCGTCCTCCTCCCTCCCTGTACCATCCCTCTGGGTCATCCCAGTGCATCAGCCCCAAGCATCCTGTATCATTCATAGAACCTAGACTGGCGATTCANTCAGGATGGGGAACATGTGTACAGCTGTGGCAGATTCATGTTGATGTATGGCAAAGCCAATACAATATTATAAAGTAATTAGCCTCTAATTAAAATAAATAAATTTCTAATAAACAAGAAGAAAAACAAACAAAAAAATAAAATAAATAAAAACTCCTTTTGGCTTTATTGATTTTTTCTATTATTTTTCTCTTTTCTGTTTCATTAATATATTAATACTCTTGTCTATATTGTTCTTTCCTGGAAAATTCCATGGACAGAGGAGCCTTGTGGGCCACAGTCCACGTGGTTCTCAAAGTGTCTTTCACGACGAGCGACTGAGCGCATGTGCACACACACACATCTGTATTATTTTCTTTCTTTATCTCACTTGGATTTAATTTGCTTTTCTTTTCATAGTTTCTTTAGATATAAAATTATAGTATTGATTCAATTTTTTCTTCTTTCTATATAAACACTTCAGGCTGCAGAATTTCCTTTAAGCCCTGCTTTAGATGCATTCCCCCCAAATTTGATAGACTTTCATTTTCATTCAGCTTGAAATGCTTTTTAATGTTCATTATGATTTCTTCTTCAAGATACTAATGTGTTATCAGAAGTATATTCTTTATTTTATAAACATTTGGAGACTTTCCTTGTATTTTTCTGGTAGTGACTTTTAGTTAATTCCATGCAATCATAGAACGTGTGTGTGTGTGTGTGTGTGTGTGAGAGAGAGAGAGAGAGAGAGTGTGTGATTTTGCTTTATTTATATTTGTTGAGGTTTGTTTTATTTTTCAGAGTATGGTCTATTTGAATGTCTGTAGTCTATCTGATGGAGTAAGAAATGGCAACCTGCTCCAGTATTCTTGCTTGGAAAATTCCATGGACAGGGGAGACTGGCTGGCTACAGTCCATGGAGTCACAGAGTAGGATACAACTGAGCACGGCACAGTCTATCTGAATGTCTGTGGAATGTCTATTTACCATAGAAAAGAATATGTATTCTACTGTTATGAGCAGCACGTCTCATAAATGTNTATTCTTGCTTGGAAAATTCCATGGACAGGGGAGACTGGCTGGCTACAGTCCATGGAGTCACAGAGTAGGATACAACTGAGCACGGCACAGTCTATCTGAATGTCTGTGGAATGTCTATTTACCATAGAAAAGAATATGTATTCTACTGTTATGAGCAGCACGTCTCATAAATGTCAATTAATTCAAATAATTTCTTAGTATGGCTCAGGGAATTTATATTTATACTGATTTTTCTGTCAACTTGTTCTTTCAAATACTGGAAGAGGAGTGTTGAAATTTCCAACGACAGTGTTTCATTTGTCCATTTATCCTTTATGGTCTGTTTTGCTTTATGTATGCTAAACACTCAATATGTATTATATTACCTACTCTTTAATTCTTTGCAAAACCACCATTGTGAATAAGTATTATTATTATCTTTTCTGGCAAGAAAACATACAGATAGAAAAGTTTTATAACTTGCCAAAATAACATACAACATGTAAGTGGTCTATTTGAACCCAGGCATTCTGACTCCAGAAATTATTTGTACAGTAAAATATTATGTAAAATTAGAAAGGTAAATAAATATATTAATTGTTCAAAATGAACAAGATAGGGCTAGGAAGCCAGTCCTGGGCATCTCTCTGTGGTGGATTATAGGTGATTTACTTGTTCATTTTATAGTTCTGTGTTTCATAAGCTTTCTGCAATGAGCACACACAATTGTTACAAAAATAAAAAGTAATTAAATCATTATTTTATTTGTTTTTATTTACTAGAATCATTATAAAGAAGGCAAGCTATTGGACTTTAGTAATTTACTGTGGTATTTATTTGCCCAGTAATTTGCCATAATCCTTTAAACTATATTCTTAATTTTCTTTTTAAAATGTATCCAATTTTATTGTAAATAATGCTGTGCTGAATATTACTGCATATAATATTTTACTATATTTCTGATTATTTCCTTAATATAAATTCTTAGAAATGTAATACTGGCTCAACTATATAGTGTGTGTGTGTGTGTGTGTGTGTGTGTGTGTGTGCTTGTTCTCAGTCATGTCCGACTCTTTGAGACACCATGGACGATAGCCTGCCAGGTTCCTCTGTCCATGGAATTCTCCAGGCAAGAATACTGGAGTGGGTTACCATTGCCTACTCCAGGACTTCTTCCCTACTGGGATTGAACCTGTGTCTCCTGCCTCTCCTGGACTGACAGACGGATATTTTACCATTGCACCAACTTTACTATAGTTTTGTTTTTCTAAGCTTACTGAGCCACATCAGACAACAGAGACACAGAATAATGTCTTATCTCAAACATCAAAAGTTATACAGTTTTCATAGTTTAAACGAAAGGACCTACATGGTGGGAAAGGAAGGAAGAGAGATTCTGAGATCTCATTATCTCTTGCCTAACTAATAGCCACATGTTGAGAATGTGATTTTATACAATTACCTAAAATATTTTTTTTTACAATACTTGACATCACATTGACATAAGTTTAGATGAAATTATTTTTATAGTGGATTAAAAAAGAGGTTGCAGCAATAGCAGCCATGAAATTAAAAAAAAAAAAAAACTGGCTCATTGGGAGAAAAACCTATGACAAACCAAGATAGCACATTAAGAAAGCAGAGACATTACTTTGCCAACAAAGGTCCAATTAGTGTTTTCTGTAGTCATGTATGGATGTGAGAATTGGACCACAAAGAAAGCTGAACACAGAATTGATACTTTTGAACTGTGGTATTGGAGAAGACTTTTGAGAGTCCCTTGGACTGCAAGGAGATCCAACCAGTCCATCCTAAAGGAAATCAGACCTGAATATTCATTGATAGGACTGATGCTGAAGCTCCAGTACTTTGGCCACCTGATGAAAAGAGCTCACTCATTAGAAAAGACCCTGATGCTGGGAAAGACTGAAGGCTGGAGAACAAGGGGACAGCAGAGGAAGAGATGGTTGGATGGCATCACCTACTCAATGGACATGAGTTTGAGCAAGCTCTGGGAGATGGTAAGGACAGGGAAGCCTGGCGTGCTGCAGTCCATGGGGTCACAAAGAGCTGGATATGACTGAGCAATTGAACAACAGAAAAAAGAGGCATAGTAATTATCTTTTTTATTTCGAGCTTTGAAGGCAGGTGGGCAAAGGCTTATGAACATTATAAGAAATAAAATAATACAAACGTTACTTGGTCTACGAAAATAAGATGAGAGATTCCTATGTGCCAAGGTATTCAAAATTTTCAAATCAGGTTCATATGTTACATTTTATTTGGATTAATCCAGTGTTCCTGAGATTTCTTCAAATTTTCTCTTTAATCAATCCAGTTTTTTTTTTTAATTTAAATATAGTTAATTTCTAATGTTCCAATTTCTGTTGTGCAGCTCAGTGACTCAGGTATATGAATATACATATATATTCACTTTTTATATGATAGAAAAGTATGATTTATCCCAAGAGATTGGATATAGTTCCCTGTGCTATACAGTAGGGGCTTCTCAGGTGGCTTCTTAGTAAGCAGACTTATGTTTTACTATTTGTGAAAGAATAATTGAAGAATTTACAGAAAACAATTTTTAAATTGTTCTATCACCCAAACAAATGCATTCAAATTTTGCCATATTTTCTTCCACATCCTTTTATTCCTTACCCACCCTCTGACCCCGGCCAGGTGGCATTTGTTTGGTATTCACAGGGGTTTAACAACATTTATCTGTATTTCTAAATCTGACTCTAAAAGAGAGAGATTCTAAACAGCTACTTTCTTTTCATTATAAGTAGTCTTATGATGAAAGATAATGAATCAAAACCAAATTTCTTTCATTTAGGCTTTTTCTTTCCAGATGGTATTGTAAAATATCACCAGTGCCTCAACTTGTCTTTACTGAAGTCAATTCAGTCAAATTTACTTTATAAATTAATGTTCTTCCTTAGAGCTTTGTGATGAGCAGTTTAGTTTTTGAACCAATGGATAGTCATACAGGAATGCTTGTAACTGCTTTATACCAAAACTTGTTCACTATTCAAGTGTTAATTTTGTTCAATTTTAATTGATTGATGAGTACATGCTATCTTGGCGGAATCTGCTATAACAAAATATTGACTGGGTGACATAAACAACACACATATAGTTCCTGAGGCTGGTAAATACGAGATCAGGGTGCTGATATGGTCAAATTCTGTTGAGAACTCTCTTGTTTTGCAGACAGTTGCTTTCTTGCTACATCTTCACAAGGCAGAAAGAAGAAAGAGAAAGTAAACTCTGATTTCCTCTTAGGAGGAAACTAATCCCACAATGAGGACTTCACTCTCATGACTTCTTCTAAACCTAATTGTCTCCCAAAGCTCCCTCCCCTCCAAATAACATCACATTCAGGGATAGGCCTCAGTATATGAATTTAGGGATATGAAGACCTACATATATAGACAGAAAGGTACATATGATGATATATCAATAGATGCTGCTGCAGCTGCTAAGTCACTTCAGTCGTGTCTGATTCTGTGCAACCCCATAGACGGCAGCCCACTAGGCTCCCCTGTCTCTGGGATTCTCCAGACAAGAACACTGGAGTGGGTTGCCATTTCCTTTTCCAATGCATGAAAGTGAAAAGTGAAAGTGAAGTCGCACAGTTGTGTCTGACTCTTTGCGACCCCATGGACTGCAGCCTACCAGGCTCCTCTATCCATGGGATTTTCCAGGCAAGAGTACTGGAGTGGGTTGCCATTGCCTTCTCTGATACTAATAGATAGATGAAGATAATGTTCATATATCTATTTATATATTTTAAAAATGCATATATGTGTATATCTGTGTCTTTATAGATATCTTCATACATATATATATATATATATATATATATATCAGTCAACCAAAAGTCAAAATGTATACACACACAGAGATTCATATGTAAATATGAAGGTAGTGGTTTCTGAGTTTTCCTATTCCTGAGAGTGTATTCTTTCAAGCATGAAAGGGAATGTGGTAGAAAGTTTCTTATAAAAACCCTGCTAAGAGTAACATGGAAACTTACATTCATTTGGTTCAGTTGCTCAGTCATATCTGACTCGTTGCGACCTCATCAATTGCAGCAGGCCAGGCCCCCTTGTCCAGCATCAACTCCCAGAGTTCACTCAAACTCAGGTCCATCAAGTCGGTAATGCCATCCAGCCATCTCATCCTCTGTCATCCCCTTCTCCTCCTGCCCCCAATCCTTCCCAGCATCAGAGTCTTTTCCAACGAGTCAACTCTTCACATGAGGTGGCCAAAGTACTGGAGTTTCAGCTTTAGCATCAGTCCTTCCAATGAACACNCATTACTTTACTAGCATGTGAGATGAGTGCAATTGTGCGGTAGTTTGAGCATTCTTTGGCACTGCCTTTTGGATTGGAATGAAAACTGACCTTTTCCATTACCATATGTAAAATAGATAGCCAAAAGGAATTTGCTGTATGGCTCAGGAAACTCAAATAGGGAATCTGTATCAACCTAAAAGGGTAGGATGGGGAGGGAGGTCGGAGGAAGCTTCAAAAGGGAGGGGACATATGCATACTTATGGCTGATTCATGTTTGGATTTGACTGAAAACAGCAAAATTCTGTGAAGCAATTATCCTTCAATAAAAAATAAATAAATTTAAAAAGATCCCTTCTACTGTAGCTCTACAAATGTTGTCACATCACCTTTAGACTTTCAGTTTTTCAGAGGCAAACCTGGAGTAATTTTTAGTAATTATAGTTATTATTTGTTCCTATATAAATAATACTCCTCTATTTTGTCTGTTAAGACATTTAAAAAATAATTGTAATATCAAATTTCTGCTGGAATGTAATACCAAAATTTCCCAAAGCAAATTCTTATTTGTTTTTCTGGAAACTTGATAAGACTATAACCATTGTATTACAGTTCTACTTCTGTAGCAAATGACAAACTTAATATCTTAATACAACATCCACTTATAATCTCAGTTTCTCTGGGACAGGAGTCTGGGCAGTTTGATTGAGTCCTATCTTAGGACCTCACTAATTTACAGTCAGGTGTTGACCAGGCTGTGTTCTTATCTGGATAGATGCTCATGGAACAAACTGTTTTCAATTCATTCATGCTTTGGCAGAATCCATTTTGCTACAGTGGGATGACTAAATGCTCAGGGTTTTTTGCTGCATGTAGGCTGAAGGTTGCCCTCACTTCTTAGAAGATTTCTGGTTCCATAACCCTCTCACAACATGGCAGCTGGTTTCTTAAAACCAGCACAAAGAATTGCTCTTTATTTACAAAGACAAGATTTTATATTATGAAATGTAATCATGAGAGTGACATTTCATCACCTGTGCCACATTCTTTTGGTTAGAAGTAAGTGACAGGTTGATGCTTTTGAATTGTGGTGCTGGAGAAAATTCTCGAGAGTCCCTTGGATAGCAAGGAAATCAAACCAGTCAATCCTAACGGAAATCAAGCCTGAATATTCATTGGAAGGAGAAGGGCTGATCCTAAAGCTGAAGCTCCAATACTTTGGCCACCTGATTAGGAGAGCCAACTCATCGGAAGAGACCTTGATCCTGAGAAAGATTGAGGGCAGGAAGAGAAGGAGATGACAGAGGATGAGATGGTTGGATGACATCACTGACTCAGTGGATTTGAGTTTGAGCAAACTCTGGGAAATAATGAAGGACAGGAAAGGCTGGCATGCTGCAGTTCATGGGGCTGAAAAGAGTCAGATATGACTTAGTGACTGAACAACAGTAGGTGACAATTTCTGCTGGTACTCAGAAGAGTAGAAGGGAGAGGGGTGTAGAAGAGTTACTTTAGGGTGTGCCTACCTGGTAGGTTTGAGTCCTCTAAGGCTCTGAGTCCTTCATCTTCATGTTTCCTCTCAATTGTTTTCTGAAACTTTACATCTAGGACTAGATATGAAACAAGATGTTGTTTAAGAGGAAATAGTGTTCTATCCAAAAGAGCAGCATCTACACAAAAGATAGGGTCTGGAACCATTTCTTCTTTTAATGCATTCAATATGTCAATGAAAAGGCTGTGTTCTGAAGTTGCCATGGTCAAGAAGAAAAACATAGTTTCTGCCCTCAAGAAATGCACAATTTTGTATTGCTTAAAATGTAGTCCACTTTCCAGTGCTTCAGAATGATTTGGGGAATAGATTCCTGGAACTCATTCCAGAGTTACTAATTCATAATTTCAGAAACCTGAGTACTTCTTGCGAATTCTAAAGTTTGTAAAATGACTGATCTAGTGGTTAGTGTAGACATTTTATTTAATTAAGAGGAACTCAGAGAAAGAGAAAAATGATCTTATAAGTAAACTGCTTGTTGATTTATTTCCCACTAATGTTAAATAATTTAAATTCGGTATTTTAATTTAGAAAGAGTCACTATCTTCCCTTATCATCTTTGAAAGTACCATTTTGGTATTGCTTTTTTCTATTGGTGTAATTCTGTGGCAATATATTCTCATGTAGCTTCTAAAAATGATGTGTGGGAAGTATTTCTGGAGCCCTTACTTAAAAATATCTTACTCCCAAATTTTGTGGATAATTTGAAAATGAAATTCGCTCAGTAATGTCCAACTCTTTGTGACCCCCATAGACTGTAATGTCCATGGAATTCTCTGGGCCAAGATACTGGAGTGGATGGCCATTCCCTTCTCCAGGGACTCTTACCAACTCAGAGATCAAACCCAGGTCTCCTGCATTGCAGGCAGATTCTTTACCAGCTGAGCTATGAGGGAAGCCCAAGAATACTGGAGTGGGTAGCCTGTCCCTTCTCCAGCAGTTCTTCCTGACCCAGGAATCAAACTGGTGTCTCCTACATTGAAGGTGGACTCTTGACCAACTGAACTATCAGGGAAGCCCAGTAGCCAAGTGGATAATTTGGCTGGGTATAATACTCTAGTTCAAAAATAATTTTTCCTTAGTACACTTATGGCACCATTCTACTTCCTTCTAGAATTTGTTATTGCTGGGAAAATGTCAGTCTGAATTTTCTTCAGTTCAGTTGCTCAGTCGTGTCTGACTCTTTGCGACCTCATGAATCACAGCACGCCAGGCCTCCCTGTCCATCACCAATTCCTGGAGTTCACTCAGACTCTCGTCCATCAAGTCAGTGATGCCATCCAGCCATCTCATCCTCTGTTGTCCCCTTCTCCTCCTGCCCCCAATCCCTCCCAGCATCAGAGTCTTTTCCAATGAGTCAACTCTTCACATGAAGTAGCCATGGAGCTTCAGCTTTAGCATCATTCCTTCCAGAGAAATCCCAGGGCTGATCTTCAGAATGGACTGGGTGGATGTCCTTGCAGTCCAAGGGACTCTCAAGAGTCCTCTCCAACACCACAGTTCAAAAGCATTAACTCTTCGGCGGTCAGCCTTCTTTACAGTCCAGCTCTCACATCCATACACGACCACTGGAAAAACCATAGCCTTGACTTGTGTAATCAGTTTTTTCTAAGAACTTTTGGGATCTTTGTTTTATCTTTGGGGTCTAAATTTTATAAATTTTACACATTTTTAAATTTGGTGTGGTTTTCTTTTTATTCATTGTGTTGGAACTCAGTAGATCCTTTAAGCTTAAAACCTTGTATATTTTTGTGTCTTGGGAAATGTCTTCTCTTATTGCTCTAATAATTGATTTATTTCTGTCTTAAAATTTTTTTATTTTGTATTTTGAAAGATCTATATTGGTATTCTATACATCATACCTTTTATTGCATATTATTTCTCTTTTATCCTTTGTTTCTCTTTACATTCTGGGGGTTTCTGAATTTTATTGATCATTTCTTATGTCGAATTTTGTTTATTTTGGCTTTTTCTTCTTCATGCTGCTGTTTTAGAAGTTTTCTATTTTTAATCCTTATTTTAAAACAGCTCTGTTAACCCACACATATTTATTTTTCGTCTGTTGTATATAGCTCATATTCCCATTGACCTCATTGAAGTATTAATTCTTCTAAGAGTCTAGCAATAAGTTGACTTTAGTTTTAAATTTTGGTGGTGTTGTGAGACTGCTTTATATCCCTATTTGGAAAATTTCCTGGGAAATTTGGAGTGGCTACATCAAAAGCCATGAGTCATATGCCAATTAAAACCAGAATCAAATCCTGTGTTTTTCAAATTAAGTTTACAAACTTGGCTCTTAAATTAATAAACTATGTAAAAACATTGGCAGTGTATCAATCCCTCCAAACTTGTGTTAAGTATTCCCTCATTGGTAATTTCCTGGTCCACATATTGGCCCTAATTGAAAAAAAATTTCTGCCTAACAAATGTGATGGGCTCATNGATCTAGTGGTTAGTGTAGACATTTTATTTAATTAAGAGGAACTCAGAGAAAGAGAAAAATGATCTTATAAGTAAACTGCTTGTTGATTTATTTCCCACTAATGTTAAATAATTTAAATTCGGTATTTTAATTTAGAAAGAGTCACTATCTTCCCTTATCATCTTTGAAAGTACCATTTTGGTATTGCTTTTTTCTATTGGTGTAATTCTGTGGCAATATATTCTCATGTAGCTTCTAAAAATGATGTGTGGGAAGTATTTCTGGAGCCCTTACTTAAAAATATCTTACTCCCAAATTTTGTGGATAATTTGAAAATGAAATTCGCTCAGTAATGTCCAACTCTTTGTGACCCCCATAGACTGTAATGTCCATGGAATTCTCTGGGCCAAGATACTGGAGTGGATGGCCATTCCCTTCTCCAGGGACTCTTACCAACTCAGAGATCAAACCCAGGTCTCCTGCATTGCAGGCAGATTCTTTACCAGCTGAGCTATGAGGGAAGCCCAAGAATACTGGAGTGGGTAGCCTGTCCCTTCTCCAGCAGTTCTTCCTGACCCAGGAATCAAACTGGTGTCTCCTACATTGAAGGTGGACTCTTGACCAACTGAACTATCAGGGAAGCCCAGTAGCCAAGTGGATAATTTGGCTGGGTATAATACTCTAGTTCAAAAATAATTTTTCCTTAGTACACTTATGGCACCATTCTACTTCCTTCTAGAATTTGTTATTGCTGGGAAAATGTCAGTCTGAATTTTCTTCAGTTCAGTTGCTCAGTCGTGTCTGACTCTTTGCGACCTCATGAATCACAGCACGCCAGGCCTCCCTGTCCATCACCAATTCCTGGAGTTCACTCAGACTCTCGTCCATCAAGTCAGTGATGCCATCCAGCCATCTCATCCTCTGTTGTCCCCTTCTCCTCCTGCCCCCAATCCCTCCCAGCATCAGAGTCTTTTCCAATGAGTCAACTCTTCACATGAAGTAGCCATGGAGCTTCAGCTTTAGCATCATTCCTTCCAGAGAAATCCCAGGGCTGATCTTCAGAATGGACTGGGTGGATGTCCTTGCAGTCCAAGGGACTCTCAAGAGTCCTCTCCAACACCACAGTTCAAAAGCATTAACTCTTCGGCGGTCAGCCTTCTTTACAGTCCAGCTCTCACATCCATACACGACCACTGGAAAAACCATAGCCTTGACTTGTGTAATCAGTTTTTTCTAAGAACTTTTGGGATCTTTGTTTTATCTTTGGGGTCTAAATTTTATAAATTTTACACATTTTTAAATTTGGTGTGGTTTTCTTTTTATTCATTGTGTTGGAACTCAGTAGATCCTTTAAGCTTAAAACCTTGTATATTTTTGTGTCTTGGGAAATGTCTTCTCTTATTGCTCTAATAATTGATTTATTTCTGTCTTAAAATTTTTTTATTTTGTATTTTGAAAGATCTATATTGGTATTCTATACATCATACCTTTTATTGCATATTATTTCTCTTTTATCCTTTGTTTCTCTTTACATTCTGGGGGTTTCTGAATTTTATTGATCATTTCTTATGTCGAATTTTGTTTATTTTGGCTTTTTCTTCTTCATGCTGCTGTTTTAGAAGTTTTCTATTTTTAATCCTTATTTTAAAACAGCTCTGTTAACCCACACATATTTATTTTTCGTCTGTTGTATATAGCTCATATTCCCATTGACCTCATTGAAGTATTAATTCTTCTAAGAGTCTAGCAATAAGTTGACTTTAGTTTTAAATTTTGGTGGTGTTGTGAGACTGCTTTATATCCCTATTTGGAAAATTTCCTGGGAAATTTGGAGTGGCTACATCAAAAGCCATGAGTCATATGCCAATTAAAACCAGAATCAAATCCTGTGTTTTTCAAATTAAGTTTACAAACTTGGCTCTTAAATTAATAAACTATGTAAAAACATTGGCAGTGTATCAATCCCTCCAAACTTGTGTTAAGTATTCCCTCATTGGTAATTTCCTGGTCCACATATTGGCCCTAATTGAAAAAAAATTTCTGCCTAACAAATGTGATGGGCTCATACTTCCAAGCCATTATTTGCCCATCTTGAGTATTTTAAGTCAGAGGCTTAAAGCCAAGTGGCTTTAATCACCTGTAAAGGAAGTTATCCTGGGGTAATTTATTAAGTGTGTGCATGTGTTTCTTAGTCTGTTTTTGGCCACTGGATTCCTTAAATAGAAGAAAAACCATCCAAGACAGATATTTTCAGGCTAGAATACCATGGAGCGCATCTGCCTAATAAAGTTGTTGTTGAAGCCCTTCCTGTTGACTTCTAACCTCAGGGTCTGTGTAAAGTCCCTCATTCATTAAGCAGTTGATTCTATTAGCAGCAGGTTGTGTCTGGGATCCTGGGGACCCTGCACCTGGCCTGCTTTATTTCTGACAAATCATCTGATTTTATTGACAGTCACCTGGAAAATTACATTTAAGGCAGGGGACTCAGGCACACAGCTCAGAACCCACTCTTGAAGAGAAGCAGCAAGAGGTAATCTACCCTGGTCACCTCTGCAGCCAATCCATAGAAATAGGCATTTTTGAAGAAATGACTCAATATTACTTTGCCAAGTTCACTCTGGTATTTCTTCCTCTAAGGGGTATTTTAAATGAGACAAGTTTCTCTTCTAGTTTGCATTGCAGTGGGGGCAAGGACAGCTCCCAGCCTGCCATCAAAAGTCTTCAGCAGCCTGTCGACTGGAGTCTCTTGTCAGTTCCTATATTATTCTGTCCTCCAGGCCTCACATGATGCTTGTGGGGTGGTGCCTGGTAGTTCGGGAATAGCAATGCTTCTGACCTCATAGCAAGTCTTCTTTCTGGCTGCCACATTAGATCAAAAACAGTGTGGGATTATCCCTTCAGGAGGCAACTCTCCTTTTTCAGTTGTTAGCAGGTGTTGCTGAACAGATTCACACTCTCTGGGGAAAAGGGAAGTGCATCGGTGTCAGAGAGAGATTTGCTTTTGGTTAGTAGTGTTGATGGCACACCTACACATACTTCATGCAGCTTCCAGAGTTTCATCCAGAGCTCAGAAACGGCAGAGGCAACATTGGTGAAAAGCGTTTCCTTTTGGGGCAGGAGGAACCAGACATCTCTCAATTACTATGGGAAAAGGAAGAGGCTTTATCAATTATTTTTCCAAGAAGATGGAAAGCTTGAGGGCACTCCCTGAAGTTGAGTCAGGAAACTTATTTTGAACAAGTAAAAAAGATTGCACATAGTCTTAGAAATAAACCCATCTGTGACCCTGTTTCTTCAGATTTGAAAAGAAGGAAGCTTAAGATTTCTGTAGTTTTTCTAGCATTTTAGATCTTGGGGGTTCACATCCTCAAAGGGGCTCTTCTCTATCACACTGCACAGTTGCATGTAACTGATCATCACTGACTGGAGGGAGGATTGACTTCATGAGAAATCAGAACGGTTAAATATTACCAAGAAATAATAGCTGTTGAATAGATTATGCAGCCTTACTCTTTCAACAGCAAGCAATTACTTAAGCTAGACCACATAAAGTTTTGCAAAGTAGATCTCTGGGAAACCTGTTTTAACATACAGCTTTGCATATTGTTTGTAGGCAGTGGCCCCTTGGAAAGAGTTTGAAGTGGAGGAAATGCCATTTTCTTTGTATTGAATAGACCTGGGTTTAAATTCCTTTCATACTACAATCTCTAAGAGTTTGAGCCACTTTGCTTAAAGCTGTAGTTACATCTCAGTTCGACAAAAATGCAACATTACGGGATGTTAATAGGACTAAATTTTTGAAAAGTACATCGATAATGGTTGAAAATATTTTTAAAAATGCAGGTTAGGTTCTCACTGCACTTAGAATGAAATCTAAACTCCATGCTAGGAGCAAAGAAACTTATGTGCTCTAGCTCTTGCCTCCATCTCCAACTCATCCACTCACCCTTTGCTCAGCTTCACATTTTCCTCAGTTTAGTTGATTCCTGCCATAGTCTTCTGATATCAGACTCAATGATTTCTTCCCCTTGATAAATAGAATATTTCCTGCCATATCAGTAAACAGAAGATGTCACAGTCATCAGCAATTGCAACCACCACAGATGATGAGCTGGTAAGCCCTGGGGGAACTCAGGAAGGAAGGAAAGAATATCTGCCATCTAGAAGCTATCAGACTACAACAACTCCCCGCAATGAGCCCTGAGGAAGCTCAGGGCATGAAAACACAGGATACTGGCCTCAGAGAGTTGAGGTGCATATCAGAGGAATGATTTCAGTGAGCCCATCTTCTTGCATCTTCCTATATAAAGAAACACAAAAAGTTTTTAACATGGGATATCTGGTTTTCTTTAATTACTATAATTTTTGACATTCAGACTGCCTACCCTTTGTTGCAAAACTTCTATATAACCTAGCTCCTGCCTCACCTCCCAAGAGCACTTTTCTCAGGGTGACTAGAGATGCTGCCTCCTGGGCTTAAGTCCTAAAAATTTCCACCAAATAAAACATAACTCTCAACTTTTGGTTTGTGAATGTTTTTTAAGTCTACATTATATATACTGCAATGTCATTTACAAGAGGTATGTACTTGGTCATTTAGATGATTGAAATATATTTCTTATAAATATTTGGTCTTAGTCATCATTTCTGGCTCATCATTACCAAAACCCTTGGAATTTCCTTTGAAGAGAGTAATAAATGAAGCTTCTATTATGTTAGTGAAATGACTTTGGGGCTATACCTAGGGCAGGGAGGATAATTGTCCAGAGAATCAACTGTGTGTTTTACAGCCTTCTGGAAGGTAGAGAGGCTGGAGATAGAATCGGTCACCAATAGCCAATTACCTAATCAATCCTGTCTATGAAATGAGACCTCCATAAAAACTCAAAATCAGAGAATTCAGACAGCTTCCAGGTGAGTATGTGGAGATCAGGGGAGAGTGGGCATGCTCTGCTGCTGCTGCTGCTGCTGCTAAGTTGCTTCAGTCATGTCTGACTCTGTGCGACCCCATAGATGGCAGTCCACCAGGCTCCACCATCCCTGGGATTCTCCAGGTAAGAACACTGGAGTGGGCTGGCATACTCTAGAGGGCAAGAAAGCTCTCTCCACATCCTTTCCCCATAGCTTGCCCTGAACATCTCTTCTATCTGGCTATTTCTGAGCTATATCCTTTTATAATAAACTGATAATCAATAAGTAAAAGGACTTCCCTTGTTGCAGAAAGGAGAGAAACCAAGCACCACACTCAGAGAGTTAGAGAACTCAGGTTTACTATGCTGTCAGGCCCAGAGGAGTTAACACTCCGAGCTCTGAGCCTGGAACAAAGGGGTTACAAAGTATTTTATACATGGACAAGCATGATTAAGTGAGTTTGCAGGTTTGCAGGGATTAGGGTGATTGCAAAGAGCAGGACAAAGGTGAGTAAAATAAGCTCCAGTTCCTAGTATTGTGAGTCCCCACATTCTGAGACATACATGATCTAGACTTTGCAAGGAGCAAGCTGGGTTATAGAGGCAGAAGGAGCCGAAGGTTACGTAAAATTTAACTTTTCCTCTTCATTCTCTCCTCTTGATGCTTCTATCACTCATTATAGAAAGCATCATCTCATGTTTTGGTAGGACATTCAGAGCTCCCCATTGTTTAGAGGGCTATATTGAGCTATTACCATTTGTAACTTTTTGGATTCAATCCGAGAGGTTATGAGCTGGAAATTACATTGAGTATACAAGGGCCAAACAAGAGCACTGCAAAAAGCATGAAGAAGGGAGAAGTCATGATGTTAAAGGAGAGAACATTATAGGGATCTGTTAAAGGGAGAAACCATGATAGAGCCCAGCTCCAGATATTGTTCTAACTACCCCAGGAATTAGCTAGTTTCTCTCTCATTTTTATGATTTGTTTTCTTAGCTGTTGGGCCATGTCCCTGACTATTTCTGATTGGTTTACATAAAAGCAGCATTCTTCACTTATGAAGAGGCAGAGTCCTCCCTTTTCAGCTATCAGTAGGTTTAGCCCTCTCCTGTTCTGTAAAAGCACCTCAGCCAGGGAGTCTAGTTTGTCCTGTAACAAAGAGTACAGCAATAATACCGATTAAGGATAGAGGCCAGGGTTGACAGTGAAAATCCACCAATATTTTGATAGCCAGATCCTTAAGCTTCTGCCATGCATTGACCAGCCAGCTGCCAGAGTGTAGCTGGAGCAAGCCTGAAGAATCCTCAAGCTTCTGCCATGCATTGACGACTCAGCTTCTGGAGTGACTAGAGCAGGTCTCAGTGTCCTTCATGGGTGAGGGCCATTGTCTTTGGAACCAGATCTTGAGGAGGTTTCTGGGGTCCCAAACTGCTTTCCAGGTTTCCTCATCACAGGAAGTAGCTGACTTTTTGACTCTGGTGTGGTGGATCCAAGGGATGACACCTATAACTTTAACAGCAGTAGGCGTTGCCAGGATGACCGTGTGAGGGCCTGTCCAAACTGGCTGAACTGTTGTTTGTTTGTTTTCTAATCTTTAACCCATATCTCATCTCCTGGCTGATAGGGATGAAGCCAATTGCCCAAAGGAATGGGTGTCCTTTCTGAGGTTTCTCAGGCAATACAGAGAAGAATTTTCCAAGGCCTGGAGGTGTCAGGACATCTCCAGGCCAGCTAGTTGTTGGTGGTCTCCTTTGAGCTTTTTTATCATGGGGTGGTCTCCCATATAAGATCTCAAAGGGAGAATAGCTTGAGGACCTCAGGGTGCACTTATGGAGAGAGATGAGAGTCCACAGAATGATAAGGCAGCTTGTTCTAGCATTGTCTCGGTGTTAGCCGGGGGATATTCTTGTTGTAATACTACTTGGAGAAACAAACCTAACAAGAAAGTTAAAGATATCTGGCCCAAAGATTAATAGAAGTAAAAAAGTTACTGGGGGGCTAGCCAGGAGAACCAGGTCCAGACATTAGTTTGTGATATTAGTGTTTCTCTAGGTGTGAGAAGATGCAAGAATTTGGACTCATAAAAATCTTTACCTGAAAACATCTGACTATCTGAAGGCTTGTTTTTCTGGGGGTTTCCCAGAGCACAGAGTGCCTTATTTTTTGTCTCCACCCTGAATTCCTTTCAAGGTGGGTGTTCAAGTTCAGCATCTTATAGTGGCCATGATTTAATCTTTGTAGAGGCAGCTGGCAAGGGCCAAATTCCAGTCAGCAGGGCCCCTTCATAGCCACACATTTGACTATATTTTGGGGGCATTTCACGGTCACTGTGTCCCACGGTGCTGGGAAGGCTCATTCCCAGATCTAAAAGATTCCATTGATAGGCCACTCAGTGTGTTGTCACTAGACCAGGCCTTGTAAGTAGTAAAAGTTTCTGGACCATACCTGTCTTACTAGCCTCTTGGTCCAGGAAAATATTTCCTCTTGTTGCTTCTTCCCATATCTAGAGTTACATTATACATTATTACAATTATTGATTTTGTATGGAACTGCATATCAACATTTTATAACTGGCTCAGTCACACATTTGGTAATGTAAAATATAATCTTCTGAAACAAACTATATAGAAAATAATATAGCTAGCAGTTAATAAGATCACAAGCAAGAACTTAAGTCAAGAACGTTCACTGAGTATAGCCCAGTATACCCCAGGTCATCTGACTCAGTTAAATGATTATAGCCAAGTGTTCATCTCCTGGTTGCACATCATGGAGCATCTGACCTTTATCCAAAGATTGGTTACTGAGATGAGCTTTAGAATCAATTTTAGAGTGTCCTTAATTAAGCCTTTTAGCAATATAACATAACAAAAACTATTTCAGAAGTGAGTCTTAGTAAGCACAGACCTTAACTAACAAAACTATAACTCAATACTCAGTGAAATATAATTTTTTTTTTTTTTTTTGAGAATTCATTGTGAGGGCATTAACACTGTAGCCATGTAAGGCTTTAACCCATTAAATAAAAAATTAGGTCTGTCAGGGAGCTGGGAAAAGCCAAGCAGCCGTCTTGGATTTCCCATAGCCCTGGCTCTTTGAGTTTCAGCTGTTGTTTATTCACTTTTAATTCTCTGATTTAGGAGCAGGCTATTGTGATGTGTTAAGCACATTAGGATAGCAGAAGTCTAACTAACCATGAGGGGTTATTTTTTGTAGAAGTAGAATGAGCTTTGTCTACATGTACTGTCATCTTAAATTATGTTTATTTACTTTACCAAAGTAACAAAAAGATTTAAAAAACAAATATAAATCACTTAAAGGCAAAGAAATTCATAATCTGTTATCAAAAGCTACATTTTAAGAAAACTTTGTTCTCTAAACAGAAAGAAGATCAAATTCCAGTCTGGTACCAGCTTACTGTTAATAACAAAATTTGTTTATCTGCTTATTCTTAAAGTCTTTCCCATAAATCTTGAAGAACTAGCAGTACTTTTTTAAAGGCATGAGAGAAAAACCATAGAAGACATGTTGATTCTATTGCAATTGACAAAGAAACTTGGTTGTAATACTTTAAAATGATAACTAGAATTAAAATTGACCATCTTTTATCGGGGCATATCAGATCTGTATGAATTTCACATAATTTTAGGATACCTATATTAGTAACATCAACCATACAGTATAACCTGAAAAGATTTATCACCCCTTCAACAGTACTTCTCATGTAATTTAATGTGTCCAAGGAACCCAGGGAGGTTAATAGCTCTTTGGGATGTCTCAGGGGTCCTCTGAAGTATCCCAGTGTTAGCTAGAAGTCAAGTTATTTAGGAATTTTTGTCAATAAATTTCAGAAGGGTTTATAACACTCAGTCAGGTAAGATCATATAAGTTACCATGAAATAATAGTTATTCACTTAGCCAAAGTTAACAAAAGATTTCAAAGGTGGATATAGAACAGATCAATTAAGAGGTAAAGAAACTTAAATCTATTATTAAAAGCAGTTTAACATCTGAAGAAAGTATGTCTTCTTAACAGAGAGAAAGGCCGAATTCAAGTTTTGCACCAGCTAACTTTAAATTCAGTTCAGTTCACTTCAGTAGTTCAATCATGTCCGACTCTTTGTGACCCTATGAATTGCAGCATGCCAGGCCTCCCTGTTCATCACCAACTCCTGGAGTTCACTCAGACTCACGCCCATCTAGTCAATGATGCCATCCAGCCATCTCATCCTTGGTCATCCCCTTCTCCTCCTGACCCCAATCCCTCCCAGCATCAGAGTCTTTTCCAATGAGTCAACTCTTCACATGAGGTGGCCAAAGTACTGGAGTTTCAGCTTTAGTATCACTCCTTCCAAAGAAATCCCAGGACTGATCTCCTTTAGAATGGACTGGTTGGATCTCCTTGCAGTCCAAGGGACTCTCAAGAGTCTTCTCCAACACCACAGTTCAAAAGCATCAATTCTTCGGTGCTCTGCCTTCTTCACAGTCCAATTCTCACATCCATACATGACCACAGGAAAAATCATAGCCTTGACTAGACGGACCTTTGTTGGCAAAATAATGTCTCTGCTTTTGAATATGCTGTCTAGGTTGGTCATAACTTTTCTTCCAAGGAGTAAGTGTCTTTTAATTTCATGGCTGCAATCACCATCTGCAGTGATTTTGGAGCCCCCCAAAATAAAGTCTTACACTGTTCCCACTGTTTCCCCATCTATTTCCCATGAAGTGATGGGACCAGATGCCATGATCTTCGTTTTCTGAATGCTGAGCTTTAAGCCAACTTTTTCACTCTTCACTTTCACTCATTTAGGTAAACTTAATTAAACTTATTTTAAACTTAATCAGTCCTAACCATGCACAAAACTTTTTTTAGGGTCCATTTTCCATAAGCTTTTTAATCACTTTCTGTAACAGCCACCTTTAGGTCAGACCTACTTTTTTTTCCCCTTTATAAACTATAATTTTATTTTTTATATCTTCTTTATTAAAAACATACATCCTACTTCCTTATTAGATTAGCAAACATTAACACTAGATATTTAATATTGAATATTTCCCAGTTTACATGAATCTGACATTTATTTAGGTTAATTTTTCTTGTAGTTAGAATTGTTTGATTTATAAGCACTTACTTTTCTTTAGGCTAATTAAATTAGAACTCATTTACAACTTCAACAATAGTATCAGAAAAAAACCAAAAGACATACACTGAGACATACATAAATCCAGACAGACAGACAGAGATCTTATAGCTTTCTTTCTGAGATTTAAAATATCTATTTGACTCCTTTTTTTTTTTCTTTGCTTGAACTTTCTAATTTGCCCAAGGCGGAGGTCTCAGGCAAAGTGGGCTGTGTATTTCAAGGACATGGAAAGGGTTAACTTCGAGCTTTTTCCTAGGCAGGTCTNTAAATCCAGACAGACAGACAGAGATCTTATAGCTTTCTTTCTGAGATTTAAAATATCTATTTGACTCCTTTTTTTTTTTCTTTGCTTGAACTTTCTAATTTGCCCAAGGCGGAGGTCTCAGGCAAAGTGGGCTGTGTATTTCAAGGACATGGAAAGGGTTAACTTCGAGCTTTTTCCTAGGCAGGTCTTTTAACAAGCTAGTTGTTTTAAATTGCATATGCAAAAAGAATTGGCTTTGCAGTTTCAAAAAAAAAAAAGTTCTCTCCGTTTCAATCAGCAATCACACACTCATAATCGTTCAGAGGCTATCACAGTGCCTCCCTTCTCCTGAGTCCCCAGGCTTTCTTAACTGTTGCTCCCTTCCTGGGAGCCGAAGGAGGTGACCAGTCTCCTCTTCTACCCATTGGGGCAGGTTCCTGCCGGGGGACCCGCCCAGGAGACTTACCTTACCCTGAGGCGGTTCCTGGTAAGTTGGTCCATCCCTCCAATGAGTCCGGTCAGGGCTTGGCCATCCGGAGAGGCAGAACATCAGTCTGAAATAGAACCCGGAATACCATCAGGTGGCGTGCCTCCTTGTTCATTTCAGGGTTCCTTCCTTCCAGCCCTGCTAAGCCACCAGTCTGACTGCTCAAGGGGCTGGTGTGGTTGGACTCTCACCTGGGCCTCCAGAAATGTTGCACAAACCAGTACTCAAGAAACCAAGTACTACACATGGAGAGTTGGAGAACTCAGGTTTATTACATTGATGGGCCCAGAGAAATTAACTCTCTAAGCTCTGAGCCCCAAAGGGGTTAAGAGTTTTTTTTTTAATACATGGATAGGCATGATTAACTGGGTCTGCAGGTTTGCAGGGACTAGGGCAATTGCAAAAAGCAGGACAAGGGTGAGTGAAATAAGCTCCAGTTCCTAGTATTTTGAGTCCCCACATTCTGAAACATACATGATCTAGACTTTGCAAGGAGCAAGCTGGGTTACAGAGGCAGAAAGAGCAGGAGGTTATGTAAAATTTTAACTTTTCTTCTTCACCCTCAGAGCTCAGTTGATAAAGAGTCTGTCTGTAATGCAGGAGACCTGGATTGGATCCCTGGGTCAGGAAGATCCCTAGAGAAGGAAGTAACAATCCACTCCAGTATTCTTGCCTGGAGCATCCAATTGACAGAGGAACCTGGCAGACTACAGTCCATGGGGTCACAAGAGTTGGACCTGACTTAGTGACTAAACCACCACCTAGTAAGTAAAATGTTTCTGTGAGTTCTGTGAGCTGCTCCAGCAAATTAATCAAATCCAAGGAGACACTGTGGGAATCTCTGATTTATAGCCAGTCAGAAGGATAAGTAGTAACCTGGACTTGCAACTGGTATCTGAGGTCCAAGGAGAAGAATCTTAGGCGTCTATAGTTTATAGTTTGTAGATCAGAAGCACAGGTGAATAACTTGGACTTGCAACTGCTACCTGAAGCTAGGGGAATAGACTGAGCCCTTAACCTGGGAGACCTGATGCTATCTCCAGGTAGATAATGTCAGAACTTAACTAAAACTGGGACTTTCCTGATAGCCCAGTGGCTTAGACTCTGCGTTCCCAGTGCAGGGAGCCTGAGTTTAATCCCTTGTCAGGGAACTAGATCCCAACGTAGCGATTAAGAGTTAATTTGTCACAACTAAAAGATCCTTAATGCTGCAACTAAGACCTGGCTCCATCAAATAAATAAATGAATGAATAAATAAATGAATGACATTAAAAAAAAAAGAATTTACATGAACTGTAGGTCACCCAGCTGGTGTCCAAGCATTGCTTGCTGATATAAGGGAACCATGTCCCACCCACATGCATGATTAAATTGTGGACCAGAACTCAAATTAGATATCTTCCCTTACTACCTATTTCTATGTAACCTGGTGTTTACCAGCACGATCTTGTTGATTCACTCATTTACCCATATTTATTGATCACCTACTACATGATGGGCATTGTTCTAATAGTTCAGAATATAGTACTAAACATCTACCAATAGGTCCATACTTTCATGAAGTTTTAGTCACGTGGGGAATACAGATAAAGAACAAGTAAACAGCAGGATGATTTTATATAGGAAAAATAACTATTCAGAGGACAAAAATTAAGGATGGAGCTGGTGTAGTTTGGGTAGTCAATGTCTCCAATGAGGAAGTGATTCTGAGCTGAGACCACAGCTCAAGCCAGAATCCTATAACAAATAGGCAGTAAATCTCTGTAAAAAGAGGAATTGCC
This sequence comes from Neotragus moschatus, assembly GCA_006410615.1. Lineage (NCBI taxonomy): Eukaryota > Metazoa > Chordata > Mammalia > Artiodactyla > Bovidae > Neotragus > Neotragus moschatus. Next base: position 366,710 of record SJYA01000915.1, read on the forward strand.
TATCTTGCTCTGTGTTAAAGGAGCAGGAGATTTTGTGAATAAAATAAGCCTGGATAAGAATGTACTTCTGCAAGACAAACTTGAGCTGTCACATCACTCTTTCCCACCAAATTCCTTGACTTTAGGTGAGCAATAAAACTTTCCCAGGGAACCATTGTGACAGCTGGGAGAAAGGACCTATAATAGGGTCCAAATTTATGAGGTTTTCCTATACACCATTTTAAAGTGGGAACTTTTAAAAGCACAGAATTGGGTATGTGGCCATTGGTCTTTTTCACTGGCAAGAAAATTGCACTTCTTCTAGCCCAGCCCTTTCCTTGAATGTCCATGTCTCCAAAACAATCATTATGTGGCCAGTAGTGGGATCCTCCTCACTGAGTGTGAAGATGGGCTGTCCATGAGGTCCAAGGCTGGCACCACTGTTTCTGGGTTCATTAGGCATTTATTCAACTGGAGCCATCCCCATTCTGACTGCTTCAGGCCAATGGATCTGTCCACTGTGGCTGTTTCTTCCTCTCTCCCCTAATATCTCTCCCTCATTGCTTTAATATGTCTTCAAGGAGTTCCTTTTTCTTCTCTTCTCAGCGTGTTACTGGGAGAATGTTTTTCTTGAGTCCTCACTTAAAGAGAATTATGAGCTACTGGAAAAACGCTCATCTGTTGATTAGATTTTTTCTCCATTTTGGGGAAAGAAAATGACTGAAATATAAATTTGATTTGAATAGTTCTTAAATATCTTTTTTCAACATTGACAGGAATTTTGCCTCTGCATTTTGATTTTGTACATTTAAAAAGTGAACTAGAAAGACTCTTAACCACTAAAAGTAGAAATTGCAAGACGCAATCTAAATACAAACCAGCAAAAGTGATGATAAAATGTCTTTTTGCATGTCTGATCTGTAAACACATTTAATAGCTCACTCAGACTATGATGGTATTATTATTGCAAGTAATATATTCTTGGAAGGTGAGTCCAAAATTTAATATTTAACTGTTCTGAAGATTTGAAAAGACTGTCAAATGTGGCTTTAAAAATTGCAACAACAACATATACCTGCTTTTTTATGTAAAGAAAGAATTTTGAAAAAAAAAAGAGGGAAAAGTATTTATATTTTTGCTATTGGGTGAGGCATGCATCAATCTAAAGAAATAGTCTCATATTTCATTAAAAGGATAATATGATGTTACTCCAGATTACTGGTAGGTGTCAAAATTATTCTGTCTATTCCCTCATTGTTCAGGAGTAAGAGAATTCTTTTCCTATGCTGTCATTACTAAAGTATTCTAAATACTCTCATCCTTTGAGTGGTCCAATGGATGGAGTCCTTTCCACACGAGTTAGTTTGTGTAGTTGTTGCTGATGCTAAGTCACTTCAGTCATGTCAGACTCTGTGTGACCCCATAGATGGCAACCCACCAGGCTCCCTCATCCCTGAGATTCACCAGGCAAGAACACTGGAGTGGGTTGCCATTTCTTTCTCCAATGCATGAAAGTAAAAAGTGAAAGTAAAGTCACTTAGTTGTGTCCAACTCTTAGCGACCCCATGGGATTGCTACCAGGCTCCTCCATCCATGGGATTTTCCAGGCAAGAGTGGTGGAGTAGGGTGCCATTGCCTTCTCTGAGTTTGTGTAGTGCCCTATATAATTGTCAAGACAAAGACACATCACTTCAAATGAGATGATCAATATAAGATGGACTGCTGAGGATGAAACTTGAAGGCAACTGAAGACCCACTAGCTGATGACTCAGAAAGCAGCCAGTTCCCTTGAACTGTGGTTTAATTCTCTCTCTGCAAAGACTCACTGTTTCTCAATGTCATCTTTTCTCACCTAAATGGTTCCTCTTCCCCACTTTTCTCTATTTTACAACAATCTTAATATCTAGACACTGGGAGTGAGGTTAACTAGTTCTGCCCAGTACACGGAAATCTTTTACCTCCCTTATATAGCCACCAACTGAGTTTCATAGTGAAGTTTCTGGTTTTTGTGTCTCTGATTCTAAGCTGTGGTACTCACATTTAGCTGTTTAGGTTTAGGGGTTGGAGCTAAGCAGAATGAGTTCCCAGCTGAGCCCCAATTGAACATGGTTGTCACCAAGCATAAACCCAGAAAAACACCCAAATAACACCTGACCCTCAACAACTTTTGGTGATTTATTATTCAGAAAGAGCCAACTGACAGATGTCTTCTTTTAGGACTTACATGTTAATGTGTCTATAAACCTCAAACCAAAAAATTAGCATGTTTATTGACAGATATATTAAAGGATATTGCTGCATCAAACTACAAACCTCAAGCCAAAGGGAAAAGAGGAAGAAAAAACATCTCCTCAAAATGATTGTAGCACAATTTCTGCTTTCATAGCTTAGCTGGTAAAGAATCCTCCTGTGATGCAGGAGACACTGGTTCCATTCCTGGGTCAAGAAGATCCCCTGGAGAAGAGATAGGGTACCCACTCCAGTATTTTGGGGCTTGGATGGTAAAGAATACACCTGCAATGAGAGAGACCTGGGTTTGATCCCTGGTTTCAAAAGATTACCTGGAAAAGGGCATGGTAACCCATTCCAGTATTCTTGCCTGGAGAATTTTCATTGTCAGAGGAAATTGGGTGGCTACAGTCCATGGGGTTACAGAATTGGACATGACTGAGTGACTAAGCACAGCACAGCACAAGAACTTGATTGTCACCAGCCCACAGATTTTAATGGGGGGATGATTTGAAATATGCCCATGTGAAGAATGTATCCATAATGCCCATGGTGACAACATCTTGAGTTTTGAAAATTAGGAATAATTACAAATTAAATACTTCTTGTCTATGGTGTCTACATAATAATCTGTTTATTGAGGTGTGGTCAGTTTTTATTCCAATCTCAAAGAAAGGCAATGCCAAAGAATGCTCAAACTACCACACAATTGCACTCATCTCACATGCTAGTAAGGTAATGCTCAAAATTCTCCAAGCTAGGCTTCAGCAATATGTGAACCGTGAACTTCCTGATGTTCAAGCTGGTTAGAAAAGGCAGAGGAACCAGAGATCAAATTGCCAACATCCCCTGATCATGGAAAAAGCAAGAGATTTCCAGAAAAAGCATCTACTTCTGCTTTATTGACTATGCCAAAGCCTTTGACTGTGTGGATCACAATAAACTGTGGAAAATTCTGAGAGAGATGGGAATACCAGACCACCTGACCTGCCTCTTGAGAAATCAGTATGCAGGTCAGGAAGCAACAGTTAGAACTGGACATGGAACAACAGGCTGGTTCCAAATAGGAAAAGGAGTACGTCAAGGCTGTATATTGTCACCCTGCTTATTTAACTTATATGCAGAATATGATATGAGAAACGCTGGACTGGAAGAATCACAAGCTGGAATCAAGATTGCCGGGAGAAATATGAATAACCTCAGATATGCAGATGACATCACCCTTATGGCAGAAAGTGAAGAGGAACTAAAGAGCCTCTTGATGAAAGTAAAAGAAGAGAGTGAAAAAGTTGGCTTAAGGCTCAACATTGGGAAAACAAAGATCATAGCATCCAGTCCAATCACTTCATGGGAAATAAGTGGAGAAACAGTAGGAACAGTGTCAGACTTTATTTTTCTGGGCTCCAAAATCACTGCAGATGGTGATTGCAGCCATGAAATTAAAAGACGCTTACTCCTTGGAAGAAAAGTTATGACCAACTTAGATAGCATATTCGAAAGCAGAGATATTACATTGCCAACTAAGGTCCATCTAGTCNCAGACTTTATTTTTCTGGGCTCCAAAATCACTGCAGATGGTGATTGCAGCCATGAAATTAAAAGACGCTTACTCCTTGGAAGAAAAGTTATGACCAACTTAGATAGCATATTCGAAAGCAGAGACATTACTTTGCCGACTAAGGTATGTCTAGTCAAGGCTATGGTTTTTCCAGTAGTCATGTATGGATGTTAGAGTTGGACTGTGAAGAAGGCTGAGTGCCGAAGAATTGATGCTTTTGAACTGTGGTGTTGGAGAAGACTCTTGAGAGTCCCTTGGTCTGCAAGGAGATCCAGCCAGTCCATTCTGAAGGAGATCAACTCTGGGATTTCTTTGGAAGGAATAATGCTAAAGCTGAAGCTCCAATACTTTGGCCACCTCATGCGAAGAGTTGACTCATTGGAAAAGACTCATGCTGGGAGGGATTGGGGGCAGGAGGAGAAGGGGACGACCGAGGATGAGATGGCTGGATGGCATCACTGACTCGACGGGCGTGAGTCTGAGTGATCTCTGGGAGTTGGTGATGGACAGGGAGGCCTGGCGTGCTGCGATTCATGGGGTTGCAAAGAGTTGGACACAACTGAGCGACTGAACTGAACTGAACTGACTGAGGTGTGGGTTCCTCAATAATACTGGGTGAAAACTGCTATTCTGTGTGAAAATAAGAAGAGATAGTTTGAGGATATATAGCCATGGGCTCACATACAAAAATAAGGAATTAGGTTTATTTGTCTCAACCTATTTAGCAACATTTCTGATGGTAATATTGCTACTTGATACATCATTTCTTTCTTGAAATTCTAAACTGTCACCTTTGAAGCCTGACTATTTATTGTTACAGGACATCCTTTAAGTTCAAAACAAATCACAAGAGGAGAAATAAGAGATATTCTTTTAACACCAGGATTTACCATAAACCACAATTTCTTCTTTTCTCTGGAAAAAGAAAGGGATGGAAGACAATGATGACAGCGGGGTACCTGTGCTTAGTTACATATGACTTGAGACTAGAGTTAATAGCGTGAAATATATTCATACAGTGAACTTCTGCAAATGTGAAATTTCTGTGATCGAAATTCATTACCAATGGAAATGTTTGAAACCAGAGAAAATGACTGAGAAAAACTTCTTGAAAACATAACAAGGTTGAAAAACAAGAGATATGTAAGGTAAAACTAAGAAGAATAATCTGGTATTAAGAGTTTTTAGTGAAATTTTATATACACGTACATTTATAAAATCTTCACAGATGATCATGAATGTATGGATGAAACTATGATAGGAAAACTTAAAGGCTGAAATTATAGATATTAAAACAGAATAATGGCAGCATTATTGGAAGAAAAAAAAAACTACATAGGTTCAAATTTATGTTGGCACTAGCCATAAGACCTCTCTCCTTTCACAAATGTCACCATTTAAAAATCTTGGTTCAAAATCACAGCACCTTAATACTGACATGGAAATTAGCTTAAAAATGTTTTGCCTAAGAGTAATTTGCAAATGATCCAATTAAAGAAATGAAGTACAATAGAAAGGGGGCAATTTTATGTCTTTTAAATCCACATAATAATGACAGTTAGGCTACCATGTCAATGCCTCCCACCCCACCCCCTGCCTTTCATTTAAGACATTTATCCACGTATTTGGCACCGATTGCATTCATTCACTCCTCAATTGTTTATTCCATAACTATTTATCAAGTGCCTATTCTGTGAAAGGCACCATAGAAGGTACTTGTGAAGCAATAGTAAGAAAAAACAGACTGTGTCCCTGTCTTCTTGAAACAAACAACCTAGAGGAGGTGATGGACATTAATTAAAAATTAGAATTCGGATGCATTCTCTGAAGGAAAGGGACATAATTGTGCAAGATTGTAGCAAAACTTGACTTGAGAAATCAGGGACAATTTGCCTGAGGAACCAGCCTCCAGAAGAAACAGAGGAGTTAATCACTATCAGAGAGGTATGGACAAATTCGCCAAAAAGTGTCTCAGGCTCAGAAAGCATCATGTGCAAAAGCTGTGATAAGGGGGTAACTGTGTGTACGATGGGTTAAAAAGAGAGTATGGCTGCCACTTGGGTGTTCATTGGGATCATAGAATCATAAACTGTTAAAGCTGGAAGGGCACTCGGTGTGCTCTAGTTCAGTCTCTTCATTTTACAGGTGAGGAAACAGACTCAGAGGGGTTAAGCGACTTGGCCAAGGTGACACTGCTAATGAGTGGTGGACTGGGATCAGAGCCCAGGGCTCCTAATTACCCTTTTAATGCTCTTCCACCACACCATGCTGATTCTTTGTATCTGTGTTAATGAGTAGATCAAGATGCTGTGAAATTAGCATAATAATTATTTGTATATAAATACTGCATTTAAAATACTGCTGTATAACAGAGCTTATCCTTTACAATCCACACTTGCAAACTGTCAATGTATTAGTCCTTGAAACGTGACTAATAATCGACTTTTCATCATAGAACAGGGCAGATCACAACCTAAGCTTGAAACCTGCATAAGTTAACACGAATCTTGAACTAGGAATTTTAAAATAATGATATTTAACTATAATTTACTACCTTATTCAGTAACTACGGTACTGGATGCTGGGCATTGTGCTAGGGTAAAATGGTCTCATTTTAGTGAACAAGATCCAATAACTTATTTCAAGGGGCTTACAACTCAGTGATAGCACTTACACACAATTTTATTTTTCTTCTGCATCTGAAAGCTGGCATCAGTGTTTTAAGGTGAGGTCTGGCACCAAATGGATGAAACTTCTGGTCAGAATTTTCAAAGAATAACTTCCAAAAGAATGTTTAGGGCTGATAACCGTCCTAAGATGAGGAAGCTTCCAGCTTTGGGGTGCGGAAGATGGTTAGGGAGAAGGGAGTGAGAGAAGATTGCAATTGTTGCTTAATGAGACCTTGGTTAGGTCTCCAGATTGGAATTACCAATTGTATTCCTATGACAGATTGCACTACTTTGGAGCGCAGGTGATGAAATCTGGGTATTGAATTACACTGAACCATAAACTTCATTTGTTCTTAGGTGCATAGTGATTTGCTGTAATAATGATCATCCATTTGCTGGACAGCTGAGATTTTTTAAAACCTTGATTGCTTTTGGCATTGCATTATTAGTCCCGAAAGAATGCAACACATTTGTAGCAATTCTCAATTTGTACAAGCTACAATATCCATCTCTTAACAAATGTTGGCCATTTAAGACCTGTGTGTTAGACCTCTGTGTTTTTCTTGGCCATTCTACAACAGCATAAGTACTTTTGTTTTCATTAACACCATCAGGAATATGTGCATCTCTAAAATTTCAAGGGGATTAATTTGAGTTCTGTGTTATGGACAGAAGGGCCAAGAAAAGTCCCCCATGCTGTCGACTGTCTTTGGTAAATGAAAGTCAAACAGTTTCAGACAAGTCCTTTACTAAGAAATGCACTGCATATCTCAATCCAAATACTCATCTGATGAGAGTCTAAAACCCCTACTGAATTACACTGGGTGAGAACCTTGATTCTTTCATGACCACTGTAGAAATCAACTCTCATCTCTGATTCTGATACTTTTTAGTCCATCCATCTTGAAAATGTCTATGGAATGATTCTGTTGTACCTTCAGAAATGAAATTCATAGGCATGGGTTTTCTCACACAGCAACTTTATACACAAAGATGAGAATAGCAGAAAGGTCATTTCCAAAGAAAGTGACATTTATTCTGTATTCACTGCAAAGCCGAAAGAGTTTTCTCATTCACCCATACCGACTGAGCCCTGCATCTCACCCAGAAAAGGTGAAAGAGGCCGCTCCTATCTGCTCTTGCATCGAACTTCAGGCTCAAGCTCTGTCCAGACAATACGGCTTCTTTTAAGGATGACCCTGCTGTGCTCATCAGAGGGTTTATTTTGCTTATAGTTCAAACTTGTTTGACAGGTTTTGTTTACTTTGTTCAATACAACTAAGCAAATGCCTGTCTCCTTTTTGAATTAGTTTTGCACTCGTGTTTCCCTCCACTATTTCCTCTGATAAGGTGAGGTATTAGCTGTGCAGAATACATCTCTCTATATATAATATATATTGTACAACATATATATGGATGCATATGTATGTTAGTGTATATACATATGTAGGTATATAGGAATATGTTGTGAATATGTGTATGTGTATATATGTGTACCATTCAGAGTTAGCAGTTTCAAAAGAAATGTAGCCAGGCATCAATTATTGATGCTAATGGAGACCGCAAGACCAAGAATAGTTGCATGAAGTCAAATCAACAAAGACTGTCCAAACCTCAGATTAACAACAGTTTTGACCTCATTTACAACCAAATCTTTTCCCAAAGCTCTTACAAACCAGACTACCTGCACTGAGTTTGGAACAACCAGTGCTGCAAAGAAGTCCTCCAAGTGCCTTTCATGAACCTGAGAGACAGTTCTTTCCATTCCCGCAGTGCTACTGAGGCTGGAGGATGTGGATGCTGAAGCAGAGAAAGGGGGAAAATGCCAACAGGTCAGAAAGATCTCTGTGTTTTAGCTTTTCCTAAGTCAGAGCATTATAACCTCTCACCCCCATAATGAATAATTAAGAGCTTATTGCATTTTCCTCAATTGAAACTTATTTCACTGAAAGATAGTTTTGCAGAATGATTTAGCGCACAGACTCTAAATGTAAAGCATGGCTGTGTCCCACCTGCTAGCTAGGAAACTTAGTATACTGCTTAGCCTTTGTACTTTTGAATCCTCATCTGTAAAGCAAATTTTGTAATGGTCCCTGCCTTACTGGGTTATTTGGATGATTAAATGAACTAAGACAGGTGAGGAATCATAACAAACCTTGACATATAGTAAGTGCTCAAAATTGTGAACCATTCGGGAATACCCCATCAGAGACAACTTGGGTTATTGGGATATGAAAAAGTTTGAGAGGTGAGAGACCATGTTGTTAAACTTAGGGCTGGCCAGGACCATAAATCTGGCTGTTAAAATAATAAGCAGAGTAATTATTAGAGAATTAACAGCAACTCTTATGAAATTACATTTAAGACTTGAACCTTGCTCGAACTTCTTTAATGTTTAAGACCTATAAATGTCAGAGCTCACTAATTTCTTTGGCTTTCAATAAATGCCAGTGACTTTGAGAATTGCTCTCCCTTTAGCTTATCTGGCAGGAACACAAGCTTAAAGGGTATCCAAGAGGGCAGTGATCTGAGTGATGATCCGTCCTCTTCCCAGTAGAAAATGCAGGTTCCCTGAATTCAACGAGCCCTTTAGGCCACAGACCTTCGGTGGTCTGACTCCTTTTGTGCAGAATCGCATGAACTAGGTGCTGAATAGAATTTCCAAGGACAGAGAACACACAGCATCTTCTGTTAAAGAGTGGCTGGTTCACTAAGAGAAATGAGTTGATAAATATATACTACTGTCTAATTCCTCTGGAATCTGCAGAGAACAGGGTAATTTTATCCAGTAAAATATTCCAAGTAACTAAATCTTGTCCGATTTGGGCCCCCAGAAAGTGATTTAAATATTTCAAATGGAAATCTTCCTAATAGAAGTTGAACACACTTGAGCAGGGACTCAGGAGAAGAATTTTGCATTCACTTAATAATGCAGGATCATCATTCTGAACATCAATTATTAAACTCTACTGGAGTGTAGGGGCCACTGAAGTATGAAGGACTGGTTGCCCCTGTCCTAAATGACCCCAAGTGGACATCCTTTTTCTAGCGCTTCTGTTTCTTTCTTGATGGAGAAATAGTTTGCTTTCACTTTCTCTTTTTTCCTCGGGGATTGGATATTCAGGGGGAAAAAAAAAAAAAAAAGATTGTCTGAATTCTGCCCAACAGAAATGAATTAGGTCTACATTTTTTTTTTTAAATGAAAGTAAATGCAAAGAGATCATTATCTCTTGAGCACCCACTGGTACTAAACATGTCTGTGTATATCATTATCATTGAGTCCTCTAACAATTTTTGCAACATAATGGAAGTTACTGGGGCTCAATATGTGTCCTAACTTGACCTAGATGAGTGCTTCTCAAAGTTTATTGTACCTAAGAGTGACAGGAAGTGTTTGTAGGGCAATTTCCTGGACCCCAACTCCAGAGGCTCTGCCTCAGTAGGGCTAGAGTGGGGTCCAAACGTTTGCATTTCTAACAAGTTCCCAGGTGATGCTACTGTTGATGTCACTGGTTAAAACTGCCCTTGATGATACAGCTGGGAAATGTCATGAAATTCCAACCAACGACTGTCTAATTTCAGAGAATACCACTTCATGAAATCACACCGTTTTGAATATGTTGCCGTAAATCTTGGCTAGTGAGACATACTTTTGGCCTGGTGTCTGAATTATGCTGCAAATAGGTGAATTTAGTAGAAAAGTCAGTAGCTCCAGGCTCAGAGATTCAGTGGACTTCCCTGGTGGCTCAGATAGTAAAGAATCTGCCTGTGATGCAGAAGACCTGAGTTCAGTTTCAAACCCTGGGTCAGGAAGATCCCCTCTGGTATTCTTGCCTGGAGAATTCCATGGTCAGAGGAGCCTGGAGGGCTACAGTCCATGGGGTTGGAAAGAGTCAGACACTACTGAGCAACTAACACACAACAAAGATTCAGTTATCTAATTAGCTCTTATGCATATGTTGATATTTATTTCATTTCCATAAATATTGTTGCCAGATATTGTTGTAGGTGCTGGTGATACAGCAGGAAACAAGATGCACAGATTCTTTTTCCTTATGGGGCTTCCATTCTCGAAAGGGGAGTTAGATATAAAAAGAAAAGGAAAGAATAGAACAAGATGGATAAATGCTATTTGGCAACTAACAGGGGCTGGAATGATAGAGAACGGTGACTGGGGAAGTTACTGTGGACTGGGCAGACAGGAGAGGCTTCTCTAGGGAGGTGATATTTGAGCTCATACCTGTGACATGAAAAAAGCAGAATATTTGAAAATCTGTGAGCAAAGTCTTTAAGACAAAGTAAAAGATTTCTGATTTGGGGAATTAGCTTAGTGTGTTCAAGAGAGAAAAAAAAAGTCTAGTGTGTTTGTGGACTGTGCCATGGAGGTGGGGGCAGAACATAAGAGACCAGGAAAGAATTGGGAAGATGGCACAGCAGAGCTGGAAAATTGATCTTTGTACAAGTGCTACATAGTAGGAAGGAAGAAAGATAACATCATGAAGATGAGCAGAATCACAGATTGGGAAAAAGGCTTTGAGAAGGACTGTGAACTAATGAGAGACTGAATAGTTACTTGATATGGCTGTGAAAGAAATAGCTTGAAGAGATTCACTGAGAAAAGCAAATTTCTGTAATGGCATGAGCCAAAAATTGAAGGTATTATTCATTAGATATTAACATCTATTTATGATAAGCACTTAATAATAGAGACCTGGCAAGAGTGAAGGGCAATAGGAATAGCCTGGAATTTAGTTTGGTTATAGGTACATATATATTAATATTTAAATAGAGTTTAATGATAGCTGTGAATTAGAATCACCTGATGCTTAAAGGATACAGCTGCCTGGACCCCATTCCAGATAAATTAAATTGGAATCTGTGGGTAGTTGGGCCTGCGGTGATGTGTTTAGTTTCGAGGCACACACCACCCCCAGTGGAGAATCATTACCCTAGAGCAGGTGTCAGGAACCTTGACTGCACATTAGAATTACTTGGTTAAGCTTCAAAAGAAAAAAAATAAATAAATAAGGAACTAAAACCCATGCCCAGATCTCACTGATTCAGATCAATTAATTCAGAATATCTGGAAGTTAGAGGGTATTAAAACAACAACAACAAGCCTTTCAGTTCATTCTAACATGCTGCTGCCCTTAAGAAATACTGCCCCAGGCTGCAAAGATAGTGAACTCTCCACCCTGCCCTCTGAATTTACACTATACTAGGGAAGAGCAACCCACTCCAGTACTCTTGCCTGGNCTATCTGAATATTTCTATAGTACCCACCACTTCAGCTTGCCAGGGAACACTTCCTGTCTCTTATACACATCTTAGATTAAGTAAATTATACTAATCTAAATAATATAATTTATATAAATTATTTGGAATGCTTCTGTATAGGAGATTTGTTGTCTTTTCCCCATTTATTCATGCAATCATTTGTTTATATAAAATGGACATATAGATATTTCTTTTTGGTTTCTTTAGTTGCTTGAACCAGGATTCATGAGCTCAAAAACCAGGTGAGGCTAGTTAGTGGCTATCATATTGAATTGAATAGATACAGAGTCATTCTATGACTGCAAAAATTCTACTGGGCAGCACCTGCGAAAGTATCGGCATCCTAGAAAATAAGCAGCATCCTTCATGCTCAAGTTGGAAGGCACATGGACAGGAGCCTGTGTCTGTGCTCAGCCATGTCCAACTCTTTGACACCGCATGGACTTTAGCCCAACAGGCTCGTCTGCCCATGGAACTTTCCAGGCAAGAGTACTGGAGTGGGTTGCAATTTTCCTCCTCCAGGAGATCTTCCTGACCCAGGGATCAGAACCCAAGTCTCTTAAATCTCCAGCATTGGCAGGAAAATTCCTTATCACTAGTGCCACCTGGGAAGACCAACGTGCAGGAGATTAGTTTCTATATCCTATCTCCTTCCTACATCCCAGCTGAAGCTATTGATTCTTCTTAGTATAACTGGACACCTCCTGAGAGGGATGTAGCTCCTACCAGTAATTGCCACGTATTCCAAAGGTGCCCAGATAATGCCTTCTTGTGTAAGCAAGGAAAGCAACCCATGGACCCAGGTTTGATGCTACTTTTCAATCAGCAGCAATTTAGAGGATGCATTCTGCTTTTCATTCTTGTCTCAGAATTCTTTCTTGTTAGTCTTGTAATATGGAAACTTATCCAATCTATATCTGCCCTTCAAGGGCTTTTATTTGGTTGAGTTTTTGTTTTTAATCTATAATTTGATCTGGGACTAATGTCAGATGATTTTTTCATAGCTCCAGTATATACTTCTCATAAACACACATCACCTACAATGTGAAGACTGAGAAGGATGTGCCTCCTTGAATAACGTAGAGAGAGGTTGCTTGCTTAGTTGTTAGAGCACAGAGCTGTCCTTTAAGGAGAAGAAGCTTGGTTCCTGAGTCAGTACTTGTATTAATGTGGGGCTTATTCAGATATTTGATGGAATTCTGAAATGCTGACTTTCTAAATAAAAGCCTCTCCCCACAGAGCTGTCCTCTGGAGGAGGGAAGGGGTTATGAGTAGGAGAAAAATATGAAATATGCGGGGTGTGTGTGTGCACGTGTGTGTGTGAGAGAGAGAGAGAGAGAGAGAGAGAGAGATCACATCTCTAGGTTCTGGAAGCAGACAGCCACATGCCTCATACCTTTTTGTTGTTATAGTTGTTCTTGCTTTTCACATTTCTTTTTAAGCAACTTTGTGGCCAGAAGGCTGTGTGCTCATATTGAGCATAGTTAGCAGAGTGGAGAGTGGTCAGTATTGTAAAGGGCCTTTGTTATAACAAGAAGTAGGAGTGAATATGATGGATGAACTTGAGGAGTGCTAGTGAAATGCCCTTGGAAGCTGAAAAATGTTCAAGCCAGCCCGCTTACTGCACCTATCTTTAGGGCTTAGTAGAGCTACTCAGATTTCCCTGACATGATAGTCAAATACAAAGTGATTAGAAGCAAAGGAGAAACAACAACCAAAAAGATGAATTGCCTCAAGGAACTTAAACAGAACAATGAAGAAAGTCTCAAATATCATATTATAGACCTTGGTTTCTGAATGCCCTTAAAGCACCAGTTACCTGAGATGAGAAACTAAAACCCGGGAGCTTCTTATTAACAACTTAAATCAATGCCTGGACCCCTTTAAAAATCTTCAGTTCGTTCAGGACTCTGAGCTGGAATCCTGTCTGATTCTTTCCCTGGCTAATACTGAGGAAGACCTGGTTTGGAAACACCACAATAAAACTAACTCAAATTCTCAAGGCAGAAAATGCAGAAGCAGACATTTATTTCTTCTTCAATATAGTGGAGATTTTCTATACATTTAACTTCTGATTAGAAAACTTCTTACATTGGAAAATTTCAGCAATGAAACTTCAGTAATAAGCCAAATGCAGGTCTCCTTGAGGTCGAATGAAATTTAGATGAAAAGTCTGGGATTATCAAAAAGAATGAGGGAACTTCCAGTTTCTGTACATTCAAGGTCAACGGGTTGGATTCTTTCATTTTTGATTTTTATGACAGCACATAATTTCTGTTCCTAGTTGGCTCCCTGCTTTTTTTAAGCAATAAATTTTGGGTTACGATAGTAAACCTCACTTGCAAAGAAGCCTGTACCTCTTCCTATCTGAATATTTCTATAGTACCCACCACTTCAGCTTGCCAGGGAACACTTCCTTTTACAGAAAATAACAAAAAGTGAAATATGATCATTTGATTTTCTGGTAGTCGTTCATAGCGGGATGTTATGAATCCATCACTTAGCTATTGAGAGACTGAGACATAAAGAAATAAGGTTAATAGTAAAGACTTGTGACTGACTCATCCTCCTCTAAAATAGGATGCAATACTCATGAAGCATCAACTTCTACGTGTATTTTCTCATTTAATTCATAGCACATACTTTGTACCCACTTTTGGAAAAGCGCTCTGTTACTGCCCGGATTCCTCTCTGTACTGTTGCCTCGAATTCTTATGTCACTATGACACCTTTCTTATTCACTCTTTTCAATCAGTTTGTGAGTTACTTAAGGGCAGAGATAGTGCTTTAAACCTGTGTGTTTCTCTGTCATAATGCCTAGATATACTTGAACACTGTCTAAGCCACATGACAACTGTGACAAGAGATGCCCACTGGACCAGTTGCTGGAGACCTCTAGGTATTACTCCAGGGGCCCACGTGTTCTGTGTCTTTACAAAGGAGTGAAGAGGGGCTGTGGGTTTTAGAGGAAACTAGAAAGAATCCTCACCCTGCAAGATCTTTTCCTGAGATGGATGATGTCTACATTGTTCCTCTTCTGGGAGACTTACCCTTTATTCATTCCATATTGAATAAAAGGAAAGACTCTACAGAAGGGATTTATGGCTGAAAGCGTCCTTAATTATAGGCTAGTATAATAAGTCCTTCCTCTATCTTAATGATTGGGGAATTAAGAAGCTCCTTAATAGAAATTGACAGGATCCATTGTCATTGCAAAGAAGGTTCTGTTATGGTCTGGAGTACCCTGCCAACCATCCCAGGATTTAGGGTTCCCCAAAGGCTCATTAACATCTCAGACCATAAGGTCTCTGAAGGAGGCACTAATGGTCCACCTCGTTATGATCTGAAGATAATGACTGTACGACATCCGTATCCGTTGAGATGATAATGGCTCTGTAAAAACTGTTATGATGTCAGCAGAAGAAAAAAAATCTCATTTGTACCTTATAATCTTTGATTTCTAATATGCCATAGTATCTAAATTATTCTAGAATTATTTTACAAACCTGGCTTAATAGAGGCAGTGCATATGATGCTCTGAAAAAAAAAAATCAAAATTCTCTCTTAAAACAGCTGTTATCACCCTTATATTACTGCATAAATGAAGGGTAAGTTTAGTAATGCGCTCATAGTACTGAAATACTTATGAGTAATGGAATAAAAAACAAAGACTTAAATTTCCCTAATTTACATGCTCATTTACTCCTGGGGGTGAAAAGCAGTTCTGTTTTTAGAACATCCCAAAATAGCAGAGAGAAAATCCATAGTAATAATAATAATAATATTAATAGAAGTGATTGCCAACGCATACTGAGTACTTATTATGCATCATGTCCTATGCTAAGTAATCTTCCTGCAGTATCTGCTTCTAATCCTTGCAAAACATCTCTGAGACGGGCATCTCCATCACCCTCACTGTACAGATGAGAACAGAAAAGTACAGAGTGGTTAAGGGTCTTGTCTATGAGCATCCAGGCATCCACAGTCAATGTGGGATTCCAATTCATTAAGCCAGACTTCAGAGTCATGCCATGATGACCAGGATTGTGTGTTAAGAAGAGTTGTAAATTTCCGAAGCAAGAGAAATGGGTTCATGCTTGGCCGCTGACTAACTGTGTGACTTTGAACAAATTATTTCACCCCTCCGGACTTTGGACTAGTAAATCTTGGAAATATTTTTCAATTTCAACGTTTCTTCTGACAAGAACACCCCCATAGTAGAGCTAAAATCAGAATTTTCACATCGTTCCCATAATAGCTACCGGTATTTATTGGTAGTAATATTGTTTTCCCGTTAAAATCCAGCTTAGATGAACAGTTTTTCCCTTTAGTGGCAAATTGTGGATTTTAACATAACCTAACTGTTTATAGGAAGCATACGAGAAAAGCTATCCTCTGTTATTGTTTAACTCTGTAAAGTATACAACAAACCATTTTCCCAATCAATTTCTATTTGACTCTAAACAAAGGGAAATGGAGATGAATATAAACAGAAATCTATTAGTCAAATGCTAGTATTGCCTATTTATAGCTTTAAGCATTTTCCCGTGTATAAACATAAGGAAGCAAATTAACATTTTAAAGTGATTTCTGTACTGGGTTGTGTTTAATAACAAACCAGCAGAAAAAGGAGAATCTTACAATGAAAAAGTCTGTAGATGTTCTTTCAACCTTAAGCTTAGTTAGCTATGAATCAGAGCTCAAGATGCAATACCCACATCCTTCCACTAGAGGGGTGAATTGTTCCTAATGAATAGGGCCTCACTGTCTGGGGAGGGGGAATACAGAGGGCTGATAACTTACAGTACTCTGGGCTCAGAAGATACCCGTGGAGTATCTTTTGGATACTTGGAGTGGCTAAAAGCCACTTGGAGTGGGGTTTATCATGGCATTCCTAGTCAGTGAAGCTAGCTATAGGATAAAGAGCTCTTGAAAAGAGATTTTACAGGCTAAGTCCCAAGTCGGACATGACTAACCGACTGACACACGCGGAGATGGACATATACTTTATTTTGACATGAAATTACTTTGACAACGAATGTAAAGAATTTGACCTCTATACCCAAGATGCAGCTGAAGAAGACAACTTGGCTGCCTGATGACACGTGGAGATGGGGTCTGTGGGGTCACTGCTGGGTGATTCTGATATCTGAGGGGAGGCTCACTGAGAACCTCAAAATCTTTATGAATTCTATAATTATTTTGCAGCAGGAGAGTCATTACCATTTTTATACAAAGCATGATTCATTACAACAATAGCAGGTCCAGATATATAGTCCAAGACATTTGACTTTGTTTTTGAAGGTTGCAAAGGATGCCCTGCTGTAGAGTTTATACCCTATTTGCTACTGTGCTCCCCAGAGACAAACCTCTGACGGCAGCAGGCAAAATGTTGAAGAAAAGAAGTGCCGTAATCTAAAGGTTTGGTTTAAAATGTATATTAGTGTATCCTGACAACCACTGTTTAAAAAGTAAAAAGCCAAAACCTAGTTTCTAATGTATAGACAAAAGCAGAAATGCTTGAAACAAATTTCAAGGTCTTCCCAATAGAGTGCTGTACATTGGCTGTAGGTACACAAAATGTGTTGTTCTTCAGCTGCTCAGTCGTGTCCAATGCTTTGCCACCCCCAGGACTGCAGCATGCCAGGCTTCCCAGTCCTTTACCATCTCCCAGAGCTTGCTCAAACTCATGTCCATTGAGTCGGTGACGCTCATCTTCTGTCACACTCTTCTCCTTTTGCCCTCAATCTTTCCCAGCTTGAGAGTCTTTTCCAATTAGTTGGCAGTAGGTGGCCAAATTATTGAAGCTTCAGCTTCAGCGCCAGTCCTTCCAATGAACATTCAGGGTTGATTTCCTTTAGGGTTGACTGGTTTGATCTCCTTGCTGTCCAAAGGACTCTCAAGAGTCTTCTCCAGCATCACAATTCGAAAGCATCAATTATTCAGCACTCAGCCTTCTTTATGGTTCAACTCTCACATCCATACATGACTACTGGAAAAACCACAGCTTTGACTAGATGGACCTTTGTTGCCAAAGTGATGTTGGCACAGAGTGTTAGTTATCCTTTTCACATTCTGCTGTTGAAAGAGATGCAAAGATATAAAAATTAACAAAAGAAGGCAGTTCTTTTGGGGGGCATATTATTAAAAGAAAAAAAAAATCAGATCAACTGTTGAGTTTATTCTCTAGTAGTTTTCAAACTTCATAAGCTTTTCTAAGGATCCTATTCTAAGAAAACCTCACATGGAACTGTCCATCAATGCACTATCCTTTCTGTTGGCAGCATGGGATAGTTTCTGAAACAAACCTCAAATGGGGAAAAGAGTATAAGCTGGGTGATTGGGATTGACATATACATGCCATGTATAAAACAGATTATTAACGATAACCTATTGTATAGATCAAGGGGAAAGAAAGAAGGGGTACAATCTATTTGTAAGACATCTATAAAGTTAACCTTAAAAATGCATTCCAGTATACATTAGTTGCAAACAAATACTGTTTGACTCCACTTACATGAGATACCTAGAATACTCAAATTCACAGAGTCAGAAAGTACCCTGGTAGATACCAGTGGCAGGACGGTGGAGGCAGTGGGGAGGGAGATGGGGACTCAGTGTTTAATGAAGACAGAGCTTCAGTTTAGGAAGTTGAAAATCCATGGATGATGGTGAGAGTTGCACAAAAATGTTAACGTACTTAGTGTCACTGAACTGTACAGCTAAATATGGTGAAAAGAGTGTGCTTTATATTATGTGACTTTTACCACAATAGAGAAAGCATTTGAAAGAATGAAATAATAGCTTGCACTTGGGATAGCTTTTTGTGTGTGTGTGACAAACACACACACAGAGCCAATCCTCATTATTCACAGGTATTTTACTTGGGAACTTGTCAACTTGTTAATATGTATTTGAAAGCTCACAAGCAATACTCATGGCCTCTTCATAAACCTGCACAGAGGGGTGAAAATGTGAGTTGCTGAAGTCCCAAGCTAAACCTAACAAGGTGATGCTCTGCTTCCTGGTTTTAGCTCTTATACTATAAATGTATCCTTTCTGTGGTCTATTCAGGGCCATATTTTCCACATTTTTGAGTGTTTTTTTTTAGTAATTTCGCCATTTAAAATGGTCTACAAGCATAGTGCTATCTAGTATTCTTGCACTTATTTACAAGAAAAATGTGCTGTGCCTTAGGGAGAAAATACATGTGTCAGATAAGCTTCGTTCAGGCAGTTGGCCATGAGTTCAATGTTAATGAATCAACACTAGTATTGATAAGGTGTTTTTAAATACAAATACACATAAAATATGGTAATGTATTGAGGGATTGACCAGAGTCTCGTAGGAACCTAACTCATTTCTCCAAGGAGCAGTGGTTTGTAATTCATTGATTCAGTTTTTCTAGAGACTTTATATTAGGAAATATCAACTGTGAATAATAAAAGCCACCTGGAGAGAGAGAGAGAAAAGGAAAGGGAGAACAGAGAAACGAATCATAAATGTGAATATTAAACTGGTATTAAAATGTCTTTTGTTTTGGAACATTCATCTCTGCTGACAAAAGCGTTTAATTTTTGCATTAGAATGAAAAGCAACTGAAGTAGATCAAATACTCCCCAATCATATGAGAAGAAAAAGCAACATGACAACAAAGGCTGGTTTGAAATCATTAACAGCAGTTCAGTTCTATTTCATAGCTGACTATGAAGGAATTCCCTTAAATACGAGTAGTGAAATGTCAGAGAAGAAAGAAGCTGAAACACATCAGCAATGATTAGAAAGGTGGCATCCTAAGGATGTGTCTTCCACTAGTAGAGACAAACTCCAGGTTGAACTGAATTCCATCCCAGCACTGCCAGTTACTACAAACTTGATCTTGGGTGACAGATATAAAATCTTTAGCCTCAGTTTCTTCATATGATAAATGAAAATAATAAGATACTACTTAGGTAGTTTCTGTGAAGCTTATATGACTTTTGTAACACACCTTGCAATAAGGATCACTTTATCTAAAAGCATTGTTTCTCTGTTTTCCTATTCCCTAATATAATACTTTTCATGTCTTATATTTGAAAATGAGACCATAATTCAAAACACTTTATTTAGGGAAAGTTATTTAAGGTGTCCAGGCTTCAACCAGGTCTGCAGCAATTCCCTGCAATTCCTATGTAGTCTTCCCTCAGCTCCCATACCCATCTCCTACAATAGCTATCTGGAACTAACTCCAATTTCCTCATTCTTCTCTTCTACCACTTCCTCTGTTCCTCTTTATAGATAGACTGGATGCCTGCTTCAGTGAAAGTAAAGACTCTCAGAAGAAAATTCCCTCAGCTTCCCCTGCCTCACCTCTTCTGAACAAATTATATGCATTCACCCCCATCATTTGGTATATACATTTTATTAGGTTCTGGCCAATTTATGGAGTAGTATGCTAAGGGCTTCACATATTCATCTTATTTAATGGACACAATACCTCTTTTTAGTAGTTATGACCCTCACTACTCCAAGTGTGCTAAGTTGAGGAAGATTCTAAGTTAAATTGGAGGACAAAGTAAAGGAGGTCTGTGATAAATTACTATGCATGCTGTGGGCACAAGAAGAGATTTTGGTAGTCCTTTCATCAGACATTTGACATCTCTATTTTTGCCAATGTTTCTGTCTCCTAATGAAACATTTTCTCTCTGAAAAAAACANAGGAAGATTCTAAGTTAAATTGGAGGACAAAGTAAAGGAGGTCTGTGATAAATTACTATGCATGCTGTGGGCACAAGAAGAGATTTTGGTAGTCCTTTCATCAGACATTTGGCATCTCTATTCTTGCCAATGTTTCTGTCTCCTAATGAAACATTTTCTCTCTGAAAAAAACAAGTTAAAATGTTAGTCACTCGGTCGTGTCCAGCTCTCTGTGATCCCATGGACTGTAGCCCATCAGGCTTCTCTGTCCATGGAATTCTCCAGGCAAGAATACTGGAGTAGGTAGCCATTTCCTTCTCCAGGGGATCGTCCTGACCCAGGGATCAAACCTGGGTCAGATCAAACCTGGGTCTCTTGAATTGCAGGCAGATTCTTTAGTGTCTGAGCCTTCAGGAGAGCTCTTTGCTCTCTCTTTAACTCACTGGCATTACCCAGTGTCACATACTAACCATATGCATTTTCACTGTATGTTTTCCCCAACTTTGACTGTTTTCATTCTTATAGCATCACTTCCTCACGTTAGGGCAGATTTTATTTCTACTTCTTTGGATCTAGCTTCTTTTCCTCTTAAGCCAGCTCTCTAATTCCATGTGAATTTTGCACAGGCATATGACGCTCAATATATCCAAAACTGCATTCACAGTTCGACTTTATGAGCCTTAACTTTCCCTCTCTGACTACCATCTCAGTTGCATCAGTTGATTCAATCACCAATGCCAGACACTGGAGTCATTCTCAAATTCTAACTTTCCCATTACCCTGCAGAGTCAATCACTCAAAAAATTCCTGTTGATTTGACCCACACAGTATCTCTGAAATCTGTTCTTTCTCTTCTTTTTCCTCTTCAGATTCATATCATTTCTTACCTGGATTACTGCCACAGGCTTCTAATGGGTCTCCTAGCTTTTTATCTTGATCTCTGCAATCCATTCTCCCTAGTGCTGTCAAATGCGAATCTTTCTGAAACAGAAATCTGATCATATCACTGCTCTGCTTAACTTCCCACAATGCCTCTTTATGACTTGCCCAAAGGAGCATCTCCTTGACTTAGCTCATAAAAATCTTTCTGGGCTGTCCTTTGCCTGCCTCTCCAGGCTTTCTTCTCACCATTTGCCCCTAATGCTCACTCTTTTATTTTAGGCACATCTGATGGCTTTCAACTCTTTAAACATGGTAAGGTACTCTTGCCTCCAAGCCTCTGTACTGGTAATTCCCCCTTCCTGGAACCCTCTATCTTTTGCTTATCTAGCTAACCTCTTCATACTTTCAAAAAGGCAACTCAGATGCCA
Organism: Neotragus moschatus; assembly: GCA_006410615.1. Lineage (NCBI taxonomy): Eukaryota > Metazoa > Chordata > Mammalia > Artiodactyla > Bovidae > Neotragus > Neotragus moschatus. The sequence continues at coordinate 388,408 of SJYA01000915.1, forward strand.
CCTACACAGGAAATTCTCTTTAAACAAAGCCTAAACAAAGCCCCTTATGATATGTCTTAATTGTTTCCATAATATCCTACTCTAAACTTCCACGTGTGCATTCTTACTCAGTCGCTTTAGTCGTGTCTGACTCTTTGGACCCCATGGACTATAGCCTGCCAGGCTCTTCTCTGTCCATGGGATTCTCCAGGCAAGAATACTAGAGTGAGTTGNAGGGATTGGGGGCAAGAGGAGAAGGGGATGACAGAGGATGAGATGGCTGGATGGCATCACTGACTTGATAAACATTAGTTTGGGTAAACTCTGGGAGTTGGTGATGGACAGGGAGGCCTTACGTGCTGCGATTCATGCGGTCACAGAGTCAGACACAACTGAGTGATGGAACTGAACTGTTATTTATATAGTATATAATAAAATAATGCACATATATGTAAATAAATATTCACACAAGATCAATATTTTAGGGATTCAAATATGGCCTGTTTTATTTCAGATCATTGAATAGTAATAAATGTCTAGTAGGCTCACAAAAATATTGTTGATCATTGACAATTTTTTTTTCTCGTATTAGAGGCATATACTCCGTCATGTCTGACTCTTTGCAACCCTGTGGACTATAGCCTACCTGGCTCCTCTGTCATGGAATTTTTCAGCCAAGAATACTGGAATGGGTTGCCATTTTCTACTCCAGCGAATCTTCCTGACCCAGGGATGGAACCGGTGTCTCTTGCATCTCCTGCTTTAGCAGGCAGATCGTTTACCACTGGTGCCACCTGGGACACCCTGTTGTATTAGGAATAACTCCTCCCCCCCCCCCAAAAAAATCTCTTTAGGTAATAAGTTCTTTTAATTTCTCAGAATTTAGAGTTGAAAACAACTCAAAAAAAAAAAAAAAAAAGAATTAGTTCCCAGAATAACAGAGGGCATAAATGTGACTAAAAATTCAAATTATTTATGTATGTTATATCTTTCATATATATTTTATATGCATTTTGATGTATGTATGTTATTAAAAGTGCATTAGAGGTGTTAAGATTGCTTTCACGTAAGCTTTAATCTCATGCAGATTCTGGCTCTCAAACTGTTTTTTAAAGTTTGTGATTGTTTCTCAGATATGTTCAATGACTACTATGTTTGAATTGTGTTTCTGTCTGATAAACTGATGTGTAGGGTCTGTCACCAGAAGCTGATATATACTTTGGTTCCTTTGGCAGAGAGAGCCCCGTCTAGGAGAAAGAAAGTTTGGGAGGACATAGAAATGGCTGCTGAGGCACTAATTTCTGCCTTGGACTCTAGAATTCTGTTTAAGCCTTAGGAGAGAAGACATGCAGACAGAAATCTAAGACAATCTTTTCAAATGCTGTTTCTTCTATTGCAAAGATCCCCTTCTACAAAATTTGTGATCCTTCATGTCTTAGGTAAAATTATGCATAATTCAGGTTTAAGCTTTTGGGATCACTTCCTACAGGAAACATTCCCCTACAGCCTTCCCAACTTCTGACCATAATAGGTATTTATATTACTCACAGGGCTTCCTGGGTAGCTCAAATGGTAAAGAATCTGCCTGCAATGTGGGAGATCTGGGTTCAATCCCTGTGTCAGGAAGATCCACTGGAGAAGAAAATGGAAACCCACTTCAGTATTCTTGCCTGGAGAATCCCCAAGGGCAGGGAGCCTGGTGGGCTACAGTCCATGACGTTGCAAAGAGTTGGACATGATTGAGCGACTAAGCACATGCTATGTCAGTTTATAACATCCCACACTTCTTCATAACGCTCAACACATTGATGACAATTAGTGTCTCTCTCCATGACAGCAGCAACCACACTTACTTTATTCCCCAGTGTATTCTCAGAATCCAACATGACGCTAAATTATGTTTGTTGATGAGTGATAAATGGTCTAAACCTGGCCTGAGAGAAAAGCCTGTGAACTCAATATTTACTTAATCTTTGAACATTTCAAAAGTAAAGAGGTTGCTAACTTGTAAATCATTTTGATTTTGAATATTTTATTGTATTAGAAAGCAAAGGAAAATATAAAACAAGACTATCAAAAAATAAATTTTACAACAATTTAATTGGCAAAAAGTAAAAGTTTAATAATGCCAAGTGTCAGATAGATTATAAATCAACATGATCTAAAACACATTGCTCACACAGACATATTGGAAGACAGGTTGGCATTCTCTCTTGTGGCCTGTGGTTCCACACTTATGTATAGACCCAAGAGAAATATGTCCACATTTACCATAAAAGGCATTTATGAGGATGTCCATAAGAAGTGCTATGCATGATAGCAAAAGACTGGAAACAACCAAATGCTTGAATGCTCACTAATAGGGGAAAGAATAAGTAAATAAATTACAATATATTTATATAATGAAATATTAAACAGCATTAAAATAAAGTCAGCAACATGCAAAAACATGAGTGAATTTCAATAATGAGATACTGACCAAAAAAAAAAAAAAAATCCCAGATGACAATATGCTGAATAATACCCTTTATTGGTTAAAAGGTAAGATAAACATATATAATTGAGGCATATCTATGTACTTAAGAATATAATTCTAAGAAACAAAAAAATAATAAAACAAGCCCCAAGATAGTTCTTACATCAGAGAGTGGATAAGGCAGTCAGAGGTCATGGGGAATATTTCAAATCTCAGGTTGGATACTGTGTTCACAGTTTTTCTACAATTGAATGAACGAATACATGCATGAATAGATGAATAAACCAACAAAAAAATGAGCAAGCAAGCGAGTGAGGAACACGTGTATATTAATATTATTGTTCACAATCCACAATGTACTAAGGTTTGTGATTAACATCATTTTGTGTATCTGAAGTCCAGTAATACTTAGAGCAAATTATGAGAGATGACTTGTTTTTAAACTTAAATTGCCAAGATTTGGTTATTTTTTGACAAAGACCAAGATCAAATATCAGTCTTTGAAATAAACAGAAAATTCCTGAAACATGATCTCGTTCTATTCTTTTAGTTCATTCATGTATGTATTCAACCTCATTCTAGGAACATGTACTGATTGTTACTATGCACTGGCAACTATATTCAGTTTATTGCCATCAAGAACTTAATAAATTCAGTCCCTAAGACACAAACTAAGGTTCAATTCCAGAGTCAGAATAAACTTGAAATTAATACCATGAAAAATGCTTCAAAAGTAAAAGTAAAGCATATCTACTGTGGGAGAATTCCGAATGCTTTAAAAAGTGGAAACTCAAAGATTAAAATGTACCTTGGTTTTCTGAGGAAACTTCTCAGGTTAAAGGACATCGGAACTAAGACTCAAAGAATCCATGAAAGATATTCATGTGAAAGGGAAAGTGTTTCTGGTAAATAAACAGAATGTAAGAACATCTGGAAGTGAGAGAATGACTCATTAAATAAGATAAAGTATCCCGTATGGGGGACCTCCCAAGTGCTGCTAGTGGTAAAGAACCTGCCTGCCAGTGCGGGAGACTTAAAAGATTCAGGTTCAATCCCTGGGTCAGAAAGATCCCCTGGAGGAGGGCCTGGCAACACACTCCAGTAATCTTGCCTGGAGAATCCCATAGCAGAGAAGCCTGGTGGGATACAGTCCAAAGGGTCAAAAAGAGCTGGACGTGACTGAAGAGACTTAGCATGCAGGCACACACAACCCTTTAAATATATTGTCTCTGTCTCTTTCTTTGTATTGTCTCCTTCTGAAACTCCATCTAGATACATATGGCCTCAGTATCTTCCATATTTTCAAAACAATCTTTTCTATTTGACACCTCTACTCCTTTGTGCTAGATTTTAGGTATTTTTCAAGTTCCTTCAAGGTTACATATGTTCTCTTTAGCTGTGAATAACCTTAATTTAATACCTTTATTGAAGTTTTTAATTTCAATTGATAATATTTTTGAGAATTTCTATGTTTTCAACTCTTTTTTTGGTAGTCTAATTTTTGTTATGTTTCAGTGTTAATTTTGTTTATTTTTAAAATGCTTATTTAAATTTTGTAGCAGGGAATTTCAGTATTAGAGGTTCCTGCGAAAACTACTGCTGTTGGTTGATTCTTCTGACAGTTTTTCTGGTGTTTTGTTTTCCTTTCTGTTATTAACTTTGAATTGCAAATTCTTGTTCCAATGTCTGGCCTTTATCTGTAGAAATTCTATAAGCCTTATATTAGAGCACATTTTTCCTGAGAATATCTATGTTTGCTTCCACTTGACATACTTGGGTTCTACTAGCCTGAAATCATTTTTAGCATGTAGTTTGTCAGATCAGGTAGATAGTACAAATAATTCCAGCTCCACTTGAGGGATGGCTTGCTTTTAATAAATTCTCAGGAGAAACTTTTGTTTTCATCTAAGTGTGGGCAACAAATATATGTTCCTTGGTTCCTCTCTTTGCTTTCAGGCAGATTTTTTTTTTTTCCCCCCTTCTGGTCCATACTTTCACATAGCCCCTTAAGGACTCTGTCTTCAATTCTAAACCCATAACTTGAATGAGCCCAACACCATTGAAATACAAGTCTCTGTGTGACAGAAAATTCATCCATACAGTCAGGGTAGATATGGTTTCATCACCCCCTTTATTTTCTTATTTTCAGCTTCTTTTATGACCTTTTCCCCCTAGAGATATCTCATGTTATGGCAGACTCAGCTGTGTATTTTTGAAGATGATTATTATATTATTATTCCGTACCCCTCGATGTTTTATAGCAGAAAAATGTTGGGGTGTCTAGTTAATCATGTGTTCAGATATGGCAGTTCTTTGTAACTAATCAGATATATGGAAATTCATCATACATATACTCCCACAGCTTAATTTATATTGTTGATCGCTAATCCTATATTTTCCTAAACCACTTACTACTGTTCCCAATTTCATCACAGTTGCCTCAAACTCATTATATTTAAAATAGTATGCCCTGGTTTCCTCTTTTCCCACTTCAGTTCTCCTATATCTGTTTTCTGCCTGACTCTCACATCTCATTCTCATAGCTAGGTCCACTAGAGCAAGCTCAGTTCTGCCACATTCTTTGTGATTATCTGACTGAGAATTCTTATTTCAAGCAATCTAAGTGCCACTATCCAATGAAAATTAGAATTAAGCCCTACTTCCCAGTCTTAGTATCAATATATCATTGCTAATGAAATAATATTAAAGATGCCCCTACCTGGTGAGTTAGGCCAAAGCATTGAATTAATTTTTTTTTTTTTTTTAGTATTCACTGGTACCACTGGGTGGGGATATATATAGAGAGACCCCTTTACTTCAAAAGGACCACTGGTACTGACAAAGGGAATGACAACAATGTGAGAAGTGATAGCAATGTCACATTCTAGCAGCAATGTCACAAGATCAAATCCCAAGGCAGAAAAGCAGCAGATTCAGGGTAATTGGTAGGGATGAGGTTAACACTAGTAGCTTTATCAGAATTTGAGTAGTTGCCAGAGNAAAAGGACCACTGGTACTGACAAAGGGAATGACAACAATGTGAGAAGTGATAGCAATGTCACATTCTAGCAGCAATGTCACAAGATCAAATCCCAAGGCAGAAAAGCAGCAGATTCAGGGTAATTGGTAGGGATGAGGTTAACACTAGTAGCTTTATCAGAATTTGAGTAGTTGCCAGAGAAATCACATGAGATACTTGGGACTCTGCCTGAAGAAAGAGGGAGTTAGAATGCTTATATTTAGAAATTATGTTGAATGGAAACTCAGAGTCATACACCACATTTATTACTATCACAGACATTCTCTTTCAGGCTAGAATAATAAGAGTTATCTAAATATTACTCAAGTACACTTCAAGAGTAAAATTGGAGTATAAATAAATAGAATAATGTGAGTAAGTACTGTAAGAATATAGACAGTTGGAGGCAAATGGTCTGTGGGTCCCTAAGAATAGAAAAATATTGATGTATTTTGGCTATTTCAAGGTATGATATCAAGAATTAAATTACGTGTCTATAAAAAAACTTGGTTTGGGATTTCTGATTGTTGTTTAGTCACTAAGTCATTTCCAACTATTTTGTGACCCCATGGACTGTAGCTTGTCAGGATTCTCTGTCTGTGGGATTTCCAAGGCAGTAATACTGGAGCAAGTGGCCATTTTCTTCTCCAAGGCATCTCCCCTACCCAGGGATCAAACCATTCTCTTAGTCTCCTGCATTTTCAGACAGATTCTTTACCACTGAGCCACCTGGGAAGCCCTTGAATTTACTCACATTGAGATAATTTGAAATGGTTATTCAAGGTAGGATTTTCCTAAAATAACAGTATTCAGTTCAGTTCAATTGCTCGGTTATGTCCAACTCTTTGTGACCCATGGACTGCAACACAGCAGGTCTCCCTGTTCATCACCAGCTCTCAGAGTTTACTCAAACTCGTGTCCATTGAGTTGGTGCTGCCTTCCAACCATCTAATCCTCTGTTGTCCCCTTTTCCTCCTGCCTTCAATCTTTCCCAGTATCAGGGTCNCTATAATGAAAAGGACATCTTTTTTGGGTGTTAGTTCTAAAAGATCTTGTAGGTCTTCATAGAACTGTTAAACCTCAGCTTCTTGAAGTTTAAGATCTTATTAAGACTTTTGGCCAGATAAGAGAGATATTGAACTGCATTAGTAATGAGTAATAATTAATATTTGTAACTGCAAATATTACTTCTTTCTATACGTGTATTGTATATGTAGAGGGAGATCATGTCAAAGATAAAATGTAGAATGTAGAAAATGTAAAACAAATTGAAAGTATAGAAGAAACAGACTTACAAGGTTTCAAACATGGCTTTGTTGTTTGCAAACTGTGTGGCCTAAGGTAAGTCTCTTATCTTCTCTAAGCCTCAGTTTGCTTATCTGTAATGTGGGGAAAATAACAATGATTTGCCTCAGAGGGGTGTAAGGAAGATGTGTCTGTGTTAGTTGCTCAGTCCTGTCTGACTCTTTGCAACCTCATGGACTGTAGCCCACCAGACTGTACATAAAAGCATTTTAAAACTCATGTTCCATAAAACTGTAAGGCACTACACATATTCAGCCACCAAGACTGTGCAGGTATACATGGTACACTGTTCTAGGTAAGAGCAATGCAGAGGTCAATGAATGCTTCTCATCAAGCTTACCTTCCATGTAGGAAACAGATTAAATGACAAACACAGATCAAAAGATAAGTATAGGCAAGAATATGGAGAAATCGAACTCTTACATACTGTTGATAGGAATGAAAAATGGTGTAGTCACTATGGAAAATATGGAAATCCCTCAAAAATCAACAATAGGATTTCCAGTAAACTAACAATCCTACTTGGGGGTACTGAGTCAAAAGAATTGAGATTAACATCTCAAAGAGATATTAGCATTCCTTCATTCATGGCAGCACCATTCACCATAGCCAAGAGGTGGAAATAACCTAAATGAACATAGGCAGATGAACGGATAAAGAAAATTTGTTCTGTACACACAGTGAACTATACCATTAAGCCGTAAAAAAAGAAGGAAATTCTGTAATATGTAACAACATGGATGAATATTAAGGACATTATGCTAAGTGAAAAAGTTAATCACAGAAAGGCAAATTCCACATGATTTCTTTGATGTGAGATATCTAAAATAATTAAATTCACAGAAACAAAGAATGGAAGGATGGTTGACAGGGGTTGAGGGGAGGGAGCAATGAGGAAGTAACAATCAATGAGGATAACATTTCAGTCAAGCGAGACAAATAAATTCCAGAGATCTGCTGTACAACATTGTTCTATAATCAACAATACTATATTGCGTGCTTGAAATGTAAAGTGGTGGAGGTCATGTTAAATGTTCTTATCACAATAAAATGAAATTTAAAAATAAACACAGACATAAATATAATTGCAAATGGTGATGACTGATATGAAGTGTTAGATTTTCTATGCAATATTAATAATTTTGAGGTTGGATGGGAAAAGAAAAATCCTATGTAAGATGATAATTTCAAGACACTCATGAGGCTTCCAAGTGAAGATATAATGATATTTGAGAGAAAAGGAAAAGAGAAACACTATTGGGAAAATAAAATCTGTCAAGATGCAAGAAACCACTTGGAAAGTTGGTGCTAGACTAATACACCATTTTCTCTGGTCTACATAAATTCAAAGACCACAAATATTTTACTAAGCTGGAAATTAAAACAAAAGTAGGCTAAAGAGTCATTTTATGGTGAGATTTAATGCCAAGTACACACTGAGCATTGAGTCTCTTCTCCCAGCTATATTTCTATAAAATGCTTCAGACTTTATCTGTTTTTTTTTTTTTTTTGATTCCCCTATCCACCAGCTCAGTCACACCACAATTCTTGAACTTTAAAGTACATCAGAATTATTTGCAGAGTTTGTTAATAATCCAGACTTAGGGCCCACTCCAGAGAGACTCTGCAACTGGGGGCAAGTATTGCACTTTAAAGAATTTTTTCCAGGACATTCTGATAAATCCATTAATTTACCAAATCAGTCATTCAGTCAACAAACATTTGTTAAGCCTTCAATATGTACTATAGAATTTAGTAATAAACAAAGCAGATAAAACTCCTTGATATTTCCTTGGGGCTGTGGTAGAGGAAGAAGTGATCATTAAAAATATATAAATACAAAAAGGATAAACTGTATTTAAAAATTCTAAATATTATGGTACAAATGAAAGCCATATTGTCTTACATTCAAGTTCTTCCACACAGAATATTGTTTTGTCATCATTGGGTAGGTCCTGAATGAGAATTTTATATTCTCATGCAGCAAGTACAAAAATCACTATCACAATATTCGACGAATACAAAGTGCAAAGACATACTTTTCCTTTTTTCCCTATGCCCGAAATAAACTTACTTCTCAGGGCTCCATTTCTCCCACTGACCTAAAAACGAATTTTGTCAATTTCTGGTCACTTTGGGAACTTTCATCTTCAATGATCTCTCATTCAGGATCCTCCTCTCTGTCTGCTTTTTCCTTAAGCTCTGCAGCAAGGTTTTCCTATTATCCTGGCAAGAATGGAAAGCTATGTTCCTGTTGGTTGCCTTTGGGTTAGACTGCCTGCTGGTGAAATTTATTTACTTTGCACCAGCAAAGCTGAGTGAAAAGCTCACTTCTTCCCCTGCTGGCTGGCTGATCATGTTCATCCCAAACCTTACTACAGCAAGGTCATGGGGCATCCACTGAGTCTGTTTTAACCACCATCTGTGCCTCTGGGCATGTGGGAATTTCTGTTAAATCCCTCCCTCAGGGCAAGCATTCTTAATAAGAAAAAGTATGGAGGTGATCATTTAACTACAAAATAGGAAAAAAATAATTCTTAGAGAATACTTTTTAAAGAATATCTTAATAAATTGTCTGAATCAGCGATATTGATGTTTGGGATAGTCTCTGGGGTGTTTCATAAAGTAGGCCAAGCTCTCCTTTGTGAAGAGAACTCATGAAAGTTTGGTGCTCTTAGTGAAACACTGCTATTATATTATTATCTTTGAGGCGAAAAGTAAGTCTTTACCCCTTGCACAGCATTTCCCAGTGTTGTTGGAGATAGTCTAATAGTCGAATTTAAAGTTTGTTTTATGTTGCAAGTATAAATAAATTTTGGACCTTATTCAAAAAAGAAGAAAAAGAAAAATCAGTGTTATGTAGGGTTGGTCAAAAAATTCTTTCAGGTCTTTTATTAGAATGTACAGAAAAATTTGAATGAACTTTTTGGCCAATCTAGTATTTTTAAAATCAATCGGTAAGTACAGATTATATTCTATTTTAAACAGACAAAATTACTATGTCTATTATTTCTCTTCTGATGAATATATTTAATGAAGTGTAATGGGGAAATATGAATTGATTAGATATATGTTAAATCAAATTATTTTAAGCCAGACAAGCTGTTTGTATTTCCATCAGTTTGATTTTTTTTTTTTTTTATCTGAGCTGAGAGTTTTGGAAGATTTATACTCATAAGCAGTTGCCTGAATTGACAGTTTGCCTATGAATAGTTATAATTTGTATGTGTATTTTTGAAAGTCCTTCATAAAAATAAAGTAACATTAGTTACTAATGACCTAACTTAGTGATTCTAGAGTCTTGGGATACATGTGAGGCTTCCTCAGTTGNTGATTTTTTTTTTTTTTAATCTGAGCTGAGAGTTTTGGAAGATTTATACTCATAAGCAGTTGCCTGAATTGACAGTTTGCCTATGAATAGTTATAATTTGTATGTGTATTTTTGAAAGTCCTTCATAAAAATAAAGTAACATTAGTTACTAATGACCTAACTTAGTGATTCTAGAGTCTTGGGATACATGTGAGGCTTCCTCAGTTGCTCAGCAGCTAAAGAATCCAAGGCAATGCAGAAGACACAGGAGACTTGGATTCAATCTCTGGATCGGAAAGATCCCTTAAAGAAGGGAATGGCATGAAATGTGATGATACTGTTTTGATGGTTAAAGGCATCACACATATATTCTAGTATTTTAAAGCTTCTCTTTTAATTTCTAATACAATAAATATTGATGGGTACATTCTATATAAGCAAAAACTGTTGGGGATTCTCATTAATTGTAACAGTTTAAAACTTGGTCAAAATGTTTGAGAACGGATGAACCTAATTTATTGAGCTGACATATCTTCTCCCCTTAAATTAACAGTGACCATATATTTTCTTTGGAGCTTGTAAACTCAAGGCTTATTTTTGTCATCGCTGTTTACTTCTTTTTCATTCTTTCCCATTCCATGTCTCTTCTAGACCATATCTGTTTTTTTCCCCCAGCTTTTCTCCTGTTGCACAGTGCTTTCAAATACAAAAGTGGGATCTAGGGGAAAAGGCTATTTATTTATTAGGAAGAAAATATACTAGTTAAAAAGAATTTTTAAAGGTGCCAAATTATTAAAACAGAGATTTGGTCTTCCTGGGTGGCTCAGGGTTAAAAAATCTGCCTGTAGTGCTGGAGACCCAGGTTCAGTCCCTGGATTGAGAAGATTCCCTGGAGAAGGAAATGGCAACTCACTCCAGTATTCTTGCCTGGAGAATCCAATGGGCAGAGGAAACTGGGGGGAGGGGGGGTGGCTACAATCCATGGGGGTTGAATCTTGATATGTACAAGGTTGGAAATTGTATCAGGTGAGATGTGAAACAGTTTTCAAAAGAACTCACAGTAGTGTCAGAGGCATAACTAGCAAATTCTCTCACGTTTCACTCGAGGTGTACAAAGGAATCAAGAGGATAACAAAAATGGGAGAAAGATGTCTTTGAGGAATGCTGTGCTACGAGTCCCAGACTTTACCCTTCACCTCCAGCCAAAAGAGAGCACTTTAAAAAGACGACTAGAAGCCTAATGTGAAACTCTGCATTTTGAAGAGGATGTAATTAATGATATCTGACCTTCATAAGGTAAATCTGGAAGGCCTGAGATTGATAAACCACTGCCATCCTGGAGGGTGGACTAAAGCAGAGGTGTTCAAGATGGAGATGAGCCTTCATACCTGGGGAAGAATGTGTGAGTGGTTCTACTGGACCCTACATGAACATATATATCTCATATACATGATTTATTATACTATGATATGGTATATCACAGAAAAAACAAATATTGAGGATGCAGACTGAGTTTGACTGAGGGAAGCTTACTTCACTTGGGCAGAAGTCAATTTTGAGAAGATAATATTTCAGTTAAACTATGAATAACAAGAAGGATTGAGCCAAGCAATGATCAATGCAAAGAACATTCTAAACAGGATGAACAGCCAGACTATGAATGGGTCCTGCATGCTCAAAGACAGAAAAGAAACTCACTGAGGCTAGAACCTAAGCTGACTTGTGCAAGATGATATTGGAAATGAGGGCAGGGACCTGATCATGCAGGGTTTTATGAGCCAAAGTAAGACTGACACAGCTCTGCTAATGTATTCTTCATGTTACAATAATGTTTCAAACCCTCAATGAATCTGAGGTTCCACATTCATTTTTGTCTTAGAGTTTTCAAGGAAAGTCATGGAAGCCATGGTGAATTGGGGGAAGGCTGAGTGTATCAGCCTCTTAAGTTTTATTAATATCTGACTAATACCATTAAGTCTTCTAATAATATTACAAAGCATTAATTTTAGCAAAGGCTGTATTCACTACATGAATGTGGCAAGTAGTAGTAGAGATTTGGGGCCGGGTTTTGTAATTCTTACTCTATTTTTGTTTCCCTGAACACCATATTAACTCTTGATTTAAGTAATGTTTCTACTGGAAAGCATCCAGTACATTTGGCCAGTCCATCCAATTTAGAAAAATTAATCCATGTCAATCAATTTCCTCAGTAATATCATCATTGTAACTTTACTTTTTTATATTGAATTTCTTCTATATAATATTTTAAAGGATTTGAAAAATTATTTAATTGGTGCTATTTTAACCAATCAACAAATATCTAGTCTTTAAGATGATGTTGCTGCTGCTGCTGCTGCTAAGTCGCTTCAGTCATGTCTGACTCTGTGAGACCCCATAGAAGGCAGCCCACCAAGCTCCCCTGTCCCTGGGGTTCTCCAAGCAAGAATACTGGAGTGGGTTGCCATTTCCTTCTCCTTAAGATGATGTTAAATATATATATAATATATATTAAAACTAAAGTAATTTATTATAATGATATAAAGATCAAAGATACTATGCCTAATAAAGGAGGGCTTCCTTAATGGCTTAGCAGGTGAAGAATCTGACTGCAATGCAGGAAATGTGGGTTTGAGCCCTGGGTCAGGGTGGAGAAGGAAACGGCAAGCCATTTCAGTATTCTTGCCTGGAAAATTCCATGGACAGAGGAGGTTGGTGGGCTACAATCCAAAGTGTTGCAGAGTCAGACATGACTGAGTGGCTAAGTACACACACACACAGAGCTAATAAAACCCATAGAAATTGAAAGACAATGGAACATCTTTCTTGAGAATCAAAATTTTGAACTTGGCCTTGAAGGAATGATAGGAGTTGAATAGAAGACTGTGAAATATATGAAGTATGTGGGCATGAGTTGATATAAAAGTGAAAGTGAAATTACATGAAGCTTATTTTGCAACACTGAGAATATCAGTTTGGAAAGATGAATATATTGGTGAAAAGAATTTTGAGGAGTAAAAACATTGGAAGGGATATTTCAAGCAAAAACAAGTCATCTTCCCAGCTTTAACTGCAGATGTGACAGAACATTTAGAAGTTACTCTAAGTAAATATTTTGGACCTGCTGGAAATTCATCTTTTTTAGTAATATGTCAGTCACCATGAACAGCTTTTAAAATGCTCAATCAAGATTTTCCACTTACTCGTGACCTTTCTGAGAAACATGTTCACAAAATAATATTTAAAACATTATGGACCATACTGCCAGACTGGCAAAATTTCATGGGATGGCCATTTCAGCCCAACCATTATAAAGTAATGATTCAACTTTGGAATTCGCTAGAATTATTTATGAATGCCATAGATATTAACACCTGATCTCATGGTATTTCACCATTAAATGTCAAATGAGGAGAAAAATGAGGTTGAATAATCTTTTTTTCTTTAAAGTCAACATATATCTCTTTAAACTAACATTTGTAAGTTGATAGAAAACTCTATTACATAGTCACAAATTACAAGAAATGATACTTTTAAATTTAGGATACAACTATCAGAGCTATATTTGAAGGGGCAATCACACACAGCTGTGTCTTGCTTCAGTTCTTGACATCACAAAATTTAAACACTATTGTGTCTTCTAATATTCCTGCGGAAAATTAGTTTCTCTTATTTTGTCTTATGAAGAATGTTGCTACCAGTTTTGCTCTCCTTCAACTCTTTATACTTTCAACATAAGTCTTTCTAAAATTTGAAGCAAATATAGATCTATTATACTATATCTTGTTTAAAATCTTCCAATGATTCTTTATTCTTTTCAGGATAAAGGTTAGACTGATCATGGCAAAAAAGATCACCTCACCAGCTTTCAGATTACAGCTTATTTATTACATCCTTAGGGAGGCTTTCCCCCATCTCTTCAACCAGGTCAATTTCATAGCACCTTGCGTTTTTCAATTTCAGCATTTATCACAACTGTAAATGTACAGCTGTGGCCATTATTGATAAAATATCTGTCTTCTTCTCTAGACTGCAAGTTCCATGAAAGCAGGAAAAAAAAACCACATTTTTCAAACCATTTCATCCTCACTACTACCACAGCTCTTGACGAACTGAAGGAACTCCATACATAGTTATTAATCCTGTTGATATTTCATGAGCCTATGATGTGTGCAAAACCTATATAGTCATTACATTCACAGAATCATAGTGTATTTGGAAAGAAAAGTACTTTTGAAACCCTTTATTTTAAATCTCTCACTAGTTAGGGAAATTAAAACCTAGAAACCAAATGGCTTGCCTAAGATCATAGAGTTAATTACAATGACAGCGCTGGCCTTAGAATCTAGGTTTTCACTACCACTCTGAACTCTTTATTATGTTACAGCTTATGTCTCCTAAGCTTTTCATTCCCAAAGTGCAAGCTAAAAGCCAGAGTCACAGAGAATTAGTGCAAGAGTTGGGTGGCTTCAGTGTCTCCTCTACCCTTTATACTCAGGGACCATCAAGCAAATATTTGAATGTTAGTGGTCTGGTAAAGGTATTTTTGGCTTAATCACTTCATGGTTCCAGGAATTCTTGCCATCTGCTCTCTTTGTCTAGTCATTCCTAATGCACATATATCATGGTCTTAGAAAAACTAGGAAAATAAGTCTGAATAGAACAGGGAAATATCCATACTTCCAGCCAAAGAAGCCACAATTAGGTCCAGTAATGGTAATCACCGTCCAGTTCTGAACACGTACAAAGAAGAATAACCATACATGAGAACTTGGACCCATTAATTCACATCTTCAGCTTTAAATTTATCCATCTCTAAATCCATTAATGATGTTTTAAATTCTAAGATGCTTTGATTCTGAAAATGTTTTAAGAAATAAACTTCCTTATCATTGCCTTTTTTTTTTAACTTCCCTTTTTTCTGGTCTCAATTTCCATAAATTGTTGCCTCTTAATTATAGCAGTGGAGCTCAGTGTGAACAAAACACCACTCAATGAGTTCCCCATTCATCATGATGTCCCATTACTGTGAGGGTCAGATCACCTAATGTCTTTGCTCCCTTGGGTAGCTCAGGGTTACCCCTAGGTAGTCAGGTAGAGTAGCAGGTTGGCCATTTAATCGCCCCCCATTCTCCATTTCACTCCTTTTCTTGTGAACACAAAGGAACTTTAAGCGATCTGTCTGCAGCATTGAAATGCCAACCTTAGTTGGTACTTTGAAAACTCAAAGCCTTTTACAAGATGAATAGCAAACTGTGGATGACAGCTCCTGTGGAGCCATTATTGAATTGCAGCCCTGATGACTGCATTACTTTGGATTTAGATAAAAGACTCCATACAAGACAAATGGTGGGAGGACATCAAACAAGACTGTGTCCATACAGTGACAGAAGCAATCCGATTGAAGAAGCTGTTGATTTCCCCAAGGCTCCATACTATTTCTCCCTGAGTAATTTACATTAAGGAAGTAAATTTTGTATATTCATCTTCTGTTTATATTTTTCTCTAAAAATACGAATGTCCAGTTGTCACATCAAAGTCTCACTTCTACTCTTGCCTGGAAGAGAAATATCGATATGGGAACGTGTTAATTATTTTGTATTGCGTTTTATTTAACCACAATAGCAGTGTGTGTAAAGGTTATAGACTCAGAGTTCCAATCTATAATGATCAGATAAAAAGATTAGTCAGCAAATCGATAGCTCCCTGTACCGACAGGAAGCTTGGTATATTCAAGGCAACAATGAGTACAAAGGGGTGCAGATAAACATCAGACACCTTTATTTACATGAAAACTAATTCTAGAGGGCTTTCACTACCTCATTAATTATGTACCAAGCTTCCGGAGGCTGAATTGGGTGAAGTATCACTAGGGGCTTTTTGGAATGTGTTGAAATACTTCTGCCTCTATAAAAACTGAATACAATAAAGAATTTTTCTTTCTGTTGGTCTAGCAGATGTTCACACAAACCCAGTTCCTCAAAATGGCAAGGGTTCCATGGGTAGATCTTGCATTCATTTTTAAATCCTAAACCTTGGGAACAAGAACGCATCATTCTTTATCTTCAGAAGTACCATCAACATTGTTTAAAACAGAGATTTAAATGTTAATCTACTTATGAAAATAACACCCTTCATATAACTTTTATCCTAAAAAAGCTATGTTGATATCTTCTTAAAATTTTAATTCTATGTTTCTATGATGTCACTGTTCTTGTGAACTTTTACACTGAGTGTGCTTTGCTTTTCCTGTTTTATTTGGGATTATCTGCTTTTCTCTCCCTCCCCCCTCCCCCTCTCCCCATTTAAAGAAAGTGAAAGAGTAGTTGCTCAGTCGTGTCCGACTCTTTGAGACCCCATGGACTGTGGCCTACCAGGATCCTGGGTCCATGGGATTTTCCATGCAAGTGTACTGGAGTGGGTTGCCATTTCCTTCTCCAGGGGATCTTCCCAACACAGAGATCAAACCTGGGCCTCCCACATTGTAGGCAGACGCTTTACCATCTGAGCCACCAGGGAAGAAGATAATCCATTGATAAGTGGATTTGGATCTGCTGAATTTTCAACTTTGAAAAGTTGTGGAATTTATTGTGGAATGGGGAGAGTTGTTTAAGATCTCTTCTGAGATTATATGTAACTTCATTTGCACCCATGCTAAGTTGCTTCAGTTGTGTCCAACTCTGTGTGACATTATGGACCAGATTGTTCTGTCCATGGGATTCTCCAAGCAAGAATACTGGAGTGGGTAGCTGTGCCCTCCACACACTCCCCTCTTAGCCCCTTTGACTTTGAGTATTTTCCAAGATCAAACTTGTTCTCTTTTGGACATTTATACAATTCTCAGAAATTCATTCAGATGAAAGCAGAATGTCATTTGTTTGGAATAGAATCGTGTAAAAGAATGGGTTTCAATAACCTCAAAATGCTTTAAAATAGCTTCAGTGGTGTCTAATAGGTGATTCTCTCTTGACATCAATAATTAATATAAAAGAGGGAAGAAAAGGAAAGAAAAAGAACTAAAGAATTGACATAATTTAGCTCAGTGAGAACAGTTTGGTTCTCTTAAAGCCATCTTCAGATATCACTTGGAATGATTGCTTTTAGAACGCTTTTTTCCCTTAAAATTTTCTATGTTAGAATGCGCATGTACTAATTTATTTCTTCTGAGTCAGAATATACCCTTAGATGTGGTCCTGCAACTCCCTTGAATCTACCATGAAATACAGCCAATATTGTGTTCTTTAAATACAAAATTCCAGAAGTGTGTGTGTATATGTGTGGGCTGTCAGTCTCTGGAAACTTGTAAACAAGCCTAGCTACTGCAAACGGTCAAAAAAGAAATTGTGCCACATTTCCCGTTTCCTTTTGGATGTGTATTTGGTAACAGGTTCTGTTCACGGAGCTCACCTGGGTTGTGGCTATTTGTACAATTGAACCACTGAAGAAGGGTTCTGATTAGTTTTCAGCGGAACCAATCAACAGCCATCTGTCTGATTGGCTGAGACTTGGCGTACTGGTAATCCTATCACACCTCAGGCCAGACTAACAGTTGTGATTGTAGTTTAATGAAACACTTTGACTTCAAATGTCTGCTTAGTGGAAGACTCAATTCCGCTGTCTCCCTTCTCTCCCTGGCTGTTTTCCTTCTGTTCCACCCTCCCCCCCACTTCCTTTTCTCCTTCCTTCTTTCTTTGCCTCTTGCCTTCTCTCAGCATCACTGTGATATTTTACAATGTACAAAGTAATTTCACACTCTGCCACTGCAATGCTTCAGGCCCTGTTTTTTCTTGCCTGGATTGCTACTGAAGGCTCCTAACAGCTCTTCTTCCTCCCTTGACTGCCCCCCACCAACCCTACAATTGCTACACCCCAGTATTCATCCTTCACAATACACTTAAATTGATCTTTCTAACACAAATCTGCTGAGAGCATCCTTCTGCTGAAAATGCTGGCATGGTCCTGCACCTCATCTAGGGTAATTATCAGACTCCTTCACAAGGCATCTGGATCTTTCCCTGGTCTGGCCCCTGTTGACCTTCATGGCCTTACTGCCCATGCTGTTGCGTGTACATGTTGCCAGGTACACCCAGCCTTCTCACACACCACTGCTTGCTGTGTAACGTCCATCTTCTCTCCCTCATACCTTATCCTCACTTGACCTTCAGTTTGGCCTGGCTAATTCTCACCTTCTCTTTAAGGCTTAGCTAAAGCATTTTTTTGCCATTGAGATTTTCTAAAGCTAATCTCCTCAATCTGCTCTCCCCCAAACCCCATTACACACACACACACACACACACACACACACACACAGTCACCTAGACTGTGACATTATTCATACCATGACATTAACTGTACTACTGCAATAAATTAGTTATAATGTATTGGAATTGTTGATTTATTTAAGCATCATTTTTTCTAGAGCCAGGATTCTTAATCCTTTCATACCATGAACCCCTTTGGTGATTTAATGAAGCTCAGAGACCCATTCTCATAATCATGTTTTTAAACTCAGAAGGCAAAAAAATTAATTACAAAGAAAAAAGTTATAATGATATAAAGTTACCAAAATTTTAACAAACTGTAGAATATTATACATTTAAAATATATTTTATAAAAAGTAAAAATTGAGAAAGTCTAGCAGTAAGTCCACTAACTATTGTACTTTGGAAGTAGTGGTAAGTAAAAAGAATATTTCAGAATATCTTCTGCCACTCTAATATGATGTCTGTCATCTTTATTGTGACAAAGTACTACTGTGGTTTTTGTCTACAATCCTAATTTTAAAAAGGGCTAAACTTTACTAAAGGTAAGTGAAGCTAAAGACATAATTATTATTATGTTCAATTCTATTCAAAGTTCAATTCTAGAATCTTTATTTCAGTTGTAAACCATAAGTTCTTTAAGGCTTTCATTGTAATAAGTCTTGCATAGTGCTGGAACATGGTAAGAACTTAAATGTTGGCCAAAAGAAGGAAGAAATAGTTTAACATTTCATCTTACTTAAACTTTACAATCCCTTCTCCATTAATTAGGCTTTATTCTTCCAATAACATATTTAGAAGGTGAAACTAAGAAAGATTAAATGTATTTCCTTAGTTCATAGGGCTTTAAAATATCTATTCTGCAATAAAGTCACCTCCCAGAATGCTGTATCCAACTTATCAGATAATCAAGAGAACAAACACAAGTATGGAAAGGTTGCACTCTCAGTTTCTACAAGGATAGGGGATTTCATACCTTCAATAACTCTTGGCTTCCCTAATATTACATTCCATCAACCTGGTCAGTGGACTAAGTGGGGTTCATCTGGACTTGATGAGAAAGGCTGAGTACTTGGAGAAGTTCAGTCATCCAGGAGAGTCTGTCTCACCAAGAGAATGCTTACTGAAGCTCAGAAACAATCTGAGAAGAGCAGGACTAAGGATGGGAATGCCACTTCCCACACAATTCGCCCAGACAGCAGTGCTTGTTAGACCTCTCTTTTTTGTTTCACTTAGCTCCCTTTGAGCGGAAGAATAAAAGCAAATGACTGAAACTAGGATAACCCTTTTCACATTTCAGGATGAGGGACACTTTATTCTGCCCTGTGCATGGAAATACTCAGACCATTGTAGGGCACAATGACTCACCTTTTAAGAAGGTAGCTGGTGTTGTGTCNTAAACTCAGAAGGCAAAAAAATTAATTACAAAGAAAAAAGTTATAATGATATAAAGTTACCAAAATTTTAACAAACTGTAGAATATTATACATTTAAAATATATTTTATAAAAAGTAAAAATTGAGAAAGTCTAGCAGTAAGTCCACTAACTATTGTACTTTGGAAGTAGTGGTAAGTAAAAAGAATATTTCAGAATATCTTCTGCCACTCTAATATGATGTCTGTCATCTTTATTGTGACAAAGTACTACTGTGGTTTTTGTCTACAATCCTAATTTTTAAAAGGGCTAAACTTTACTAAAGGTAAGTGAAGCTAAAGACATAATTATTATTATGTTCAATTCTATTCAAAGTTCAATTCTAGAATCTTTATTTCAGTTGTAAACCATAAGTTCTTTAAGGCTTTCATTGTAATAAGTCTTGCATAGTGCTGGAACATGGTAAGAACTTAAATGTTGGCCAAAAGAAGGAAGAAATAGTTTAACATTTCATCTAACTTAAACTTTACAATCCCTTCTCCATTAATTAGGCTTTATTCTTCCAATAACATATTTAGAAGGTGAAACTAAGAAAGATTAAATGTATTTCCTTAGTTCATAGGGCTTTAAAATATCTATTCTGCAATAAAGTCACCTCCCAGAATGCTGTATCCAACTTATCAGATAATCAAGAGAACAAACACAAGTATGGAAAGGTTGCACTCTCAGTTTCTACAAGGATAGGGGATTTCATACCTTCAATAACTCTTGGCTTCCCTAATATTACATTCCATCAACCTGGTCAGTGGACTAGGTGGGGTTCATCTGGACTTGATGAGAAAGGCTGAGTACTTGGAGAAGTTCAGTCATCCAGGAGAGTCTGTCTCACCAAGAGAATGCTTACTGAAGCTCAGAAACAATCTGAGAAGAGCAGGACTAAGGATGGGAATGCCACTTCCCACACAATTCGCCCAGACAGCAGTGCTTGTTAGACCTCTCTTTTTTGTTTCACTTAGCTCCCTTTGAGCGGAAGAATAAAAGCAAATGACTGAAACTAGGATAACCCTTTTCACATTTCAGGATGAGGGACACTTTATTCTGCCCTGTGCATGGAAATACTCAGACCATTGTAGGGCACAATGACTCACCTTTTAAGAAGGTAGCTGGTGTTGTGTCTTTCTGTTGCTATTTCTCTTCTCTTCTTTTGCTTGCTTTAGTTTTGTTTTTTTTCACTGTCTAGTCTACGAAAACAAACACTCATCAGCAATGCCTGGGCAGGCTCCTTAAGGGAAAGAGAAAGAGTTCCTCTCTCCACTCTCCAACATAGACACAAGGGAAAAGAGAGAGAGGGAGGAGGAAGGCAGTGTTAGCCCTGGGATGCACAAGCTATGTGGATCCAGCAGTCCAAAGTCACTCTAAACGCTCCAAACCCTTGTTTCCCTGGCAGTGAAAAGTCAAACCAAACATGAAACAACTTATACTGTCAATCCTTGGGAACTTGCTGTAAGAATAGGTAAGCTCTTGACATCTGAAATGTCTCTGGTTTAGGTAATTCTTGGTCTTTTATTTTGCACCTATATATTGGATGGATCAAAATAGTGTATCAGGAATGACACAGTGGTTGCTGGGGGTGATTGAGGGCTCCAGCAATAAGAAGTGTTGTATAATATTATTTATATAAGATAGTGATAACTTGAATAATTAATATACTTTAGAGCAACACTAATTTAATTGTGAGGTCTTAAAATAGCCTCTTTTAGCATCTTCACATATTACTACAATTTTTAATAATACAGTATCTTTTTCTATTTTACTACTCAAAGAATTGTACCCACATTTATTTTTTTTTTAGTTCTAAGGCATCTTACTGTAATTCATGGGCATGGGCATGGGTATCATTATTGCTCAGCAATCATGATACTATAGAACAAGACTTAGATAAAGTTATGGTGCTAGAAAATACAATGAAAATTGTTTTCTGTTCCCAGAGAAGGAATTGTGCTTGTGTTAAATAAAGCACATGGAGTCAGATAGCTCTGAGTGTGAATCATAGGCCTGGTACTCTGCACATCCTGTAACAAACAACTTAACATATTTTATCTACTTTTCTCTTTCAAAAATTGTGGTGGTACAGTTTTATAACCTCTTTAATATGGTTGTCTTGAGAATTAAATGGGATAATGTACGTACTATGCTTAATTTAGTGTCTGGCACACAATAAGTATTTAAAAAATATAGGGTAACTGGTATTATCTCAGTCCTGTTGTAAACTTGTTTCATTGTGATCTGTCTTCAAATGGCATGCCCAATAAGGATTATTTAATATGAAGTACAACTAATATTTGTCTACACATCACTGCTTGCAAATTATATTTACAAAATCATTACCTTTAAGTTTCATAAATTCCAAGAGTTAGGTACTATTATCTTCCTTATTTTACCCATTGGGAGGCTGAATCTTAGAATGTGATTTCCTGAGCGTTCAAGCTAATACACAGTGCAGTAAGAACTAAAATTGTCTTTAGGATTCTACTTAATTGGCACTTGTTAACTGACATTTTGCCTTAGATGCAATTGACTCTCTGATAAGTAGAATTATTTTTCTTTTCTCATTTCTCATAATTACTTGTATGGGCTATTAAAGACTATGGCTTCAAAGTGCAGAATGGGGATCTGGCATGCTTATTAAAACTTAGATTCTCTTCCCCTTCCTCCTCCAGAAGCTAGAAATTCTGATTCTAGAGATCTGGAACGGGGCAGAGAATTTGCTTGCCTAATAAGCTCTCATGGGATAGAGAATCTCTTGTTGCAGGGACCGCATCTTCAGCAGCAGGGTCACAGCTGATTTCACCATCAATGGATATATTGAGATATGTTTGTCACAACCCAGAAACCCGTTTGCAGAAGAAACTTTACAGCAATGCTCTATTGTATATATGTATATTTTATTTTTTATATATTATGATATTTTGTCATCTTAAAAAAACTTTCTGGCTGGGAAGAGACTGTCCCTCCTGGGGCTAGCCAGTGCTTAGAGACAGGAAAGGACTCAGTTGAGAGTATACTTTTGATATGTAAACTAACTATTTCAGAGCCAAACCTCCTCTGTGGGCCCATCCATCTCAGAAAACAATATCCCTCTGACTGAATTGTCCCAGGGTTAGGTACCAGGCAGCTAGATAGATCACCATTAGAATCTAAAGCCCACCAAAACCATTCAAACTAGCCAATCCTAATCGTTTACTCTGCTGTTTTGACTTTTGCCTGGAAACTCCAATAAAGCTTTTGGCCTCATCTTTCACCTTACTCTTGTCATCTGCTGCCTAACCAAAACTTGGCATTCCCCCATGACTCTGCATGGCGTGCAGTGACCCCTTCTTTAGAAGCTAAGACTACAACGAATGTGTTTGCTTCTCTCTCTTCTGTGCGCACCTAACCTACCATTTGCTAGAAGAACACAGAATATATGCTATGTGTGTGTTAAATCCCTTCAATCAAGTCCGACTCTTTGTGACCCTATGGACTACAGCCCACCAAGCTTCTCTGTCCATGGGATTCTCCGGGTGAGAATACTGGAGTGGGTTGCCGTGCCCTTCTTCAGGGATCTTCCTGACTAGGGATGGAGCCCGCATCTCTAACGTCTTCTGCATTGGCAGGCGGGTTCTCTACCACTAGTGCCGTGAGGCTACAACTAACCGATCACGAACTAAAAGAACACAGAACACGTGCTATCTTCAGATAAAAAGGCAGGTGCATCTCTCTTTTCCGGATGGGTTCTCCCGAGTTGTGCATTTTCGGCAGTCAGTCTGTCCAGCTCAGCATCAAGCGCATAGAGAACAGTGCTTAGGACACTGGTGATCATGGCATTCCTGCAGATTTCAGGTGTGATTTCGGCACACAGCGCTCCCCGTTGTCTTCTGATGGCATTTTCAGCCGCCTGCCGCCCAGCCCCTGTCTCTCATTAAGCCTCTGTGAGTAGCCCTGCTGCAGCCATGAATCATACACTGAGGGCTTCACACAGGCTGGGTTTATTGAGCTGCGTTATAGGAGACTATATCTCAGATGGCCCCAGTGAAGCCAAAACAATCTGTCACTTTTAATTCTTCCTGTCACCTCATTAAGTATACGGCAACGTTGACAATAAAACACATTTTCACACATATACACAACACACACACTATCCCAAAATGTAGCATTTCCTCCTCTTGTATTCAGATGTGGTTGTAAATATTCAGTCATTGAAAGATTCATTGAGCAAACATATGTGCCAGGGTACTGTATATAACTGACAGAGGCAAAGAACAGTCTCTGCGGACACATAAAGCAATTAAAAATAACTGTGCTTCAAAGCAGGCTACTATAATACAAAGGTCAGGCCCATAAATATGAACAAGATGGCAGTAATGTCTCTATCCAAATATACCCCCAAACATACAACTACACCAGGTCAGAACTCAAAGGTTAATGTAAAAAAAAAAAATTCTGAAAATTTGCCATATTCTTCTTATGCCTTTTTCTTCTTGTCTTTCCATCAAAGGTTAATATATGTGAATCCAGTGGGAAAACTGTATCAGGGCCAAATGTGTGTCATCAGCCCATATTTTATTCAGTGCAAAATATTTACCCTTGTACATATGACAAAATGAAGGAGCTCTAGCAAATCTTTTGTGGAAGGTAAATGTCTATCGCCTTTCCTCTCATTTACTAGGTTGCTTGTTTTTACATTAACTGCACCGAAGTTTGAATTCCACTCAAAGCTGTAGACAGACTGTTCTGAGGACCAGGATAATTTTTGCAGTAACACACTGAGTGTGATAATAAGGTTTATGCGTGGTTGTAAAGAATGTGCTGACAGATGGAAAAGGAGCCACCTCAGTCTGCACAGCATTCACTTTTATATATATTAAAAAAAACCCACACTACACCTGACTCTGGTTCAAACAGCAGTTCTTCCTCCTGCTGTCTTCCAGGAACAGAAATATTTTAGACTATATAGAAAAATCCCAACCCCCAGTGGACTGATTCGCTAAAATTTCAAGTTCTGTGCACATCAGAGTATCATAGTCTCCTGTATTACAATTCAAGGTGTCATGTGCAATGAAAAACTTATTCCCTCCAACATGAATCTCTGTGTAGTAAGTGCCTTAGATACCGAGCAAGTAAATGCATCAAGGAAAAAAGAATGAACAGAATGAAGAGTGAACAGAATGGCTCCCACAATGGAGAGGTACTTCACCTCTGAAAAGCAAAATGCCGGCTAATTTGCCAAGGATTAGTTTTCACCAAAGGAAATTAAAATATGAATGCAGATTATATTAATACTAGAGCTTTCAGGCTGTCTCTACACCTCCATGATGCTGTGATATTTGAGAGAACATTGGTAAAAAGAAAAAAGCCTTGGGAGGTAAATTTCTTACCCTTAATGATGTTGTTGAAGTTTAGATGCTAAGTTGTGTCTCACTCTTGTGACTCCATGGACTGTAGCCTGCCAGGCTCCTCTGTCCATGGGGTTTTCCAGGCAAGAATAGTGGAGTGGGTTGCCACTTCCTTCTCCTGGGGATCTTCCAACCCCTGGGATTGAACCCTCATCTCCTACATTGCACGCAGATTTTTTTTTACTACTGGGCCACTAGGTAAGCCCACTATTACCAATAAGAAAGCAATAAGGACCGCCACATCCAACCTTACTCCTTGCTTCTTGAAAGTGTAGTGTAAGCTTTCTAGGGCAGAGAAAACCAGCTCCCTCTAGCTATCCTCTCTCTCTTCGATCTTATAACTATGTTCTTGCAAAACCCCATTTCATGCTGATAAAAAAAAAAAAAAAAGTAGGAAAAACAAGAAGCCCAACCCCCTTCCGTTCATCATCATCCTTTCCAACAAACGTATCTGGGCTAGATACCACGGGGTTGCGAACAGTCAGACACGACTGAGCGACTGAGCATGAACACGGGCTAGATTTATATTTTCCAGGGCTGCCATTACAAAGCACCACAGATTGAATACCTTAAAACAACAAAATTGCTTGTCTCATAGCTCTGGAGGTTAGAAGTCTAAAATTAGGGTATTGCAGATTTGGTTCCTTTTGAGGGTCATAAAAAAATGATCTGTCCTAGGCCACTCTCCTTAGCTTATAGATGGATGGCATTTCCCTATGATGTCTTTTCACATCATCTTTCCCCTGTGTATTAAGTTTCACGTTTTCCATAAGGATATCATTTATATTGCATGAAGGCCTGTCCTAATAACTGCATTTTCATTTCTGTAAAGACTCAGTCTCTAAATAAGTTCACGTTCTGAGGTACTGGGGCATTAGGACTTCAAGATGAATTTTGGGGACACACAATTCAACCCTCAGTGACTACTGGATGCCAGATTACTTCGTGTGTGTGTAGGTGAAACACCATATGTGTATGTGTGAAACATCCAGTGACCTACCTTCAGTTGCAGTCCACTTACTCTGAGTAACCATTTGCATGCACTATCTAGCCTTCTCTTTGTATATATCTGTCAGGCCTAGAAATTTAAATCCACCAAAATTCTCCCTCCCATTTATGAACACCTTCATCTCTGGAGTCTCTTATTGCTTTGGTGGCTCTTGTTTCTTTCACGCTTAGTGTGGTTATCCTTCAGATTTTTTCTCTCCTGAGTTTTTCTTCCTTCTCAATCTAAATCACAAAGTTTCAACTAACATTTTCAAGTAGTAGTGTGAGTCACTCAACCGTACCTGACTTACTGCAACCCCACGGACTGTACCCCGCAAGGCTCCTCTGTCTTTTGCNCGCTTAGTGTGGTTATCCTTCAGATTTTTTCTCTCCTGAGTTTTTCTTCCTTCTCAATCTAAATCACAAAGTTTCAACTAACATTTTCAAGTAGTAGTGTGAGTCACTCAACCGTACCTGACTTACTGCAACCCCACGGACTGTACCCCGCAAGGCTCCTCTGTCTTTTGCATTCTCCAGGCAACAATACTGGAGTGGATTGCCATTCCCTTCTCCCGAAAATCTTCCTGACCTAGAAATCGAAACTGGATCTCCTGCCCTGGAGGCAGATTTTTTCCATAAATGACAACAATATTATTATTTACTAGATAATTTTAGCTGCTATACAACGATAGCAATAGATAGAATTAAATTACATAATGAAATTACATTTAATTACACAATTTTCATTTTTAAAAATTCAAATCCTTCAGATTACATCAAGGAGAAAGTTTCTTTTTTGGACTTAATATGTCTTTTGTGCTTCTATAGTACTTCAGAAACTCTCATTTTAACAAACANGATGCTGGGAGGGATTGGGGGCAGGAGGAGAAGGGGATGACAGAGGACAAGATGGCTGGATGGCATCACGGACTTGATGGACGCAAGTCTGAGTGAACTCCAGGAGTTGGTGATGGACAGGGAGGCCTAGTGTGCTCCAATTCATGGGGTCACAAAGAGTCGGACATGACTGAGTGACTAAACTGAACTGAGCTGAACCAACATTATAGCTAACTGTAAAACAACTGGCTTTTTCTGCATAAAGTTAGGAATGAGACAAATATCATTCTTACTGGTTTTTTAGTTAATTTTACAAAGTTGATTTTATTGATGTATAGTTAATTAACAATAAAATTCACTCTTTTACTCTTTTAAGGGTACAGTTTGATGAGTTTAGACAGTTATATAACCATCAGAATGATAAAAGAATATTTTCTTCATAATGTTTTCTCTTGTCCCTTTTTCTCCCTCTCCTCCCAGACCTGATGTCTACTCTTCTACTACATATCCTTGTATATTTATCTTTTCCAAATTACCTGTAAATGGAGTCATATAGTCTATGTCTTCCTATCACAATGCAAAATGCTTTAAAAATTCATCCATGTTGTATTTATCATTAGTGCATTTTTATTGCTAAATACTATTTTAATATATGGATGTACTACAGATTATTTATTCATTTGTAAATGAGGCATATTTGGTTTATTCTAGTGTTTGGCTACTATAAATAAAATTGCTTTAGACATTTTCATACATGCCTATAAATGAACATATGTGTTTGTTTCTCTTTGGTAAAAATGCAAAAGGAAAATTGCTGTATTTTATCTATATCTTTACCTATATCTATGTCTATACCAGCCCCTCTATCTCTATCTATATATCATTTATGAAAAATTGCCAAACCATTTTCTAGAGTGGTATATTATTTTACGGGGTTTCTCAGTGGCAGAGAATCTGCCTGTCAATGCGGGAAATGCATGAAACGTGGATTTGAATCCTAGGTTGGAAAGATCTCCTGTAGAAGAAAATGGCAACCCACTCCATTATTCTTGCCTGGGAAACCCCCTGGACAGAGGAGCTTGGAGGGCTACAGTCCATAGGCTTGCAAAGAGTCGGATGCATCTGAGCAAGCATGCATACCTGTACTATTTTACATTTTGCAAGCAGTGTATAAGGAGTTCTAGTTTTCCATATCAACATCAATTCTTAGCATTGTCAGTTTTTTTAGTTATATCTCCTTAAGTTTAGTTTTACCTCCTACTATTTCAGTAGGAGGTAGTGATATCTCATTGTGTGTGTGTGTGTTTGCCATGACATATGCCTTATGATCCTAGTTATCCAACCTGGGATTGAAGCCAGCCCATGGAAGGCAGTGAAAGTGCTAAGTCCTAACCCTTGGACCACCAGGGAATTTCCTCTCGTTGTNTTTTTTTAGTTATATCTCCTTAAGTTTAGTTTTACCTCCTACTATTTCAGTAGGAGGTAGTGATATCTCATTGTGTGTGTGTGTGTTTGCCATGACATATGCCTTATGATCCTAGTTATCCAACCTGGGATTGAAGCCAGCCCATGGAAGGCAGTGAAAGTGCTAAGTCCTAACCCTTGGACCACCAGGGAATTTCCTCTCGTTGTGTTTTTTCCACAATGACTAATGACAATAAATTATTTTCATGTGCATATTTTGCCCTCTGTGATTTTTTTGTGTTCACAATCATGCTAATTATAAGTAAATACAGTTTCTTTTCCACTCACTGTATCTTCATCTTAAAATCTTGACATCCAGTAGTGAGAATTATCTCTTTTTTTAAATTGAATTTTCTGTGCAAATTTTAAAATCACTTCAATTTCTAAAAACAAAACCAAAATACACCTGATGTAATCTGAATTGAGATTGCTTTGAATCTATAGATCAATTTAGCAAAAACTTATGTCTTGACAATAGTTAGTCTTCAGACCCATGGATGGTATATTTTTTCACTCAATGAATTTTTAAATTTTTCTCAGTAATATTTTATTCTTTGTAGTGTACAGGCTTTGCACATATTTTGTTAAATTTGTCCCTAAATATATAATGTTTTATGATGCTACTACAAAAGATATTAAATTTTCTTTTTCAGTTTCCAACTATAGGCTGTTGAGTATATAGAAACATGATTGCTTTTGTTGCTTTTGACCTTGTATCCTGTGATCCTGGTAAAGTCAGTCCTTTCTTCTTGAAACTTTTTTTTGGTAGCTTTGGTGTTTTTCTGTTTAGAAAATAAGTTATTTTTGAAAAAAATAATTATTTTTCCTTCTTTTTCTTACCTCCATTCTTTACTTGAATTTCTGATTCAATGTTGAATAGAAGTAGTAAATGCAGACATATCTTAGGGCAAATTTTTAGTCTGAAAATTTCCAACACTAATTGTGAATGTACAATAAATATCATTTTTATATTCTATAATTTTTATAGAATATAAAATCTATAATTTTATAGAAATTTTATAAAATTTCTATAATATTTGTTTATTTTAAACTCAGTTTTCTGTTATATTTTTATTTTTTCTTGATATTTCTTGATAATTCTACCCATTATTTTTTTTTTAATTTTTAATTTTTTCCATCTCAGGTGTACATGAGTTCCCAATCTTAACCCCCCCCACCTCCCA
>SJYA01000915.1:418883-452131 GCA_006410615.1 Neotragus moschatus
AGTTCTATTTGCAATTTTTTAAGGAATCTCCACACTGTTTTCCATAGTGGTTGTACTAGTTTGCATTCCCACCAACAGTGTAAAGGGTTCCCTTTTCTCCACACCCTCTCCAGCATTTATTGATTGCAGACTTTTGGATTGCAGCCATTCTGACTGGTGTGAAATGGTATCTCATTGTGGTCTTGATTTGCATTTCCCTGATAATAAGTGAAGTTGAGCGTCTTTTCATGTGTTTGTTAGCCATCCATATGTCTTCTTTGGAGAAATGTCTATTTAGTTCTTTGGCCCACTTTTTGATTGGGTCATTTATTTTTCTGGAATTGAGCTGCGTAAGTTGCTTGTATATTTTTGAGATTTGTTGTTTGTCAGTTGTCTCATTTGCTATTATTTTCTCCCATTCTGAAGGCTGTCTTTTCACCTTGCTTTGATTTTCCTTTGTTGTGCAGAAGCTTTTAATTTTAATTAGATCCCATTTGTTTATCATTATTTTTACATAATGTAATATTTACTTTTTCTCAAGGCTAGCTTGTCTGATATTAATAAGCCACTCCAATTTATTTTTGATTAGAATTTGTGAGGTAAATTTGTGCATTTTTCTACTTGCAACCAACTTAAAAAATTTGTCTTTATATTTATCACTGATCTTTTCATAGATATTGAATATTAGATCTTATTTTTAATCTGCCTTTTAATTTAGTGTTTATACAGTTCATTCTTAACATAATCTATTGTCTTCCACATTTTAAAATATTTGTTCCATCTATTTTTTGTTTCTAATTTTTACTTTCTGACTTATTTTACATTGAGTTCTTTTAATATTTATTTTTCTCTTCAATATTAACTTATCTATTATACTTATTTTATCAGTTGCAATGATTTTTAAAATATGTCTTTAATTGATCATAGTCTGCTGCCAAGTTGTTTTACATAACTATTTAAAGCACAAGAAACTTAAAATAGAATACAATTTACTCCCTCCCACATTTTGTGCTACTTTTTGTCATATATTTTATTTCTACATATATTATAAGCTCCACTTGCCTGGAAAATCCCATGGATGGAGGAGCCTGGAAGGCTGCAATCCGTGGTGTCGCTGAGGGTAGGACACGACTAAGCAACTTCACTTTCACTTTTCACTTTCCTGGATTGGAGAAGGAAATGGCAACCCACTCCAGTGTTCTTGCCTGGAGAATCCCAGGGACGGGGGAGCCTGGTGGGCTGCTGTCTATGGGGTCACACAGAGTAGGACACGACTGAAGTGACTTAGCAGCATGCCTTAGATAATCACTTAAAGAGATTAAAAATAATGAAAAAGCTTATATTTACTCACATATTATTCCTTTTCAGACGTATTTTCTTTTTTTGTGTAGATTCATATATTCTTCTGGTCTCATTATCCTTCTGCCTGAGAACTTACTTTTAATATGTCTTATAGTACAAGTCTGTGGTAACTTCTTTTAACTTAAATGTTCATTAATATGTTTTTATGTCACCTTCATTTTTAAAATTTACTAACAAAGTTAATTTCTAGAATCATTTTTTATGTAGAGACATTTTAGACTTTCAGAAAAATTGAGTGGGTATATAGATTTCCCATATACTTTCATACTCACTTCCCTCTATTAATAACATCTACATTTGTCTGGTACATTTCATGTAATTCATGAACCAATATTGATATATTAAGGTTTATAATTCATTTAGATTTCTTTGGATTTCAATCTATTATTCTTTTTCTGCCCAAGGATCCCATCTAAAATGCCACATTACATTTAGTTGCTATGTCTTCTTAGACTCTTTTCTGTTGTGACAGTTTTTTAAACTTTCCTTGTTTTCTGACCTTAACAATTTGAGAACCAGTGGTCAGATTTTGTAAAATATCCTTCAATTGGTTTTTATCTGATGTTTTTCTCATGATTAGACTGAGGTTGTAGCACTTGGGGAGGAAGATCACAGAGGTAAAGTGCCATTTCATCACATCATTTCAAGAGCACATTCTATCAGCATGACTTCTTATCACTCTTGATGTTAGCTTTGATCACCTTGCCGACGTAGTGTTTCTCAGCTTTGTCTGCTGCAAAGTTACTTTTTTCTCTCCTCTGTTTTTATACTGTCCCCTTTGGAAGGCAGTCATTTTGTGCCATCTACATTAAAGGAGTGAGGAGTCAGGCTCCACCTCCTTTAAAGTAAACTATCTGAACAATTTATTGGCATTCTTCCATATGGAAGATTTTTGTCTTCTTTCTCGTTTATTAACTTATTCAGTCATTTATGTATATGTGTATGGATAAACATATTATCCATAAATAATTATTTTACACTTTGGTTTATAATCTAATACAATCTTACTTTTTCAAATTATTCCAAATTTGGCCATCAAAAGCTTTTTATTATAACTCCATTGCCCTGTTGACATACCCACATTAATTTAAAAAATTTTTATTTTAAGCACTTTCTTACTTTCTGCCATTATAAGACATTGTTGTTGTTCAGTCGCCCAGTCATGTCTGCCTCTTTGTGACCCCATGGACTGCAGCATGCCAGGCCTCCCGGTCCCTCACCATCTCCCAAAGCTTGCCCAAGTTCATCTCCATTGCATGGGTGATGACATCTCATCCTCCGATTCTCTCTTCTCCTGCCTTCAATCTTTGCCATGATCAAGGACTTTTCCAATGAGTCGCTGGTCACATCAGGTGACCAAGATACTGGAGCGTTAGCTTCAACATCAGTCCTTCTAAATAGTATTCAGGGTTGATTTCCCTTGAGATTGACTGAATTGATTTTCTTGCTGTCCGAGTGACTCTCAGGAGTCTTTTCCAGCACCACAATTCAAAGGCATCAGTACTTTGGCGCTCTGCCTTCTTTATGGTCTAGCTCTCACAACTGTATGTGACCACTGGGAAGACCATAGCCTTGACTATACAGACCTTTGTTGGCAGAGTAATATCTTTGCTTTTCAACACACTGTCTAGGTTTGGCATAGCTTTTCTGCCAATATAAAATATTCCAGGCTAATTTTTTAAGTCATTTATTTTATTTTTTATTTTTGATTATGCTAGGTCTTCATTGCTGCTCTGGCTTTCCTCTAGTTGTGGCAAGGGAGGGCTCCTTTCTAGTTGTGCGCATGGGCTTCTCACTGCATTGGCTTCTCTGGTTGTAGCTCCTGGGCTCTGGAGCACAGGCTCAATAGTTGTGGTGCACGGGCTTAGTTGCGCTACAGCATGTAAGATCTTCTTGGACCAGGGATCAACCCATGGCTCCTACATTGGCAGGCAGATTCTTTACCACTGAGGCACCAGGGAAGCCTTCCAGGGTAATTTTATACATTTCCTATCCCAGTCCAAGAATCAACAAGCCCTGGTTCCTTTTATTGGAAAACGACATTAGAAACAAATATCTGGAAGTTGGATGTGGTCATTGCTACTAGAGTGTTATTTTTTTCCCGCTCAACTGACAAAGCGAACAAATGTGCATATACTAACCTGTGTATATACTAACCTATGTATATACACATACATATAAATATTTCTTTATGTAGGCATTTGTATCTATTTTAAGTTAAACATGAGTTCATACTTGGAGAAGGAAATGGCACTCCACTCCAGTGTTCTTGCCTGGAAAATCCCATGGACAGAGGAGCCTGGAAGGCAACAGTCTATGGGGTCGCAAAGAGTCGGACACGACTGAGCGATTTCACTTCACTTCATACTGATGGCTCCAAATCTAACTATTGAAATATGAATTATTCTGTCTTCCTCCCTTCACCAAACTAAATTTCCACTCCCATAGTTACAAATCTAGCTTCTGCCATCTCCATTCATTTATTTGTTTAATTCCAGCATACATTCATATCAGTATCATATTTGTTAATCTGTAGTTCCATGAAAACTACTTTATCTACAATTTCTTTTGCCTTTTGGGCTTCCCAAATGATTCAGATAGTAAAGAATGTGCCTGCAATGCAGGAGACCTGTGTTTGATCACTAGGTCAGGAAGACAGGAATGGCAATCCACTTCAATATTCTTGCTGGAAAATCTCATGGACAGAGGGCCTGGTGGGCTACAGTTCATGGGTTTAAGAACAATCAGACATGACTGAGCAACGAACACTTTGCCGAGTAGACATTTTAAATTTTAATAAAGTCCAACTTATTGCTTTTTTTCTATCGTGGTGCATACTTTGGTTGTATGTGAATATGTGTTAGGAAATCTAAATTCACCTAGGTATTATTCTATTTTTTTCTAGAAGTTCAATTTTTTACATTTTATAATTCAAGTCTATGATTAATTTTGAGTTAATGTTGTAAGAGTTATAAGTTATGTGGCTAGATTAGTTTTTTTGTTTTCCCAGATGTGAATATCCAGTACCATTTGTTGAAAAAAAGGATTCTTTTTTTTCATTATATTACCTTTGTTTTTTCTATTGAAGATCATTTACTTATATTTATGTGGGACAAATTGTAGGCTCCTTATCCTGTTCCTTATTCTTTTGATAAAATTGTGCTCTTTATCACTCTATCTTGAGTTAAGGTTGAGATTGGTAACATCAGTGCTCCACTTAGTTCTTTTTCTTCAGTGTCATATTGATTGCTCTTTATATTTTACATTTTCATATAAACTTTAGAAGGATTTTGTAAATACCCATGAAATACCTTGCTGGTATTTTACATGTATTGAATCAATAGATAGAATTGGGGAGAATTGACATCTCAAAAATATCAAGTCTTTTGATTCATAAACATGGACTCTATCTCCATTTATTTAGATTTTAAAAATTCTTTCATCAGAGTTTAACAGTTTTCACACATAGAACATATGTGTATTTTGTTAAATGTGAACCTAAATATTTTATTTCTGATATTAATATAAATGGTACTGCATTTTACATTCAAGTTCCAAAAATTATTCGCTGGCATAAAAAGGAAAGCAATAGAGTTTTGTATCCTATGACTTTGCTATAATAACTTATTTGTTCCTGAATTCTTTTCAATTCATTGAGATTTTCTACACAGACAACATGTCATCTGTGAAAAAATACAGTTTTCTTTTTTTTTGATATGCATAACTTTATTACCTTTCCTTGTCTTATTGCACTACTCCTAGTTTAGTGTGGAAAAAAAGTGAAAGAAAAAGATATGCCTATTCTTGATCTAGGGGGACATTATCCTGGTAACTCACTATTAAGTATGATGTTAGCTGGAGGTAGTTTGCAGATGTTATTTATGAAAATTACCTTCTAGTCTTATTTATCTGAGAGTTTATGTCATGAATATATATTGGATTTTGTCCACTGTGTTTTCTGCCTCAATTGACATAATTTTTCTTCTTTAGCCTATTGATATAGTAGATTACATAAATTGATTTTCAAATGGGGAACTGGCCTTGTGTAACTGGAATAAATCCCACTTTGTCATTTTGCATAATTCTTTTTGTACTTTGTTGAATTCAATTTGCTAATATTTTGTTGAGGATTTTTGATCTATGTTCATAAAAGATATTGACATGTAGTATTCCTTTTGTAATGTCTTTATCTGGTTTTACTATTAGTGTAATGCTGGCATTAAAGAGTTAGGAAATATTCTGTTTTTATTTTCTGGAAGAGAAGGTGAAGAATTGGTTGTTTCTTTCTTAAATGTTTGTTAGAATTCACCAGTGAAGCCATCTTGGTCAGACACTCTATTTTAAAAGACTATTAATTATTTGTTCAATTTCTTTAATATGTATAGGCCAATTTGATGATCTGTTTCTGTTTTTGTGAGAGCTTTGGTAGTGTGCCTTTTTCATAGAATTGGTCCATTTCATCTAAATTATCAAACTTGTGGACCTAGAGTTGTTCATATTTCTTTATTGTCATCTTAATTGAGAAAAATCCATGGGTCCTGTGGTGAAGACACTTCCTTCATTCATGGTATTAAAGTAATCTGTGCATTCTTTTTTCTTCATTAGTCTAGCCAGAGGTTTATCAGTTGTATTGATCATTTTGAACAGCATTCAATTTTGTGAGATTTTTCTTCTGACTTTCTGATTTTACTTGCAGTGATATCTACTCTAACTTTTACTAATTTTTCTTCCATTTGCATTAGGATTAAATCACTCTTCTTTCCTAGGTACAATCTTAGATTATTGATTTCAGATTATTCTTCTTTATAGCATACACATTCAATGCTATACATTTTCCTCTAAACACTGTTTTTGTGGCATTCCATAAATCTTGATTAGCTCTATTTTCATTTCACTTAGTTCAAATTATTTAAAAATTTCTCTTGAGGATTTAAAAAAATTTGACTCATGTGTTATTCAGGATTTTTTCAAACCCCAAATATTTGGGGATTTCCAACTGTCTTTCTGTTATTAAATTC
Organism: Neotragus moschatus; assembly: GCA_006410615.1. Taxonomy (NCBI): domain Eukaryota; kingdom Metazoa; phylum Chordata; class Mammalia; order Artiodactyla; family Bovidae; genus Neotragus; species Neotragus moschatus. The sequence goes on from SJYA01000915.1 coordinate 425,243, forward strand.
TAATTTAATTCTATTATGGTCTGAAAATGTATTTCATGTGATTTTTATTCTTTTAAATTTCTAAGGTATTTTTATGGCCAAAATTTTAACTTTCTAGGTGAGTGTTGCTTTTGAGCTTAAGAAGAATATGTATTCCACCGTTTTTGAAAGCATTATTCTATAAATATCAAATAGATCCTGTTGACTGTGATGTTTATTTCAACTATACCTTTGCTGATTTTCTGCTGGATTTACCTATCCGTTACTGAATGATGATAAAGTCTACAATTCTAGAAGAAAAATTATCTACTTCTCTTTGCTTTTCTATCAGTTTTTATCTTATGTATTTTGATGATTTTTTAAAAGTTACATACATGTTACTGATTTTTATGTCTTCTTGGAGAATTAATTCCCTTATCATGATGTAATACTCTGGCAATTTGTGCATAATTTTGCTTCATGGTTAGTATATTATTCTCATTTTCTTTTGATTAATGTTAGTGTGGTATATATTTCTCTACCCCTCCCCCCTTTTTTAATAAACCTATTTTCCTCTTTGCATTTAAAGTGAGTTCTTTTAGGCCTTTTAAAAAAATTATTTTGAAAATTTTAAAAAATTGTAAATTTTTTTGTCTTTTAGTTGCATTTAGACAATTCACATTAAAATTGACTACTGATACATTTTGATTAGTATCTACCATGTTTATAATTGTTTCATATATGCTGCACTTGACTTTTTTCTTTTTTTTAAATTTTAAAATAAATTTATTATGATACTAGTAATTAAGAAGGGAAGACATGCCTATTTAAAAATTATATTTTTTTCTTTCTATATTTTCTTTTTATTCCTTTTTTTTAGTTGAGCATTTTCTATGATTATATATTTTCTCTTCTCTTAGCATATTGAGTACAATTCTTTTAAAAGCTTTTTGGTTTCTAACCTAGAATTTGCAATGTATATTTACAACTATTCTAAATCCACCTTCAAAGAATACTATTCCAATGTCATGGGTAGTGACGATTGTGCATTCTTTTTATATTTACACAATAGTTACAAACTTTGTAACAGAGTTTCCCCATTTTCTCCCTTCTATCCCATTTAAATTGCTGTGGCTTCTTTTGCCTGTTCATATATTATTCTTACTCAATGCATTGGCATTTTTATCTATTAAGAAATTTAAAATAAATGATTTTATTTTACCTATGGTTATTCTTCTGCCACCACTGTTTCTTTATGCATTTCCCATTTTTGCCTATGTATTTCCCTTCTATCTCATAACTTTGTTTAATATTTCTTACAGGTGAATCTTCTGACAATAAATCCTATCTTTTCTGTTTGTTTGAGAAAGTCTATTTATTCTTGACTTCTGAGGATAATTTCTGTGGATATAAAATTCTAGATCAGTGGTTCTGTTTTCCTTTCTACCCCTTACATACTTTACTCCACTTTCTTCTTTTTTGCCTAGTTTTTAATGGAAGGTTCGCTTTGTATTTTTTTGTTACTTGTTTCTCCATAGGTAAGGTATATTTTTTTTCTCTTGGGCTTTTGGCTTTTTTTTTTTTTTTCTGGTTGTCTTTGGTTTGTTGTTATTACAGTGTTATTTGCCTATGTGTGGGGGTTTTGTTTGTTTACTTTTTATATTTTTCTTGCTTGATGTTACCTGAACTTATAGATCTACTGTTTGGTGTCTGCCACTAATTCTGGAAAATTTTCACCCATTATTAATTCAGATACTTCTGCTTTTTTCTCTCATTTTCCCTGATTGTGCATATGTAACAGTTTGTATTTCTTGCACATTTCTTGCATATTCTGCTTTACATTTTATCTTTTTTTTCACTTTGCATTTCCTTTGAGAAGTTTCTATTACATATGTTCAAGCTTATTGATTCTTTCTAGTCTACAGATGAACCCATCAAAGAAAGTCATAATTTTTGTTACAGTGTTTTGATTTTTAAAATTTCCTTTTTATTTTTTATACAGTTTCCATCTCTCTGCTTACTACTTATTCTTATAGTTCACATACCTTTTCCACAGAGTATCTGCTAAGTTGCCCACCAGGCTTCCCCGTCCCTGGGATTCTCCAGGCAAGAACACTGGAGTGGGTTGCCATTTCCTTCTCCAATGTGTGAAAGTGAAAAGTGAAAGTGAAGTCGCTCAGTAGTGTCCGACCCTTAGCCACCCCATGGACTGTGGCCCACCAGGCTCCTCTGTCCATGGGATTTTCCAGGCTAGAGTACTGGAGTGGGGTGCCATTGCCTTCTCCATCCACAGAGTATATAAACTATTAATCATGATTATTTAAATTTCCTATTTGATAGTTCCAAAATCTGTGTCAGTATCTAAGTCTGCTTCTAATGCTTGTTTTGATTCCTCAGATACTGTGTTTTTCTTGCCTTTAATATACTTTGTACTTTTTTGTTGAAACCTGGATATAATATATTGAGTGATAAGAACCAAGGTAAAGATATCTTTATTGTGAGCTTTAATATTAATCTAGCTGGAACTAGAACGTATTTAATACTTTCTGTATATCTAGGTACCAAAGGCTACAGTTTCATTCAGGGTTATTTATTTATTTATGCCCTATCTTGTTGTCTCTGGGCTCCCTAAGAGCACCTTCTAAAAGAAAGTCTTTGTCTTCCAGCTCTTCCAGTAGTAATCTACTGTTATTATACCACAGCCCTGTTGATGTGGTGATAAGAATTGGGAAAGAGGAAACATTCCATAGCATTATGATTAATTCTCAGGTTTCTAGTTGAACTGAAGCCCTGGGTTATGATCTTCAGAAATGTTTCTTAATTTTGCTTCCCTTCTAGGTGAATCAGGAAAGCTAGTGTGGGGTGGAATTTCCTAGTTGCCCTTCTTCCAGGTAAACAAGGCTTTTGTATGCAAGTACCCCTGGAGAGCAGAATTTCATTTCATTATGAAAGGTGTTCCAGGAATATTTCAAATGATTACTCTTATCCTTTCCCTGCCTAAAACCCAAGGGGATGTTTCTGAGTTCTTCAATTCAATAAACTGATGGTGTTCCTGGAGGTATTTTTCTTAAAACTATATGTGAGGAGTAGAGGCGTCTAAGACTGTAACCCCTAGGAGTTTTTCATTCCCACCCTAGGGAACTGGTTCAGTTCAGTTCAGTCGCTCAGTCATGACTGACTCTTTGTGACCCCATGAATCGCCGCACACCAGGCCTCCCTGTCCATCACCAACTCCTGGAGTTCACTCAGACTCGTGTCCATGATGCCATCAGTCCGTGATGCCATCCAGCCATCTCATCCTCGGTCATCCCCTTCTCCTCCTGCCCCCAATCCCTCCCAGCATCAGAGTCTTTTCCAGTGAGTCAATTCTTTGCATGAGGTGGCCAAAGTACTGGAACTTCAGCTTCAGCATCATTCCTTCCAAAGAAATCCCAGGGCCGATCTCCTTCAGAATGGACTGGTTGGATCTCCTTGCAGTCCAAGGGACTCTTAAGAGTCTTCTCCAACACCACAGTTCAAAAGCATCAGTTCTTTGGTGCTCAGCCTTCTTCACAGTCCAACTCTCACATCCATACATGACCACAGGAAAATTTTTCAAGCATTCCTACCATTTTATGGCTCCAGTGGATTCTGTAACAAGTTAAGTAATCATGGCTGTAATTTTCTATATTCTCCTGTGTCTCCAGCTTTGAGGGTGGTAGTTTTCTCTGTGATCTCACTTCTCTGAGGGATATAAGAAAAATGCTTTTGTTTTGAAAGAGCATTTTAACCAGATATAAAATTCCAAGTTGACAATTTTCTCTCTCAGTGCTTTAAAGGTGTTTCACTATCCTCTCATTTGATTTGTTTCTAATGAGAAATATATTCTCATCCTTATTTTAGAGCATATAGGGAGAAATAAAACAAGCTGAGCTCTGAGAAGAGGGATAAAGTGCTTTAAAGTCACACTAAACATTTGTTTAAAGATGAATTACCACATCTACAACAAGAAAGAGGGGATAATATGTCATTTTGAAGAGGACAACTCTGGCAGGTTAAGTACTAAGCTTGGGATTGTTTCGTCACCTTAAACACATTGTGGGCCCACAAAACTGAGTAAAAGGTGAGATTTAAACATATATTTCTTCCCATGCTTTCATGGATAAGATGGTGAGAGTCTCTGATACCTGGGGAAATAAAGAACTCTTCTAAAAGAAGTGATAAAGAAATGTATAATAAAATATGGTCAGTTTTAGAAGCACTCTAAGTAAATCAGATATGCAGGCCCTGAGTTGAAGAACATGATAGGACAAGTGACAGACATGAGAGTGGTGTTAAAAACTCTGGTTTTCTGTGAGAGTAAAACAGCAGAATTCTATAAATCAAGCATAAATTAAATAGTACTTAATCACAGTAGAAACTTGGGAAGTAAGCAGAGTTGTCCTGAAGATTCTGGATGCTTACAAAATTCTTGCATTAGATAATATTTCCAATTATTTAATTATAAGTGAATTTCCTCAATTACAGGATTAAGTTCCAGAGATTTAAAACAAACTCATAAGCAAATATTCTTGGACCAATGACATTGAAGGGCACAACATATTTTATACAACCATTAGTGGCTATTCTGCTAATGAGTTAAATGTTATATGCACCATATATAATATAATCATGATATGCTTAATTTGTTATAACGTTTTGCTAGNCTGTCCATGGGATTTTCCAGGCAAGAGTACTGGAGTGGGGTGCCACTGCCTTCTCCAAATCCAAACTTATAGGATGCAGCAAAAGCAGTCCTAAGAGGGAAGTTTATAGCAATACAATCTTACTTCAAGAAACAAGAAAAACATCAGATGGATAGTCTATTATTACACCTGTAACAACTGGAAAAAGAAGAAGAACAACAAAAAGACAAAATTCATAGAAGGAAAGAAATCATAAAGGTATCAGCAGAAATAAATGAAAAAGAAATGAAAGAAGCAATAAAAGATTAATAAAGCTAAAAGCTGGTTCTTTGAGAAGATAAAATTGACAAACCATTAGCCAGACTCATAAAGAAAAAAAGAGAGAAGAATCAAATCAACAAAATTAAAAATAAAGAAGGAGAGGTTACAATAGACAATGCAGAAATACAAAGGATGTAAGAGACTATTATGAACAACTATATGGCAATAAAATAGATAACCTGGAAGAAATGGACAGATTCTTGGAAAAGTTCAATCTTCCAAAACTGAACCAGGAAGAAATAGAAATTATGAACAACCCAATTACAAGCAGTGAAATTGAAGCTGTGATCAAAAATCTCCCAAAAAACAAAAGCCAAGAGCAAATGGCTTCACAGGAGAATTCTATCAAACATTTAGAGAAGAGCTAATGCCTATCTTTCTAAAACTCTTTCAAAAAATTGCAGAGGAAGGAACACATCCAAACTCATTCCACAAGGCCACCATCACCCTAATACCAAAACCAGACAAAGACAACACAAAATAAGAAAACTACAGGCCAATGTCACCAATGAACATAGATGAAAAAATTCTCAACAAAATTTTAACAAACAGAATTCAGCAACACATCAAAAAGCTCATACACCATGATCAAGTTGGGTTTATTCCAGGGATGCAAGGAATCTTTAATATATGGAAATCAATCAATGAGATACACCTTATTAACAAATTGAAAGATAACAACCATAGAATTAACTCAGTAGATGCAGAAAAAGACTTTGACAAAATTCAGCACCTATTTATGATTAAAACTCTTCAAAAAATGGGCATTGAAGGAAACTACCTCAACAGAGTATGGCCATATATGATAAGCCTATGGCAAACATTATTCTCAATGGTGAAAAACTGAAAGCATTCCCCCTAAGATCAGGAACAAGACAAAGGTGTCCACTTTCACTACTATCATTCAACATAATTCTGGAAGTCCTAGCTATAGTAATCAGAGAAGAAAAAGAAATGAAAGGAATCCAGATTGGAAAAGAAGCAGAAGCAAAGCTCTCACTGTTTGCAGATGACATGATAGTGTATATAGAAAACCCTAAAGATAGTATCAGAAAATTACTAGAGCTAATCAGTGAATTTAGCAAAGTTTCAGGATACAAAATCAATACACAAAAATCACTTGCATTTCTATATACTAACAAGAAAAAAATCAGAAAGAGAAATTAAGGAATCAACACCATTCATCACTACAACAAAAAGAATTAAATATTTAGGAATAAACTTACCTATAGAGACAAAGGAGCTGTACACAAAAAATTATAAGACAGTTATGAAAGAAATCAAAGATGGCATAAACAGATGGAGAGATATTCAATGTTCCTGGGTAGGAAGAATCAATATTGTGAAAATGACTATACTACCAAATGCAATCTACAGATTTAATGTGATCCCTATCAAATTATGAATGGCGTTTTTTCCCAGAACTAGAACAAAAAATTTCACAATTCATATGGAAACACAAAAGATCCTGAATAGCCAAAGCAGTCTGGAGAAAGAAGAATGGAGCTGGAGAAATCAACATTCCTGACTTCACATTATACTACAAAGCTACAGTCATCAAGACAGGATGGCACAAAAACAGAAATACAGACCAATGGAACAAGACAGAAAGCCCAGAAATAAACACATGCACCCATGGGTACCTTATTTTTGACAAAGGAAGCAAGAATATACAATTGGGCAAAGATAGCCTCTTCAATAAATAGTGCTGGGAAAACTGGACAGCTACATGTAAAAGAATGAAATTAGAACAGTTTCTAACATCATCCACAAAGATAAACTCAAAATGGATTAAAGACCTAAATGTAAGACCAGAAACTATAAAACTCTTAGAGGATATCATAGGTAGAACACTTGATGACATAAATCAAACCAAGATCCTCTATGACCCATCTCCTAGAGTAACAGAAATAAATCAAAAGTAAACAAGTGGGACCTGATTAAACTTAAAAGCTTTTATACAGCAAGTGAAACTATAAGCAAGGTAAAAATACAGCCCTCAGAATGGGAGAAAATAATAGCAAATGAAACAATTGACAAAGGATTCGTTTCCAAAATACACAAGCAGCTCATACAACTCAATACAAGAAAAACAACCTAGTCAAAAAGTGAGAAAAAAACCTAAACAGACATTTCTCCAAAGAAGATATACAGATGGCTAACAAACACATGAAAATACGCTCAACATTGCTCATTATTTGAGAAATGCAAAGCAAAACTACAATCAGATATCACCTCACATCGATCAGAATGGCCCTCGTCAAAAAGTCTACAAACAATAAATGCTGGAGAGGGTGTGGAGAAAAGGGAACACACTTGCACTGTTGGTGGGAATGTAAATTGATACACCCCCTATGGAAGACATGCACTTTCCTTAAAAAACTAGAAATAAAACCACAATATGACCCAGCAATCCCATTCCCAGCCATATACCCTGAGGAAACCAAAATTGAAAGAGACACATGTATCCCATTGTTTATTGCAGAACGATTTACAATATCAGAACATGGAAGCAACCTAGTTGTCCATCGACAGATGAATGGCTAAAGAAGTAGTGGTACATCTACACAATGAAATATTCCTCAACCATAAAAAAGAACGCATGTGAGTCACTTCTAATGAGGTGGATGAACCTAGATCCTACTATACAGAGTGAAGTGAGTCAGAAAGAGAAAGATAAATATTGTATTCTAATGCATATATATAGAGTCTAGAAAATGGTACTGAAGAATTTATTTACAGGGCACCAGTGGAGAAAGTGACATAAAGAATAGACTTATGAACATGGGGAGGGGGAAGGAGAGGGTGAGATGTATGGAAAGAGTAATAAGGAAACTTACACTACCATATGTAAAATGGATTTCCAACAGGAATTTGCTGTATGGCTCAGGAAACTGAAACAGGGCCTCTGTGTCAACTTGGAGGGGTAGGATGAGGAGGGTGATGGAAAAGAGGTTCAAAAGGGAGGGAGATATATATATACCTATGGCTGATTCATGTTGAGGTTTGACAGAAGACAGCAAAATTCTGTAAAGCAATTATCCTTCAATAAAATATATATAAACTAAAAAAAAAATCTTGAAAGTGTTCTAAAATTATTATTTTCCTGATAATAGGGTTGGAAATGTTGAAATATTTCAGGATATATCCCAAGGAGTGACATCAGTGTTAATAGAACTAGTTTTTGTGTTTTTATTGATTTTAAAAATAAAACTCTAATGTTTTTTCTTAAAAAAAAGTTAGATAACAAATATTGTTGAGGATGTGGCAAGATTGGTATCTTAAACACTATTGATGAGAATACTAATATTAATATTTGAAAAACAGTCTGGTAATTTCTCAAAAGATTAAACATAGAGTTACTCTATGACCCAGCAGTTTTACCCCTAGATATGAAAGAAAAATAAGAACATATGTCTACACAAAAACTTGTACGTGCAAGATCATAGCAGCAATATGCATATCAGACCCAAAGTGGAAACAATTCAAGTATTTTCAAGGTTTTCAAGGGAAATAGTGACTACTAATGAATATATAATTTCTTTTGAGAATGATAAAATATTTTAAAATTGATTTTATAGCTCTGCATGTACTCAAAATACACTGAATTTTACACGTTAAATGGGTAAATTATATGATATGTGAACTACCCCTCAAAAGGTCATAAAATGGGAGTTGATTTTAAGTTAATATATATTGATATAACAGAAATATTATATATATATTACAAATTCAGTGAATAGGTAGTATACTTTTGTAACAGTTCAGAGATATTTCACTGCAAGTGAAATAAAACCCAAATAGTTGTGGTCTAACAAGTGGCTCCAGAGAAGGCAATGGCAACCCACTCCAGTACTCTTGCCTGGAGAAACCCAGGGATGGCGGAGCCTGGTGGGCTGCAATCCATGGGGTCACAAAGAGTCGGACACAACTGAAGCAACTTAGCAGCTGTTGTAGTAGTAACAAGTGGCCCAATCAAGGAGCTATTAATAATTATACATAAGAAGAGTTGCTGGTGTTTGGTGGCTCAGATTTCAGTTCACTTGTTTGAATTCTATCAACAAAGATCCAAGTGTCATTTTGTTTTTCCATTTGTGGTGTGTTAATGGTTCATCCTTAAGCTCATGGTTGCAAAGGGGCTGCCATATATCAAAATACTCCAGGTTATCCACACATCATCTCCTTCCTGCTCATTTGAATGAGAAGAAAAGAGTTCATGAACCTATACAGGTGAGTCACTGCTCAGAAGGAGTCCACTCAGAATCGCCCAATCAGGAATAGCCACACTGGACTTCGTGAGAATGAGGAATAATCTTTGTTTGCTAAGCTACTGAGCCTTAAATTTTGACTTTTTTCCTGTGACATCATGTAGCTTTCTTTAACCAGTGCAGCATGGGAAATATGAGTAGGGAAGTAAGTTAGTAGGGAAGTAAGTAAGTTTTGCTTTGAATATTTTCCTTGATATCACGAGGTAGGCTTTGACCAAATTTTACCACTTTGGTCACTAAGATGATTTTTTTTCTTTCTGGAATAGTGAATATGATAAAGCTTGCTTCTCCTAATCTTCCTCACTTTATTTTTCCAGGGCATCATTTTTCTTTATTAATAGGGTCTAGCTCTTAGAACATTGCCCAGAATCTAGAAGACACGTGATAAGCAAATGGTGAAACAAAGAATGAAGAAAGGAAGGTGATGCTATGTCATGAGTTGAGCATACCAAGGCAGGAAAGCATCATGGTCAAGAATACTAATTCTGGAGCCAGGTTTTCTTGCTTCAAAAATTCAGTTCTTAAATAAATATTTACCAGCTGTTTGGTCTTGGAAAAATAACCTCTCCATGCGTTCTTTTCCTCGTCTCTAAAATAGAATAATTGTGCCTATATCATAAAACTGTTCTGAGGAAGTAAGCTGTATGTAACATTCTTGGAACAGACTTGGCATTTAGCAATGTTATTAATATATAAGTGTTAGCAATTATTATTATGGTGTGAAATCTAGAAGTACTCTTTCTATCTTGATTCCAATAGAATATTCCATGGAGTTTCTTATAAATCAGTCTCTCCTCTTGTTATACCAATAAAGTGTTAGTCACCCAGTCATCTCTGACACTTTGCAACCCCATGGACTATAGCCCACAAGACTCCTCTGTCCATGGAAATCTCCAGGCAAGAACACTGGAGTAGGTTGCTATTTTCTTTTCCAGAGGATTATCCAACCCATGTAAGGAACCTGGGTCTCCTGCATTGCAGGCAGACTCTTGCCATCTGAACTCTTTGTGACTCTATGAACTAGAGCCCACTAGGCTCCTCCGTCCATGTGATTCTCCAGGCAAGAATACTGGGGTGAGTTGCCAAGTCCTCCTCCAGGGGATCTTCCTGACCCAGGGATTGAACCCCTGTCTCTTGCCGCCTGCATTGGCAGAGAGGTTCTTTACCACTAGAGCCACCTGGGAAGCCCTGTTATACCAACAAAGCTGTAACATAAAGTAGATAATGAAAATCATATTTCTAAAATTTTAATCATACATGTTCACTATATGTAAGTGTATTTCCCTTTTTTCACCCTATCTACAATTAAAGCTAAATTGTCAGGTTTAGGGCCTCCAGAAAAAGAGAGAATAAGCACTGTAAAAGTCATCACCAGAGAGTAAGAGAAAAAAGGAAACTGGTCCTGCTGCCTGGCAACTGGGGGAAGGAAAAGGAAGAGTTAGTAGGAAAAAGTCTGATTGTCTTCCCAGAGGAAAGAGAGACGGTAACCAAAGGAAAGATGAAAGCAACAGTGCTCTGATGGGCTCCTCCTCATGTTCCTCAGAGTTCTCTGTGTTGTGTGGCCCTCTTCCAACCTGCAGAGGCAGAATGAGCAGAGGTGGGCCAGAGTGAGCCCAGGGTAATAATCCAGAGCTGGACACTGAGATCCTGAGCGGAAAGGGCCTGTAATAGNCAAAGGAAAGATGAAAGCAACAGTGCTCTGATGGGCTCCTCCTCATGTTCCTCAGAGTTCTCTGTGTTGTGTGGCCCTCTTCCAACCTGCAGAGGCAGAATGAGCAGAGGTGGGCCAGAGTGAGCCCAGGGTAATAATCCAGAGCTGGACACTGAGATCCTGAGCGGAAAGGGCCTGTAATAGGTCTGGAGATGAAGAGAGCTCATGACTGGTTAGGAAACCTAACAAGGAGCGTACTGGGACAGGAGGATATTACACTATGTCTGAGGCAACTGAGCAGAACCCAGACCAGGGATGGTCTAGTTGTCACAGTCTGGACTCTGGGGGCAGCACTAGGGAGAAGTAAGATGGGGCTGAGAACCTGATCAAGTCAAACAAACAGAACAAAAGAGCCCCGGCATCAGACAGCAGCAGCACATCCCACAAGGGACCCCAGATATGCGGGCAGATGGCTGCCGTCTATGGGGTCGCACAGAGTCGGATATGACTGAAGTGACTTAGCAGCAGCAGCAGCACATTTCAAAACATACCTGACAATGCTCACTCAGAGACCAGCTGCCTGGATGTGGAGAACCAGAGCCAGAGGTGAGATATCACTTCATCACCAGCACCTACAGGCTGAAAGCTCTCTCCTGTACTCAGACACTATCTCCCTAAAGAGAAGAGGAAAGGAGGGTGATCTTGATGGGATATTTGCAAGAAAGAGATGAGCTTAAGTTAAGGAAGATGAGTATATTTACAACTGATGTGTTTTTAAACCTTCCTGACCTTCCATTGATCAAGGTCTTCTGAAAATGATTAGATTTTTACAGAAAAATAAAGTTCTTCTTATTATCCATTTATTTGCTTGTTTAACCACTGTTATAATAATGTGGTTGATTTAGAGTGCTTATTTCATATGCTTGTATTTAACTTTCAGATTCATTTTATTGAAGGCTGATAGACCAAAGTTCAGTTCAGTTCAGTTCAGTCGCTCAGTCGTGTCCGACTCTTTGCAACCCCATGAATCGCAGCACACCAGGCCTCCCTGTCCATCACCAACTCTCGGAGCTCACTCAGACTCGTGTCCATTGAGTCAGTGATGCCATTCAGCCATCTCATCCTCTGTCGTCCCCTNGTATTCCCATCTCTCAGAATTTTCCACAGTTTATTGTGATCCACACAGTCAAAGGCTTTGGTATAGTCATTAAAGTAGAAATAGACCAAAGTAACACTCTTTTTTTACACCTTTTTTGAGGCATCTGGATATTACTTTATCATTGTCAAACGGGAAGCAGGCCTGATGGTAGATTGATCAGTCAGTCAGTCAAGTCTGTTCAGTTATGTCTTTGTGACCCAATGGACTGTAGCCCACCAGGCTCCTCTGTCCATGGGATTTCCTAAGGAAGAATACTGGAGTGAGTTGCCATTTCCTACTCCAGGGGATCTTCCTGACTGATTTAACCCTCCTCTCTTTCTTCTCACCTCCTGCTTTGGTAGGCGGATTCTTTACCACTAGCACCACCTGCGAAGCCCCACAGCCAACAAAGCCTCTGGAGGGAGAGAGCTAAACGAAGGGTATTGTGTGTGCTGCCTCCAAGGCAGGAAGAAGGCTGGTCCCACGTGGAGGGATGGGAGAGACCAAAAGAAGTGGCAGTTCACAGAAAAAACCCAAGGATGAGATCCTTCCTTCTCCAAATAAGACTGGAGCAGATTTTGGAGAGCTGAGATATGGCAGCTCTCCATATCTCTCTGAGATATGGAGATGAGGACCTGTTGAACCAATAGTGCTAGCCCCACCCAGCAGGAAGCAGGGCCCACAGGACAAGACAAGTAGGGAGATGCAGGAAGGCTGTGGAGCAGAATAAGCCACTTGCTCATCTGAACTCCTGAAGTGAGTCTGGAAAGTGGATCTGCTACAAAGAATGTTCCTTGAGGGAGATTTTCAGCTTTTGAGGTAATCTATAGATTTAATATTTTTTCCATTATATTCTATTGATTAAACTTCTGTGATAAATTTGTATTTCTTATGTTTGCAAGCAGAGAACTTCAATATAACCTGCTAGATTTTATTTTAGCTCAGCTTGGTGAGAACTTTGCAAATTGAATTATAAAAATCTCTTTCAAAAATGATGCATTAAAAAATCTCTATACTAGTAGAACATAGTTCTCATTGAAAATATTAAACTGTTGATATAGTATTACCACCTACTAAAACAAATTAATGCTAGCAGATACATTATTTGAATGCATAGTAGCTAAATACTAGACTTGCCTTGGAGTTAGAGAGTTCATTTTTGAGATCCACTTTAAGGTCACAATATAAATTAGATAAAAGTTTATAACATCGGATTTGGAGAAAATGGCGGAGGAATAGGACGGGGAGACCACTTTCGTCCCAGCAAATTCATCCAAAGAACATTTCAACGCGGAGGAAAATCTACAAAACAACTTCTGAATGCTGTCAGAGGTCGTCAGGCATCCAGAATAGCAGAACATTGTCTTCAAAAANAATATATAAGTTACACCACTAATGCTAATAGAGAAAAAGTTGGAAACAATCTAGCAGAAAAAAAAATATATATATCAACTATTTATATACACATGCATTTTACATACAAATATTAATATATTTACATATATGGGCATCCCCAATGGCTCAGCAGAAAAAGATCTGCCTGCAGTGTAGGAGACACAAGCATGATCCCTGGGTTGGGAAGATCACTCGGAGGAGGAAATGGCACGCCACTCCAGGATTCTTGCCTGCAAAATCCTATGGACAGAGGGACCTGGCAGGTTATAGTCCATGGTGTCACAAAGAGTCAGATGTAACTGAGCACACACAAATGAAGGAATTGAATACACTTCCCTGTGCTATGCAACAGGACCTGGTTGTTTATCCGTTCTGTATATAATAGTTTGCATCTGCTAGTCCCAAACTCTGAATCCAACCATCCCCTGCTCCCTTCCTCAGCTTCAGTTTCCTTTTAATACCTCTTGAATCATTTCCTCTCTTTCCAGAAAGCCTCCTTCTGTCCAGGAAGAAATAGCATATTCTACAATGATGTTCTAATGCATCTATGTATGAATTTATACTTACCGTCTGATACAATGAAATAAGAGAAGATGCACTTATTACAGGAAGTAATTTTCTGTACTTGGCATGTGACTTACTGATTCCTATTGTGGTTTGACTGAGGTTTATATGTGAAATAAATGTATATTTTTTTAAACCAGTTTCCCTTCTAATCTGATTGAATTATTTATTAAAAATTGAATGGTTAATAACTGAGAGACTCAAAAGAGTCACTTATTTTAGGTTCTAAAATTTATCTGACTGGTTTTTCTTTTGAATACTTTGTTCTTCCTAATGGCATTTCCCTAATATTAATGCTGAACTGAAACCAAAAATAGCAAGAGGGTAAGGACTCAGAATAGCAGGAACTGAGAAGATCAGTGTAATCAGCAAATTAGGGCTATGTACAAATCATGCAATTGGCATCATGGGAGGAGCAAGGACCCGTCATGTGGAGAAGAGAACACTCGACTTTGATAACTTTGATTAGCATTTACATTGATCGCATAATTCAGTCACTGCCAGGATGTTTCATGATGCTAATAAGTAAAAGATGACACTCTTTAAGAATGGTGGCTTCTATAGTATTGTAGCCAGAGACAGCTGAAATGCAGGGTGAGGTGATACTTATTTCACCAGAATTCTCTTGATGGAGCTCTGAATAGGAGGGCGGGAGAGATGTTGCTAGAAGTCTCAGGTGGATTTATGCAGCAAATAGTTTTGTTTCCAAGATCTGGAGCTCCTCCATTTCTGTGCTTTAATATCCTAACTCAGCCCCTCCAGCAAACCAGTGTCCTCCTGGTCCTCTGCTTGTTTACCTTTAGGTCATCCTGGATGGTATTTCATGCTCTAGGCCTTAGTTAATTCCTTCTTCCTCATAGTAAATGAAACCCTTATCTATAGTTCTTTATACATCCTAAGTTATGTACTGTATCCTAGAGCATCTCTCTCCCTCCCTATGTGTGTGTGTGTGTGAAAAATTCAAAGTAGTTAAGGACTTTCCCCAAATTGCAAGGTCAAGCCCTCTGCTGACTTAAGCTTTTGTCTCTTCCCAGCATACCTCACTATTCTAACTACTTTAGTTCTTCATTCTCTTGTATTAAGTGGCTCTGATTTAGCCATTATAGATAAAGATTACAAATGGTCACAGAAGCATAAAACCTCCTAATTAAAAGTCAGTTTCTAGCAAGCTGGCCTGAAGTGATCCAGTCAGTATGACCTCTCAGAAGTTATACCAAATCTGGGTTTCCTGGGTGCTTCAAATGATGAGGAGCTCATTTCTCCTAGTTCCTCCTTTGGACAGTCTTTTAAATCAGCTCTTAGTGTGTTGAAATCTGTTTCCAGAAGACTTATGGTACTAGCTCTGCATATGGATCCAAATGATAACATTAACTAATTTACACATTGCTTATTATTAATATGTCAGAACTAGCTCTAAATACTTTAATCACATTAACTTATACTAACTCAGAGAAATCTCTGAGAAGGTACTAACAAACTTATTTTCAGATAAGGAAGCTGAGCTAAAAGGAGAAATAATTGCCAAAGAGTGGCATGGCAGTAGTAGTGTTAGTTGCTCAGTCGTGGCTGACTCTTTGCGACACCATGGACTGTAGCCTGCCAGGCTCCTCTGTCCATGGGATTCTTCAGGCAAGAATACTGGAGTGGGTACTATTCTTTTCTCTGGGGGATCTTCCCAATCCAGGAATCAAACCCAGGTCTCCTGCATTACAAGTAAGATTCTTTACCATCTAAGACACCAGGGAAGCCCAAAATAGCTGGATGTAAAACCAAGAATGTGGCTCCAGTGACATCATACTTCGCCATCCCAACTACTACTGTCTTGTGACTGCTTTTAATGTCTATTTAAACCAGACTTCCACTTTGACACGTAAAACAGCCTCTTTCTTTCGTACTTTCAAGCTACCCTAAAAGTCAACATAGTTAAGCATTTTTTTTTTAACAGATACATTAAAGTTTAAATAAAAAGCAGGGCATTGGGTGAAGACAGAATGCTCTGGTAAATTTAGGCATTATACTAGGTCTGTACTAGAATCAGGCTGTCCAAATTCCTAATCTGATTTTGCCTGTTTACTAGCAGCAAAGCACTGGACAAATTATTTCACCTATCTGTGCCTCATTTTTAAGGTGAATATAATAACATATCTAACTCAGGATTTTTTAGCTTAAATCAAACCCTTGGAATATTGCCTGGCACACTGTAAGCACTCAATAAATATTAACCATTATTTTTAATACTGACATGATTAAATAATATTGGTACCTATCCTGTGACAGTTCATGCTGCTTAGAAATCACTCAATCTACATTAACTTTTATTATTCTATTTACTATTTTATGTTTTCACACATTTTTAAATATCCAAGGTCATAAAAAAATGAATTTGGAATCTCGGGGTCCATAGCACACCCAGTGGATAAATTGCTTCAGGTGTACCAGGAAGATTTTGTGTTATCCTCCCAGTAAACACCCAATATCTCCTAACAACTTCACTTATTGAATCACTTTTTAGGTTCATTTAAGATACCTGTACCCATTTTATCTTTCTTTAATGTGTCAGAGATTCATCCTCTTTTCTTCAGTTATCTAAAGTGACAACTACCCATAAGTTCTTAAGATACCCTATCTTTTGTGATTATAATGGCAACGCTCTGACGTATGTCCTTTCACCCTATTTCACAGCAGAGAAAACTAAGGGTTGGAGAGGCTATCCAAGTAGCTGAGGAAGTAACTCAATGGGAATTCAAAAACCAGATTCTTAATAGCATACTTCATATTTCCAGGTACCATCAGAAAAACAGCTCTCAGTGGCCATCTTAGCTAGAATCCCAGTCATAGAGTCTGATACTGTCCTCTCTATCCTGACCTAAAGACCATGTACATTGAGAATGTGCCTGGAGCATCTGTCTTAGTCAAAGACACTCTAGATATTCAAGACTAAAGATACAGCAAAATAAAGATGCACTATCAGTTCAGTTCAGTTCAGTTGCTCAGTCGTGTCCGACTCTTTGCGACCCCATGAATCACAGCATGCCAGGCCTCCCTGTCCATCACCAACTCCCGGAGTTTACTCAAACTCATGTCCATCAAGTCAGTGATGCCATCCAGCCATCTGATCCTCTGTCGTCCCCTTCTCCTCCTGCTCCCAGTCCCTCCGAGCATCAGCGTCTTTTCCAATGAGTCAACTTTTCACATGAGGTGGCCAAAGTATTGGAGTTTCAGTTTCAGCATCAGTCCTTCCAGTGAACACCCAGGACTGATCTCCTTTAGTATGAACTGGTTGGATATCCTTGCAATCCAAGGGACTCTCAAGAGTCTTCTCCAACACCACAGTTCAAAAGCATCAATTCTTCGGCGGTCAGCTTTCTTCACAGTCCAACTCTCACATCCATACATGACCACTGGAAAAGCCATAGCCTTGACTAGATGGACCATTGTTGGCAAAGTAATATCTTTGCTTTTGAATATGCTGTCTAGGTTGGTCATAACTTTACTTCCAAGGAGCAAGCATCTTTTAATTTCATGGCAGTAATCACTATAATATGGAATAAAAATAAGTGTATCCTGAAGACTACAGATAGTGGGATGTACTTATATTTCCACCAATTAATAGACATTTTGATTACCCATTGACAAGGCCAGATCTCAGATCCAGGAGAAGAGTTTAGTCACTTGGCAGTTGAACTTAGTGAATTACCAAGGTGGTAAGTGATATAAACTTGGTTATAACCTTCTTATAAATGACAGCCTCCTCTGTCACTCTCCAAGTCTCAAGTATTATGAATGAGAATACTGAAGATTAGAGACCAGAAATAACAGTTTTCAGGCCAAATTAAATGAAGTTGACAGACTTTTCAGGAATTTCAAAATTTACATAAATTACAAACATCTACTTGGGAAAGATTGAAGGCAGGAGGAAAAAGGGGCAACAGAGAATGAGATGGTTGGATGGCATCACCGACTTAAGGACATGAGTTTGAGCAAACTCTGAGAGATGGTGAAAGACAGGGAAGCCTGACATGCTGTGGTCCATGTGGTTACAGAGAGTCAGATAAGACTTAGCGACTCAGCATCTACAATAAACATCTATGATAGGTATTCTTAAGTTAATTGACTGGTTTGCCCCAAAATATAACTTTATTAGATATTTCTGTGTACCTGAAAGTGAGGAACCAGATAACATTTGTGATTAGGCATGCTCATACACACACACACACACAAAACATTGAAATGGATTAAATCTTCTATAGGCATGTTGTCACATTCCTCCAAAAACAACATTTAAATACCAACTTGCTTGATTCCCTTTGAGAGTTAGAATTGACTCCCTTACCTTTGATAATAGACATGTACTTAGAAGCCCTGTTATACCCTGAGAATCTCAGACTATTCCATTAATGCTGCATAACACACCACAAAATACCAGGAGATCAAACCTAGTAGCAATTACTGAAAACATTTTCCCGATATCTTCCCAGATTTTCCTAAAGGGAGTGCTAACTCCGTAAGTGTTCACTATACATAAACAAAACATAGGCTATAACTCTGCAAAGAACTTACTACAATCTTTTCTAAAGGGTTTGGCTTTGTTTGATAAAATAGCCTTTAGGGGAAACTCTAATGGACTAAAGCTAAAGATCCAAAGAAAGGAAACCTGATCCATTTGAAAGTGAATGGGGGCTGCAGAGCGAGGTAAAAAAATATGCTGGTGCTGACTCAAAAAGTGCTGACTTCCTCTGGTAGGTCATCTTATAGGTCTACCTTATACCACATGAGTGTAATTAAAAAGCGCTGATGTTGGGTGCCAGGAAGAATATGCCCTCCCCAAACCTTGTTGAAGCTGCAATGAGCGCAACTTCAGTGAGAGTCACTGTGTTCTGTGGCATTGCAATTTTATCAAAAGCCCAGGATACAATCAAACCTCATTAACTTGGATTTTGATTCTGAATTTACAAGAATTTAGATATGACTTAAGAATTGATTCTTGCTGAGCTAAAAATCTCCAAATAATTTCTTCTTTTGTGAGTATCAGAGTCTTATTCACAAGACCAAGATAGTCCAATGTTGTAGTGGTTGCATCAACAAAGAGCTTCCTATTCAAAGTTTTGCTGAAGTTTTGGAATCTTCATTTCCCACAGAAACTTATTACTATGGGAAGCAGAAATCTTAGGCAGGCCTAGTTACGTCAAGCACAAAAATCGTTATTATTGAAATGATAGTGCTGAATACACCACAAGGTTATTTAGTGTTTGCATTTAAATTCTGGGGCTACAGATACTTTTGGATTCTACATTTCTTTATCTTCCAATTAAAAATATAGCAGATATCATCATATAATGCGTAAACTCATCAAAAAGCATTCTTTAAGAGTTGAAAAATAGCAGATATCTACAAACATGACTAATCAGAGGTGTGATTCCCCTCGTGCCTAAGTTCAATAAGTATATACACTTCACCCTAGTTTATAAAAAATTTGTAAGTGATCAAACACATTTCTTTATTAGTTATATTTATAAATATGTCATAACCTAGTTTATTAAATTTGTCTTTATGAAAAATGACCCTTAAGATATGATCTGATTTGACATATGGTTGATAATCTTTGAGAACAAAATGAATAACTTTAAAAAAACAATATTAACTTTTTTCAGGAAAATGATTAGTAAATATTCTCTTTCATATATATTAGGATATTTAGGATACTACATATTACCCTATATCTACTACTACTATCATCAGTCCCTTCCCCTGCTGTCAATTGAAATCTAATTATTTTCCATTTATGTTTCTGAGTCTTTCATAAAAGCAAGTTGAAAACTTCCTCCCTCAACTTTCCCACACAACAGCTGCAAAACTTATTTGCTGTAGAGGGTTCAATGGACCTGAATGAAAGAACACTTTATTTGCTGTGGATATATATGCATATTAATATTCCCAGTATGAACAGGGTGCAAACTATACACAGTCTATCTAATACACAAGTCATTAGAATGGGAAGTTTTCTCCTCTTCCTTCTCCACCCATTCCTTTGCAGTAGCACCAATGCACATGGTAGGCTTATTCCCATATTAACGTAATTGACATCAGAGCTACTAGCCATGTAATCTTTACAGGAGTTAGTACACCCACTGTTTGTAGCTGGTATACAAATGAAAAGTGTCTAGAAACTTTTATGGCAATTTGCTATCACTGTAACATTCAAGCTCATAGTCTATAGCTTTGTGTTACTGCACTGGTTACTAATTGGTTTTAGTGTTGTCTGTCTTGTGTGGTGGACTGTGTGTTGTGTGAGCTGCCTATTAATATCAACAGATTCAAAAAGAGAACTGGTCCTTCAGCCCTCATAGTTTGGGAAACATTGGTCTGCACACAGAGGATATAATATATACACACAAAGTGAACTTCAGATCGTATCTGAAAAGGTCATCTACAATAACAGTGAATATAGGGGAAGGATATCAAGGTGTGGAGAAGGAGGAAATGGAAGTCATTGCCATGCACGAATGTATCAAACAAACATTTACATGAAGAGCAATTCTCACTGAAAATAAACCAGAGACTGGCAGAAAGACTCATACAATCAAAGCTATAAAGAAGATACATACAAAGTCAGGTAGACGAAGAACAGTGAGTAGGTTGGGACCTGTACCCCAGGAGGGGCAAAGAAAGAGGAGAATGAAAAAGTTCCAAGATCCTCCCTGGGGAGTGAGTGGTTCAAACCATGTATTGAGCATCCCGGCCCTAGAGTCTAATATTAGGAAGATAATTCCTCTTGGCTGGTTCGAAGATCAGTGGAACTGGCAAGGAGGGTGTGAGAAACTTAAACTCTGCTCATGAAGAATATGTATACACTTTCTTACTCCTAAAACCAGGTGGAGGAATTAAACTGAGATTGCCTGCTACACTACACATGGACATCACCAGATGGTCAACACTGAAATCAGACTGATTATATTCTTTGCAGCCAAAGATGGAGAAGCAAAAACAAGACCAGAAGCTGACTATGATGCAAATCATGAATTCCTTGTAGCAAATTCAGACTTAAATTGAAGAAAGTAGGGAAAACCACTAGAGCATTCAGGTATGACCTAAATCAAATCCCTTATCATTGTACAGTGGAAGTGAGAAATAGATTTAAGGGCCTAGATCTGATAGAGTACCTGTTAACTATGGACAGAGGTTCATAACATTGTACAGGAGGCAGGGATCAAGACCATCCTCAAGGAAAAGAAATGCAAAAAAAGCAAAATGGTTGTCTGAGGAGGCCTTACAATTAGCTGTGAAAAGAAGAGAAGCTAAAGGCAAAGGGGAAAAGAAAAGATATACCCATCTGAATGTAGAGTCCTGAAGAATAGCAGGAGAGATAAGAAAGCCTTCCTCAGTGATCAATGCAAAGAAAAAGAGGAAAACAATAGAATGGGAAAGACTAGAGATCTCTTCAAGAAAATTAGAGATACCAAGGGAACATTTCATGCAAAGATGGGCACTATAAAGGACAGAAATGGTGTGGACCTAACAGAAGCAGAAAATATTAAGAAGAGGGGTCAAGAACCACAGAAGAACTATACAAAGATCTTCACGACCCAGATAATCACAGTGGTGTGATCACTCATCTAGAGCCAGACATCCTGGAATGCAAAGTCCTGCGAGCATAGGAAGTATCACTATGAACAAAGCTAGTGGAGGTGATGGAGCTCCAGTTGAGCTATTCCAAATCCTGAAAGATGATGCTGTGAAAGTGCTGCACTCAATATGCCAGCAAATTTGGAAAACTCAGCAGTGGCCACAGGACTGGAAAAGGTCAGTTTTCATTCCAATCCCAAAGAAAGGCAATGCCAAAGAATGCTCAAACTACCACACAATTGCGCTCATCTCATATGCTAGGAAAGTAATGCTCAAAATTCTCCAAGCCAGGCTTCAACAGTACATGAACTGTGAACTTCCAGATGTTCAAGCTGGTTTTAGAAAAGGTAAAGGAACCAGAGATCAAATTGCCAACATCTGTTGGATCATTCGGAGAAGGAAATGGCAACCCACTCCAGTACTCTTGCCTGGAAAATCCCATGGACAGAGGAGCCTGGTAGGCTACAGTCCATGGAGTTGCTAGGAGTTGGACACGACTGAGCGATTTCACTTCCACTTTTCACTTTCATGCATTGGAGAAGGAAATGGCAATCCACTCCAGTGTTCTTGCCTGGAGAATCCCAGGGATGGCGGAGCCTGGTGGGCTTCCATCTCTGGGGTCACACAGAGTTGGACATGACTGAAGCAACCTAGCAGCAGCACCAGTAGCAGCTGGATCACTGAAAAACCAAGAGATTTCCAGAAAAACATCTACTTCTGCTTTATTGACTATGCCAAAGCCTTTGACAATGTGGATCACAACTGTGGGAAATTCTTAAAGAGATGGGAATACCAGACCACCTGGCCTGCCTCCTAAGAAATCTGCATGCAGGTCAGGAAGCAACAGTTAGAACTCAACATGGAACAACTCACTGCTTCCAAATCAGGAAAGGAGTATGTTAAGGCTGTATATTGTCACCCTGCTTATTTAACTTATATGCAGAGTACATCATGAGAAATGCTGGGCTGGAGGAAGCACAAGCTGGAATCAAAATGCCAGGAGAATATTAATAACCTCAGATATGCAGATGACACCTCCCTTGTGGCAGAAAGTGAAGAAGAACTAAAGAGCCTCTTGATGAAATTGAAAGAGGAGAGTGAAATGTTGGCTTAAAACTCAACATTCAGAAAACTAAGATCATGGCATCCTGTCCCACCACTTCATGGCAAATAGATGGGGAAACAGTAGAAATAGTGACAGACTTTATTTTGGGGGGGGGGATCCAAAACCACTGCATATGGTGATTGCAGCCATGAAATTAAAAGATGCTTACTCCTTGGAAGAAAAGCTATGATTGAACTAGACAGCATATTAAAAAGCAGAGAGATTACTTTGCCAATAAAGCTCCAACTAGTCAAAGCTATGGTTTTTCCAATAGTTAGGTATGGATGTGAGATTTGGGCTATAAAGATAGCTAAGCATGAAATAATTGATTCTTTTGAACTGTGGTGTTGGAGAAGACTCTTGAGAGTCCCTTGGACAGCATGGAGATCCAACCACTCCATCCTAGAGGAAATCAGTCCTGAATATTCATTCATTGGAAGGACTGATGCTGAAGCCAAAACTCCAATCCTTTGGCCACCTGATGTGAAGAACTGACTCATTGGAAAAGACCCTGATGCTGGGAAAGAATGAAGGCAGGAGGAGAAGGGGACAACAGAGGATGAGATCATTGGATGGTATCACCGACTCAATGGACACAAGTTTGAGTAAACTCTGGGAAGTGGTGATTGACAGGGAGGCCCAGAGTCCTGCGGTCCATGGGGTCGCAAAGTGTTGGACACAACTGCTAGACTGAACTGAACTGCCTGTTACTCTGGCTGATTTCCCACGCCTACCCCAGCTTNTGAGATCATTGGATGGTATCACCGACTCAATGGACACAAGTTTGAGTAAACTCTGGGAAGTGGTGATTGACAGGGAGGCCCAGAGTCCTGCGGTCCATGGGGTCGCAAAGTGTTGGACACAACTGCTAGACTGAACTGAACTGCCTGTTACTCTGGCTGATTTCCCACGCCTACCCCAGCTTGCATCCTGGACCAGACCAAGTGCTTGCCCTGACCCCTCTTACTCGCCTGTGCAGCTCCCAGCTAGAGTAAAGCCTGTCGTTGGTGAGGACAATGCACAGTTGTAGTGTGAAGGAGCTGGCTTGGACTTGGCACTATCTGAACGTGGCAAGGGCAACCATTACTGGTGCTCTTGGAACTGTCTAGAGCTCTGATTGTGTGTTGAGACAGCTTCAGCATGTGCTCTGGCCCAGACTGGATTCCCACACTGACTTTCTTGCTCCAGCATTGCTATCTCTGGGCCAGTGATGCCATTGCTGAGAGTGAGGAGAGCACACACTTGAAATGGAACAAGCTAGAATCCAGTCCTCAGGGCTTCTGTGCCAATACCTTAGGACCCAACCCAACCTCTTATAAGGTGTTGTTGACCACTGAGCATAGCAGTAATCCCAGCTGACACATGGCTCTTGCTCTCGCCCCTCTATCTCTGTCCCTACCTCCCAACAAGATAATAGGGGTCAGCACACTTTGAAAGAAGACACAACTCATTCTTACTTCAGACTCAGCTGTCCCATCAAAGCCAAAGGTCACACACAGAGCAGATAATGATTGTTGTTGTTGTTCAGTTGTCTGACTCTTTGTGATCCCATGGACTATTGCCCTCCAGGCTCTTCTGTTCATGGGATTCTTTAGGCAAGAATATTGGAGACAGGTTGCCATTTCCATCTCCAGGAGGATAGGGGTGCTTCCACACAAAAACAAAACTTAAAGACTGGAATTGGTAACTGTTTCACCTAGTTTAATAGAGACCAAGAAAGTTAAAGCAAACTGCAAGGGCACAGAAATTTGTTTCAAGTGAAAGAACAAGAAAATAACTGAAAAAACAACTAATGGAACAGAGATAACAAATTTATCAGATAAAGAGTTCAAAGTATTAGTATAAGAATGCTAACTGAACTAGGGAAAGGAACAGATGAACACAATTCAGTTCAGTTCAGTTCAGTTCAATCACTCAGCCCTGTCTGACTCTTTGTGACCCCACGAATCGCAGTACACTAGGCCTCCCTGTCCATCACCAACTCCCAGAATTCACTCGGNCTGGCGTGCTGTGATTCATGGGGTCGCAAAGAGTCGGACACGACTGAGCGACTGAACTGAAGTGAACTGCCTCTAAGACCACTCTTTTGCCATAGGTTTTACCTTTTGACATGGAGAACTCCTGGGATACTTTTACTACCTATAAGAATACTCTCCACTGCTCTCCTATGTATGTCCTGAACTGTGTCTTCCTTCTTTAACCAAAACAGCTTCTAAAGTGTTCCTCAGTTTTTGGCCCACCAAGGGTGATTTCAAGCATGACTATGTATTGAATCATTTTTCTGTTGTGTCAGGTAGAATAGAGCAAGTGAAGAAACTGTAAATAGCAGTGGTTCAAGGAAGATATGAGGTTATTTCTTTATCCCTGTTTTATAAATAGACTCCACTAACTTGCTCAATGTCACATAACTAATAAACTATGGAACTGGGATCTGAACACAGATGTGACTCCAAAGTCTACCTTGTTAGGTTCTTTTCCTCTATACCACTGGTGCTCAACTTTGGCTGTATATTAGAATCACCAAGGTAGCTTTAAAACGTACTAATGCTTCAAAACTACACCAGATCAATTAAATCATAGTGAAGAGTATTTTGTAAAACTTTCTAACATACTTCTTTTTTTGCCTAAATATGCTATATATCCCTCTGCCAAATATTTTCCTGATTACCTGATTGCTAGCACTCTGCTTAAGTTTTACTTGTCTGTGTAATTTTGAAAATTATTTTGAAGAAATATGGAAAATAACCTTAGTTCATATTTGATTCAAATTTTTAAAAAATCATTAAGAAATGCAGCAAAGCATGTAAAATTATACAGATTCTGAAAAATCAATCTATGTAATCAATCATGTTAACAGACTACAGAAGAAAAATCACACAAATTGATGGATGTAAAATAACCATCTGACAAATTCAACACTCATTCATGACTTAATTAAAAAACCACCACAGAAAACTCTAGGAATACACAAACTTACTCAGCTTGATACGGTACATCTACCAAAAAATAAACAAAATTTCTTAGCTAATATCACATTTAACAATAAAGACTAAATGTTTTCCAGCTAAGATCAGGAACAAGTCAAGAATGCCCATTCTTACTACTGCTATTCAATATAGAACTAGAAGCTTTGCCTAAAGCAAAATGTGAAAATAAAAAGCATTCCGATTGGAAAGGACTAAAGCCATCTCTGTTTGNCAAAAAATAAACAAAATTTCTTAGCTAATATCACATTTAACAATAAAGACTAAATGTTTTCCAGCTAAGATCAGGAACAAGTCAAGAATGCCCATTCTTACTACTGCTATTCAATATAGAACTAGAAGCTTTGCCTAAAGCAAAATGTGAAAATAAAAAGCATTCCGATTGGAAAGGACTAAAGCCATCTCTGTTTGCAGATGGGGCTTTCTGGGTGGCTCAGTGGTAAAGAACCCACCTGCCAATTCAGGAAACATGGGTTCGATCCTTGGGTCAGGAAGATGCCCTGGAGAAGGAAACGGCAATCTGCTCCAGTATTCTTGCCTGGGAAATCCCCTGGAGAGAGGAGCCTGGAGGACTACAGTCCATGGGGTCACAAAAGGGTCAGGCATGACTCAGGGATTAAAACAACAGCAACAATTTGTTGATGACACTATGATCGATGTAGACAATCCCAGGATAAGTATAAAAAACTTTTGAAACTAGTAAGTGAATTCAGCATGGTTGCCAAATACAAGATCAATTGTATTTCTATGTAGTAACAATGAATATGTGGAAAGCAAAACTTTAAATACAATATTATTTATAATCTTTTAAAAAAAGAGAAATATTTAAGTGTAAATCCATCAAAACACATATAGGACATGTATGCTGAAAATTACTAAACACTGAGGAAAGAAATCAAAGATCTGAATAAGTAGAGGCTTACCACATACATGGATCATAAGATTCAATATAGTAAACATGTCAGTTCTCTTCAAATTGATATATAGGTTTACTGCAATTCCTATCAAAAATTCTCAGCAAGAATTTTCATAGATATAAGCAAGATTATTTTAAAATTTGTATGGAAATGTAAATGACTTAGAGTGGCCAAAACAATTTTGAAAAAGAATAAAATAGGAAATCAGTCTACCTGATTTCAAGACTTTTTTTTTATAGCTACAATAATCAAGACTGTTTGATATTGTAGGATGGATAGATACATAAATCCATGGGCTAGA
>SJYA01000915.1:452235-466651 GCA_006410615.1 Neotragus moschatus
ATAAATCCATGGGCTAGAATAGAGAATACAGAAATAAACTTACAAAAATATACTCAGTTCACTTTCAACAAAGGTGGAAAAGCAATTCAATGGAGGATCTTCTCAACAAATGATGCTGGAACAATTGCATATCCGTAGACAAAAAAATATGAACTATAATCTAAACCTCATACCTGACACAAAAAATTAACTCAATGTGCATCACAGATTTAAATCTAAAATGCACATCTTTAAACTTTTAGAATATTTCATAGGAGAAAACTTCAGGACCTAGGCTTCATGAAGAGACATAAGACCAGAAGCACAAACCATAAAAACCATGAACACATTAAAAAAATTTTTTTTAATTTGCTTAACAAAGAATGAAAAGACAAGCTGACTAAGAGAAAGCATTTGCAAACCCACATGTGTGACAAAGGACTCAGATCTAGATTATATAATAAACTCTCAAAACTCAACATTAAAAAAAGCAAGCAATTCAATTAGAAAATGGGCAAAAGGCACAAAGGGCTATATCACTAAAGAAGCTATACAGTTATAGCCAATGAGCATGTGAAAGGATGTTCAACACCATTACATATTAGGGGAATGCAAATTCAAAGCACAACATGATATCATTACACAGCTGTTAGAATAGCTAAAATAAAAATAAATGCTGGTGAGAATGCAGAAAAACTGCATCTCTCATATACTGCCGGTGGGTATATAAAATATTAAACCACTCTGGAAAATAGTCTGGCAATTTCTTATATTAATAAGAAATTAATTGGGCTTCCCTTGTGACTCAGCTAGTGAAGAATCTGCCTGTAATGTGGGAGATCTGGATTCGATCCCTCCATTGGGAAGATCCCCTGGAGAAAGGAAAGGCTACCCACTCCACTATTTTGGCCTGGAGAATTCTATGGATTGTATAGTTCACGGGGTCACTAAGAGTCAGACACGACTGAGTGACTTTCACTTTCACACTTCACTTTAATAAAATGAAGCATATAATTTTCAAATGACACAGCAGTTATACTTCTGGGCATTTAGTTTCCAGATAAATAAAATCTTATGGCTGCAAAGAAACCTGTGCATCACTGCTTACACTTAGCATTCATTTATTCTATTTCACTGTATGTAGCGTTCCATGTATGCTGCTGCTGCTAAGTCGCTTCAGTCGTGTCCAACTCTGTGCGACCCCATAGACGGCAGCCCACCAGGCTCCGCCATCCCTGGGATTCTGAATAACTGCTAATCAAATTAGTAAGCTGATGATAGGCATCTCGGTTGTTTTCAACATTTCAATAATGCTTTTTTGAATATCTTTGTACCTCTCTCCTTGAACACGTGTGAGAATTTCCCTAGGATGGATATCTATAAATGGAAACTCTAGATTATAAGTTGATATATATTTTCTAACTATACTCAGTTCAGTTCAGTTGCTCAGTCGTGTCTGACTCTTTGCGACCCCATGAATTGCAGCACACATGGCCTCCTTGTCCATCAACCAACACCCACACTTCACTAAAACTCACGTCGATCAAGTCAGTGATGCCATCCAGCCATNTTTTTCTAAATCCAGCTTGTACATCTGGAAGTTCTCGGTTCACATCTGCTGAAGCCTAGCTTGAAAGATTTTAAGTATAACCTTACTAGCATGTGATATGAACTCAGGTGTGTGGTAGTTTGAACATTTTTGCACTGCCCTTCTTTGTGACTGGAATGAAAAGCTGACCTTTTTCAGTCCTGTGACTACTGCTAACTTTTTAAAGTTTGCTGATATACTGAGTACAGCACTTTTTTAAAATTTGTTTTTTTAATTGAAAGATAATTGCTTTATAGAATGTTGTGGTTTTCTGTCAAACATCAACAAGAATCAGCCATAGGTGCACCCAAGTCCCCCCCTGCCAAACTTCCCTCCTTTCTCCTTCCCCATCCAACCCTTCTAGAATGTCACAGAGAACCTGCTTGCATTCCCTGAGTCACACAGCAAATTCCCATTGTCTATCTATTTTACATATGGTATTGTAAGTTTCCAGGTTATTCTCTCCATACATCTCACCCTCTTCCTCCTCCCCTCCCCCTGTGCCCATAAGTCTGTCCTCTATGTCTGTTTCTCCATTGGAGTGCAGCACTTAAACAGCATNTCTTCCCCATCCAACCCTTCTAGAATGTCACAGAGAACCTGTTTGTATTCCCTGAGTCACACAGCAAATTCCCGTTGTCTATCTATTTTACATATGGTATTGTAAGTTTCCAGGTTACTCTCTCCATACATCTCACCCTCTTCCTCCTTCCCTCCCCCTGTGCCCATAAGTCTGTCCTCTATGTCTGTTTCTCCATTGGAGTGCAGCACTTAAACAGCATCATCTTTAATATTTTAAATATCTCTGCTGGAATTCCATCACCTCCAGATCTATTTACTAGCTCTATTTGCAAAATGCTTAAATATATAATTTCATATTAAATATGGAATACATTACAACATTATTCTCTATCATGTAGAAATTGATGTGAGAAGATACATCATTGGGCCTAATAATTCCCACCCAGTGGCCTGAAATTTGGGGGGGGGGGTGTAAATAACAACTCAGCTGTGCTGTAAAGATAATTCTACACTGGATTTAAGTAATACTTCCTCTTAAAGTCTTCTAGGGTTCGAAAATGTATGGTATTCTCATTGTTCTATTAGGATAAACACGTTTTAGAAACACTTCGGCTCTGTTTTTGTTTTGTCAAAACAGCAAGAAAAACCAGTAACAAACAAAAATGGAAAGTATAACTACAAGATTACTCCGGATGCAATTATTCTGATTGTTATTTCAAGGGCTATGATAAATTACCTGCAGTTATATGGAGACTCTATCACTATATAGACCAGGAGATTTGGTCTGTCTTAAAGACACACTTTACATTTGTAGTGAAAATCATTGCCAAGAAAACGATAATGAAGCAGTATTATTTTACCCTACTGATACTGATTAATGTGCATCATACATCATATTTGAATCCCATTAAGACCCAAAACCCATGAAATCTAAGATTTCAAGCTTTAACAGCACAGAATCATGATATCTTAAAAACAGAGTACACTAGTTTCCCTTCAGTGTAGCAATTCTTTCTGAAACATCCAGGGGTAAAAACAGCTGAAGCTTCTGTTTGATAGTCTCACTGATGGAGAACTTACTACTTCACCCAGCTAATTGTTTCTCTGCAGTGTTGCTATGTGTCAAACACTCTACTTCACATGCATGCCAGTTTCTCCTATCTGTTGATCCTATTCCACTGGGGCATCACAGAATATAACTTTATTTTTATATCTCATTTTCAAATGTCAGAAGGCAGCTAGTTCTACAGAAATAATCATTTTCTACAGAAATAAACACAGTTCTTTCCAGGATTTTATGTGAGACATGGTTTTCTGTTTCTGGTCATTCATATTTTCTCTGATGTAGACATGTGTTATTTGGTCACTGTCATTTGTGCTGGCCAAGATAATACCCTGGAAGTGGCTATAATTACAGGCACAATTTTGAAAGTATGATTTCCCTTACATTTTGTTGTTCAGTCACTCAGTTGTATCTGACTCTTTGTGACCCCATGGACTGCAGCATGCCAGGCTTCCCTATTCTTTACCATCTCCCAGAGCTTGCTCAAATCCTTGTCCATTGAGTTGGTGATGTCATCCAACCATTTCATCCTCTGTTGTTCCCTTCTCCTCCTGCCTTCAATCTTTCCCATCATCAGCATCTTTTCTAGTGAGCTGGCTCTTCGCATCAGATGGTGGAAGTATTGGAGCTTCAGTTTCAGTGTAGGCTTTCCCAGTAATATTCAGGATTGATTTCTTTTAGGATTGACTGGTTGGATCTCCTTGCAGTCCAAGGGACTCTCAAGAGTCTTCTTCAACACTTGGACTCAAAAGCATCAATTGTTTGGGGCTAAGCCTTCTTTAGGGTCCAACTCTCACATCCATACATGACTCCTGGAAAAACCACAGCTTTGACTATACAGACCTTTGTCAGCAAAGTGATGTCTTTGATTTTTAATACACTGTCTAGGTTTGTCATAGCTTTTCTTCCAAGGCACAAGCATTATATTAAAATGTTATTAATCACAGAAAGTTGACATGACTGAGCAACTAACAAAATCCTCAGGTGGTTTTAAAACTAACACTATTCAAAGTAGGATTATCTTTTATATTTTACTTTTTATAGTTCCTTTTTAAAATGATGTGAAATGTACATGCTTTAAAATATGTAGATACCAACTATGCAATTTTGCCAAAGTCGCACAGCTGTTTAACCAGTGCCCTCTCACAATATCAATATTTCCATCTATCAGAATGTATCCTGATGTCTCTTTTGAAACAATTTCCTCTAGTCCTACTACAGGGACAATCCCTGTTCTTATATATTTTTCTTTATCTTAGTTTTTCCTGTTCTTGAGCTTCAGATAAAGTAAGTTTGTCAAGTCTTATTTCTTTTGCTCAAAATTAAATCTGTGAGATACATCTATGATGATATTTGTATCAAAAGTTTGTTCCTTTTGATTGTCCAGCAATATTGCATTGTATGACTATATCACAGTTTGCCAGTCTTTCCTCTAGGTGATAGAATTTGGGTTGTTTATAGTTTTCCACTACTGTGAATAAAGTTGCTATGAATTTTTGTATACAGGTGTTTGTGTAAACATACATTTTCTTCTCTTGGAAGTGGCAATGCTCAGTAGTATGAAAAATATATGTTTAACATACAAGAATGACCAAACTGTTCTCCAAAGCATCTGTACAAGTTTGCATTCCTGCTATTATTTATGAAATTCCAGTTGATCCACATCCTCAGCAGCATTTGGTGCTGTAAATCTTTTCAATTTAGCCACTGATTTGTTTGGAAGAGTTCAGAGTTATGCTTGATGTCCAAGTTTCATTCTCTTTCTCTCTTCAGTGAGAATATTTGAATTCTACTCTTACCAAATTTTAATTATAAAATATAGTGTTAGCAACAATAATCACCATGTCATCTATTATTAATAGATTCTCAGACCTCATTCATCATATATCTGAAAGTTTATATCCTTTTACTGAAGCTCTCTCTATTCCCCTTTTTATCCCACAGCCCCTGGCAACCATTTCTCTACTTTATTCTCTATTTCTATAAATTTGATTTTTTAAATTTTTATTTATTTTTTATATTCCACTTATAAGTGATACTATGTTGTATTTGTCTTTCTCTCTATGGCTTATTTCACTTAGCATAAATGAAATAATTACAGGTTTTTGTATTTTGTCACAAATGACAGGGTTTCCTTCTTTTTAAAGACTAAGTAGTATTACATTATATACATTACTTTTTTCTTCCATTGATGGATACTTAGATTATTTCCACACCTTGGTTATTGTGAAATTATGAATAATGAATGCTTCAATGAACCCAGGAGAACAGATGATGCTTTAAGATACTTATTTTTTTTGGATTCCCCGGTGGCTCAGATGGTAAAGAATCTGTCTGCAATGCAGGAGACCTGGGTTCAATCCCTGGGTCAGGAAGATCCCCTGGAGAAGGGAATGGCAAACTACTCCAGTATTCTTGCCTGGAGAATTCCATGGAGAGAGGACACTGGTGAATTGCATGGGGTTGCAAAGAATCAGACACAACTAGGGACTAACACTTTCTCTTTCAGAGGTGGGATTGATACATCATATGGTCATTCTATTTTTAATTTCTTGAGGAACCTCCATACTGTTTGACATGGTAGTTGTACCAGTTTACATCTCCACCAACAGTATGCAAGTGTTCCCATTTCTCCACATCCTTGTCAACGTTTACTATCTCTTCTTTCTTTGTAATGGACCTCCTAACAGGTGTGAGGCCAGCTTAATTCTTAATAGTGCTCCTTTTGTTCTTAAGAGTGTTCCAGTTTGGACAGTGAATTATATGGTCAGTCTGGTTAATCAGGGATTCTGTATGACCTATGCCCTAGTGGCCCTAGTGGAAGTGGTAAAAGGGTTGTAACTGCAAGTGCCAGAAGCTATTTGAGGGCAGAAGAAATGTGGAAGGTCATATAATCCAGACATGCTACTGAGAGAAACAGTTTCTGCAAACTTTCTCCAGTAAGAGTCACATGCTTTCTCCAGTGAGAGTTGGAAGCAGCTGGGCAAACTGCTAACCAATTTATGTCATTAAGAGTCATCATTATTAGAAATATAACTACAATCAACAAATAGGGTCAGGTTGGAGATTCCTTAATAGCTAAAGCTCTTTGTGAGTTTCCAGCACGGCAAACATGTTATTTATGCTACATGAAAAATTTCCAAAAGCTTAGTGGCTTGAAGTAATACATAATTATTATCTCACTGCTTCTGATGGCAGGAGTCTAGGCATTATATAACTGGATTTACTCCTTCAGGGTCTTACTAGGCTGCAAAGTGCCAGTAGACTGCCTTCTCATTCGAAGACTTAACTGGAGAATCCACTTCCACGTTCACTCAGGTTATTGGTAGAATTCATTTCCATGTAGCTGTAGGACTTGCACTCTGTTTTTATTGTTCCTATTGGCTGGAGGTCACTAGATCTAAGAGACTGCCAGACCATTCTGTAGTCTTCTCTGTAGGCAGTTTACAACGTGGCAGCTTGATTCTTTAAAGCCAGCAGGACAGCAAAAGTTATCAACTGGCAAACTGAAGCATTACATAACGTAATATAGGAGTGATATCTCAACATCTTTGCCTTATTTTACTGGTTATAAGTAAGTCACAGGTCCCACCTACCCTCACACATGAATTACACAAAGACATGAATTTCAGGAGATGGGAATCATGGGACTACCTTAGAGTTAGTTCTTTTCCATATTCCACAATATTATGTTAACAGGCATTAAAATTACTATTTTTTTGTTATCTACACTTTTCTTAGGAGGAAAAAAGAACAGTTTTCAAGATGGAAAGCTAATTGGGATAGAGCTTTGAGCTTTGTAATATATTATATTTTTAATTTTAACAAGTGGCTTAGTTTTCCAGGGAATTCTGTCTGTCTACCTATTTTATATTTTGTCTATACTAGTATCAGTCTTATTCTTCCAAATGACTTCTAATATGTCTTCTACTAGGCCATGGTCAAATTGCATTAAACTTTTCTTGATTATCTTAGTTCACAGGAATTTCTCTCTTCTCTTCAAGTCAGAAACATATGGTTTTGAATTCTATCACTGTCATAGATTTTATGACCTATGGAAGGCTATTTAACCTTCTTGGATACAAGCCTTTTTATTGGCAAAGGGGGAATAGTATTATTTGTCTCACCTGTTTCTTGAAAAGTGGAAATGTGCACACTTAGTCTCTCAGTCGTACCCGACTCTCACTTCCTCATAGATGATAGCCTGCCAGGCTCTTCTATATGGGATTCTCTAGGCAAAAATACTGGAGTGGGTTGCCATTTCCTTCTCCAGGGGATCTTCCCAACCCAGGGATCAAACCCAGGTGTCCTGCATTGCAGGCAGACTCTTTTCCGGCTGAGCTACTAAGGAAGCCCAGTGGAAATGTAATTATACACAAATAAACTAGTCCGCAGAACATTCTTTCCAAATATGTTTCTTTTAGTCCTTTCTTTTCTTTGCCTTTCTCGACTTTCTATATCATTTTTAACACTCAATACACATTAGTCGGCATAGTTAATTTTGTTGCATGAATATGTACACATACCTGGGAGATATATGTAATGATGATGTGCTGCATTTTGCTGGGTTAATAATTTGAAGGTGATTTTCCAGCTATAGTGATGGATTTATACAGGTCCATTCACATTCTCGTCCCACTCACCGGAATACGTTACAGCAAATCTATGAGATAGCTAGCTACTGCTGCTGCTGCTAAGTCGCTTCAGTCATGTCCAACTCTGTGCGACTCCATAGAGGGCAGCCCACCAGGCTCCTCCGTCCCTGGGATTCTCCAGGCAAGACCACTGGAGTGGGTTGCCATTTCCTTCTCCAGGGGATCTTTCCAACCCAAGGATCAAACCGATGTCTCCTGTGTCTCTTTCCCTACAGTCAGATTCTTTATCTGCTGAGCCATCAGGGAGCCTATTATGTTCCAGATATAATTATTATTCTGGGTCCTGTTATATTCCAAATCTGGGGCCTCTTTCTCTCCCATGTTTCTTAATGGCCTTTTGAAACTCTCCAGGGGGAAAAATGTTCAGGGTCCTGGCTTATACTTTTAGGTAGCAGAAGGCTTTTTTACAATACCTGCCAGAAAAGTTTTAATTATGTAAGTTCCTCATGATATAATTCCAATGGGAAAGCTATATTCTTTAAGGGACACTCTGGTACTTCATTTTTAAGGTCCATTTCCCTAAAATTAATATGAAGTAGCGTAACATATTCCCTCTCAAAGAATTACTTTCATGAATTTTCCCTGAGAGTATTTTAAAAATTACATGTCATTACATAAATAAAGGCATAGGCTTAACCTTGTGACTTTGTAATTTCCAATGAAGTAAATAAGATATAGAGACCTGCATTCTAATTCTGGTTTTACAACTATGCATCCGGTTAGTCAACTACTGAAATTTGTTTCTATAAAATTGCATTCACTCATATTTTATTGTAACTCTAAGTTTTCTTTCTTCATTCTCAAGCTTGTGTACATGCTTATTTGAGAACAGGATAAGTCTGTTAAATTCACACCAGGAATTTATACATATAAATTTGTGCTGGTCAGGAGATATCTAAAGATGGAGAATTCCAACTAAGAGTAGTTAATTAGGAATCCCTTTTGAACAGAATTACTTCAAAGAGAATAGAACCTCTCTTTGTTATCAACCAGGNTGTTAAATTCACACCAGGAATTTATACATATAAATTTGTGCTGGTCAGGAGATATCTAAAGATGGAGAATTCCAACTAAGAGTAGTTAATTAGGAATCCCTTTTGAACAGAATTACTTCAAAGAGAATAGAACCTCTCTTTGTTATCAACCAGGAATACAAACCAGGACACCAAAATCAATTAACAAGAATTTCAGGACTGAGTCTAAAGAAAAAAGATGTAAGTTACTTTCTCAGAAATAAAAAGAGGTGAGCATGAGGGAAGACCATAGTCTCTTTTGAATTTAAGGTACCAGAGGTTTGTATTTGAAGAGCAAAATTGTCTAGCAAAATCTGAGGACATCCAGTACCTGACTTCTAAATTCTTGAGCTACAGACATTCTTCCTGAATGTCTAGAATATTACTGGATGGGAGATAGCCATCATACGTCCATCACTGTTCTTAGTAGTGAACGTGCACACATCTGACAAGGCTGCTATCCAGTCATTCAAGTGTGGTTAAAGGGGCTCATTTCTGACCTGCAGTCTGTTTCATACTGACTGCAAATATAGTTTGTCTTCTAGAGTCAGCAGGGCCACCCATGGAGCCTGTCACTCAACAATCTGCAGAGACACACTCACTTTGCCTTCAATGTTGCGTCACATTTAAAATCAAATTTATGCTCTCTACTTCTGTGAAAATTATGATCCCCTACTGTTCATTTCTCAATTTCGAAAGGGAATCCTTGTCTTCTTTGCTCTCTTTCCAATTGATAAGGACCAGTAGAATCTTCAAGACCACCAGCACTGGCCCCTAGGCAACCACTTTTTACAGTGTCCTGATTTCAGAACAAATGAAGAAAGATTCACACAATGAAGTGACTCAGAGTTAACATCAAAAGGCAGAGCTAAAGGGTAACTCCAGTTTCTAAGCTTCCAGTTCCAAGGGCTTTCTCTGACTCCATGCTAGATCAGTGTGATCCTTTGGATGAGCTTCTTTCTGATGTTTTTTTTTTTTTGTAAGCATCCTACTGATTGGCCCAATATGACCTTCCTAGCTCATTATTATCATTGACCCTTATTTGATGAACTTGATAAATGAGCAAAAAGTAAGGTAAATAATTATCATTAGACATGTTGTTCTGAATTTGCTCAAAGTAGTAATCTCATATTGTAAGGGTACTTTGTAGAATTAAAAAGCACATTTATATATTGGACCATTTTGATATATATATATTTTTCCATTAAGACAACTTTGTGAACTCAGCAAAATGATTGGACTCGAAGGCTGACAATGACTGAGGTAGCAGATTCACCTTGCCATACAGAAATATCTATTTATCCAAGCGTAAGTGTGAAATGTTTAATATAACATCCTAATTAACAGAGTGATGACTTAGATATACTATCTAAACTTGCTTGCTTGTTTTTGCTTTAAACTTATAAAATGCACATATTTTTAAAAATTATTCAAAGCCATTTCAAGTATAGGATTTCATTCAAATTCCAATTTCACTCTATAGTCCAGTTATCAAAGATTTAGGGTAACGCTGAAGTAACAACATTTTACATTAAACTGAAGTTTTGGACATTTAATTTAGTATACGCTTTACTTATTTCATGAAGAATTTCAAGCCACTTATGACACAAGCAATGGAGAAGACAATGGCACCCCACTCCAGTACTCTTGCCTGGAAAATCCCATGGACAGAGGAGCCTGGTGGGCTACGGTCCATGGGGGTCGCAAAGAGTCAGACACGACTGAGCGACTTCACTTTCACTTTTTACTTTCATGTGTTGGAGAAGGAAATGGCAATCCACTCCAGTATTCTTGCCTGGAGAATCCCAGGGACGGGGAGCCTGGTGGGCTGCCGTCTATGAGGTCGCACAGAGTCAGACACGACTGAAGCGACTTAGCAGCAGCAGCAGCAGCATGACAGACGTAAACTATAAGTAGAAAATCAAGCACATGCAAAAATTTAAAAGCACAGATCTATCAAGGCCAGGTTAGATGTCAATTGAATTTCGCATTTACTTCTCAGCTTTCAAGAAGCAAAAGCCAAAAAATTTTTAAAAGGGGGAGAGAAATCATGTGTGCATTATACAATATTTCTAAAATATCGCTATCAAAAAGAATCCGGCAATATCAAAATGTTTTAGACTTCTTAAGACAAGGATACATGGAAAGACTCAACAAAAATGTATTGGAAATGGTTCACTCTTTTTTTCAGTAATTGAAAGCATCTTTGGAGTATGGCAAGCCTTAGCATGTTGTATTATTAAATATCTCCTGGATATCTGCAATATGGAAGCCACAGAATCCATATGCCTACTTAAGCAAAATATTGGCATTTTTGGAAGACTAGAATAGGTAACTTCTAATGTCTTTTAGTTCTAATCATTGACTCTGATTCATATGGAAGATACGAGTGAATAACATTTGTGAACCTCAGATTCAGATCTCTTCATTCCAGGCCTCCAAACACGGCAGACCTACCCCAGCAGGGATTCAACAAATGAGGCATTGATTGGTTTAGTGGCCTCCTTGGACGGCTCTGGCCTTCTGATGTTGCACTCAGTAAAATCAGGGTCCTCCTACTTGGAGTTTCTTCATTTCTGGCAATTCCCAAAGCCCTTCCTCCCTAGGATGCTCTCCTTCATTGCTCCAGAAGGCAAGCTACTGAATAAGTGCTTCCCAGAGGGAGGGAAAAGTTATTTGGAAGAGGCTGGACTCTGTCAGATAAGTAAAAACTTTTATAAACACCTGGCTTGGAACTGAGAGAGAAGAATGTTTTCAAATCAAAGTGCTAAATTNGGATGCTCTCCTTCATTGCTCCAGAAGGCAAGCTACTGAATAAGTGCTTCCCAGAGGGAGGGAAAAGTTATTTGGAAGAGGCTGGACTCTGTCAGATAAGTAAAAACTTTTATAAACACCTGGCTTGGAACTGAGAGAGAAGAATGTTTTCAAATCAAAGTGCTAAATTAAGAAGCTTAATTTTGATACTTCAGCTGACTGAGTTGTTCATGGGAGGGTTTATACTAACAGTTCTGCAGAATCCACAGGGGATCAAGAGTGGAAACTGATAAGATAGCTTCAGCGGAAGGAAAGGACTGTCTCACTCCAGTAGCTCTGTCTTCAGAGAGCCTGTGAGGAGTGCTGAGTCCAGGTCTGTTTCAGTCCCATGCTGGTACATAGATAGCTACAGCAGACGGCCTTTCTCCATACCTTGCTCTCCTTGCAGGGGCAGAGCCTATACTTATGCTTCTTGACTTCTCCAATTTATCATTATAAATGCAATAGTGAAGAGAGAATTCTTTGTTGGGGGAAAGACATTGGTTTTGAACACAAAGGCATTAAACTGGGATTTATACTGAATCTAATTTCAGATTCTAACAACTTGCAGAGGAAATTACTTGCTTACTCTGGAGCAGTTTTTCCCATCTGAAGATGAGAGTTAGAACCTTTCTATCGTCTCCATCATACTCTGTACTTCCAGAAGTTCCTTATTATATCATCTTAATGTTAAATATGTTTCAAGAATAGCCCAGCATATGCATGTACTGAAGTCCTAAAAGTCAAGTTTGGCACTAGACTTAATAATTTTGCTTTTTGGAAATTTACATAAAATAACAACATTATTTAAGTGGCAAAAGTTGGGGACAAACTAACTTTACAATAAAGTGATTGAATGTATAAATTGTTATTTAGCCATATGAAGGCCTAAGGAATATCTATTTAAATTCAGATTGCTGAAAATATTTAATTAAATAGAACATGTTCACAGTGAACTCCAAATAATAAAATCAGATTACAATCAGTAAGAAAGTATCTTAATTTTTTTAAGATAAAAATGAGTGTTAAAGATTTATGTGTGTTAAAGATTTAAGTGTGTAAAATGGAATAGAAAAAACCCAAAGAACTCTATTTCAAAGTTTCAACTGTGTCATAATTTTCAATGTTTTTACAATGAGGGTTGATTCCTTTTGCAATTAGAAGTAAACATGAATTAATTTAATTTAAATGTTGCAGAAAAAAAGAATGTATACACCCTCCTTTTCTTCACTTTCCTACTTCCTAACAGGCTCAGAAACTTGAAAGAAAACTTCAAGTATTATGACAAATAATATGCTACCTCCTAAGTTTCAAAACGTTGAGATCACCTCCATTTATTTTTTGAGTGAACCATAGATGTCAGGGCTAAAAGATACTTCAGAAGCTTTCTTGTTTTCTCAGTTCATGTTACTGGGTCTCAGGACAACTAATGGCTTGTCAACCGCTATAAAACAACGATCCAAGTAGTTATAAATATGAAGAACCTAAATTTTACAGACCTGAATCACAACAAGTATATAGCATAAACTCATCTGAAAGGAATGTAGTAATGTAAATGAAGTGAAACTAATGATCTAATATTAAGATACTTAAAAGTCTGGGACTATTCCTATCAATGTCAAGCAAAGAGCCTCACATGACTTTATAATTACAAAGAGTACAAATAGAGTTCTTTGGCTTCTTAACCCTTGGTGAATATGCTACGGTCCATTCCTCTAGTTTTCTGAAGAAGCTTATCTGGATATCATCGTACCTAAAAGGCTTTCCTTTAAATCATTCAGCAATCTAACTAAGAAGGTAGAAAAGGTAGCTTTTCATTATTGAGTTTGAACAATTAAATGCATTTACCTCTATCTATAAGTTCATGATATATTTCCTGACCATGAGGTGTTGCAGCTCAAGGACCGTACCTTGACCATTTGTGACTCATGTTTGCCCCTGGGACACAACTTACATGAGGCACAATGTGGCTTACATCCAGGAGGATCACAAGAACCACACAACTGCTTTGGCACCCCTTCAAGAACTTCTTAGAAAGGAGCTCATGACTGCTGACCCTGACCCAGTTGGAAACCCAGGCAATAATTTGTTTAATATTATAGTTAATATGATATCTGCTAGTAGGAAGAATTTTGTGGGATTGTAATCACCATGGTAGCCCATGTTAGGTAGACTCCTATTATTATCTTTGTTTTCACGTGCTCATTAGTTTGTAGGAAATTAATTCTGGGCTATCATCTTTCATGGTCAATGTTTTCTTATTAGAAATTAGAATGCAACATAACCTTAATTTATAATCTTAAATGTTAGGAGACAAGATGAGTTAAAAGGATAACATAGAATTAATAAATTTTAATGCATCTAAGGATTTCAGAAATTATAGGAGCCATTAGTCCTGATATTTTTCAACATGATTCCAAATGTGAAAGTTTTCAAGGACCTAATACTTCAAATATGTTTACCTGTTATAGTGAATAGAAATATGTGTACCTTAATTAAATGTTATCTAGTCTAGCATCTTGGGACTTCCCTGGTGGCTCAGATGGTAAAGTGTCTGTCCACAATGTGGGAGACCAGGGTTCAATTCCTGGTTTGGGAAGATCCCCTGGAGAAAGAAATGGCAATCCACTCCAGTACTATTGCCTGGAAAATCCCATGGACAAAGGAGCCTGGTAGGCTACAGTCCATGGGGTCGCAAAAAGTCGGACACGACTGAGTGACTTCACTTTCAGTTTTCACTTTCATGCACTGGAGAAGAAAAGGACAACCCACCCTAGTATTCTTGCCTGGAAAATCCCAGGGA
>SJYA01000915.1:468035-484364 GCA_006410615.1 Neotragus moschatus
GAGTGGAATTGTTAAGCCATACTGTAGTTCTATTTTTATTATTATTTTTTTTAATCTCCATATTGTTTTTGACAGGGCTGCACCTATTTACATTTTTACCAACAGTATTACGAAGTTTCCCTTTTCTCCACAGTCAATATTTGCAAATCAATCAGTGTGATATATCACTTTAACAAACTGAGGAATAAAAACCATAAAATCATCTCAATAGATGCAGAAAAGTTTTTTGATAAAATTCAATATCCACTTATGATGGAAACTCTCCAGAAAGTGGAAATAAAGGAAATGTACCACAACTTAATAAAGGCTATATATGAAAAACCTTCAGCTAATATCGTTCTCAACTGTAAAAGCTGAAAGCATTTCCTCTTAAACCAGGAATAGGATAAGGATGCTCACACTCATCACTTTTATTCAACATAGTTTTGGAAGTACTAGTCACAGCAATTAGACAAGAAAAAGAAATAAAAAGAATCTAAGTTGGAAAGAAGTAAAAGTGTCAGTATCTGCAGATAACACGATATTATATATAGAAAAATCCTAGATAGCACTAGTGACTAGAGCTCATTAATGAATTTGGTAAAGTTTCAGGATACAAAATTAATGTACATAAATTTGATGCATTTCAAAAATAACAGTGAACTTCAGAAAGAGAAATTAAGGAAACAGTCCCATTTCCATTGCATCAAAAAGGATAAAATACCTAGAAATAAATGTACTTAAGGAGATAAAAGATTGCNAAAGTGACTAGAGCTCATTAATGAATTTGGTAAAGTTTCAGGATACAAAATTAATGTACATAAATTTGATGCATTTCAAAAATAACAGTGAACTTCAGAAAGAGAAATTAAGGAAACAGTCCCATTTCCATTGCATCAAAAAGGATAAAATACCTAGAAATAAATGTACTTAAGGAGATAAAAGATTGCACTCCAAAAACTGTAAGATACTGATGAAAGAAATTGAAGGCAATATAAGCAGATAGAAATATACAGTGTTCTTGAACTGGAAGAATTCTTATTGTTAAAATGACCATATGCCCGAGGCAATCTACAGGTTCAATGCAATATTTATTAAAATGCAATAGAATTTTCACAGAACAAGAACAAATAGTTTTAAAATTTGTATAGAAACACAAAAGACTCTGAATAGCCAAAACAATGTTGAGAAAGAAGAGCAGAGCTGGAGGAGTCATGATCTCTGACATCAGAATATACTACAAAGTCTACAGCAATCAAAACACTGTGGAATTGGCATAAAAACAAACACATAGATCAAAGGAACAGGATACGGAGCCTAGATATAAAGCCACACACTTATGGGCAATTATTAATAATATATAAGAAAAGAATCAACATTTACAATGGAGAAAAGAGAGTCACCAACTTCCTGATTTAGGTTTCCCTTTTTAAATTATTTCAAAAGCAGAATAGAAGTGGTGGTGATGGAAATAATCTATCTGCATACTCTCTTGTGTTCTTATGAATTCTCTCACCATAGGAGTATCATGAGTAGGCCCTGACAGAGGAAATATCTTTGGATATGGAGAGAGAGGCAAATATGGAAAATAGATGTGGTCTGCTTTCCATCGTTCTGAAATGTCATTTTCAAGTTGCCCTGCCACAGCGGGTAACTTCAGCAAAATCTCTCAAGAAATCNGGTTGGATCTCCTTGCAGTCCAAGGGACTCTCAAGAGTCTTCTCCAACACCACAGTTAAAAAACATCATTTCTTTGGTGCTCAGCTTTCTTTATGGTCCATTTGTCACAAGGCTTTGATTAGACAGACCTTTAAAAAGCAAAGTAATGTCTCTGCTTTTTAATAAGCTGTCTAGGTTGGTCATAGTTTTTCTTCCAAGGAGCAAGCGTCTTTTAATTTCTTGGCTGCAGTCACCAGCTGCAGTGATTTTGGAGCCCAAGAAAATAAAATCTGTCACTGTTTCCACTGTTTCCCCATCTATTTATTTGCCATGAAGTGATGGGACCAGATGCCATGAATTAGTTTTCTGAATGTTGAATTTTTGTTGTTGTTTCTTTTCTTAAAATTTATCTGTTTTAATTGGAGGCTAATTACAGTATTGTGGTGGTTTTTGCAATACGTTGACAAGAATCAGCCACTGGTGTACATGTGTCCCCTGATCCCGAACTCCCTCCCATCTTCTTTCCCATCCCACCCCTCTGGGTTGTCACAGTACACTGGCTTTGAGTGTCCTATTTCATGCATCGAACTTGGACTTGTCATCTATTTCATATATGGTAATATACATCTTTCAATGCTACTCTCCCAAATCATCCCACCTTCGCCTTCTCCCAGAGTCAAAAGTCTGTTCTTTATATCTGTGCCTCTTTTGCTGTCTTGCATATAGGGTCAGCGTTACCATCTTTCTAAATTCCATATTTATGCAATAATATACTGTATTGGTGTTTTTCTTTCTGATTTACTTCACTCTGTATAATAAACTCCAGTTTCTTCCACCTCATTAGAACTGATTCAAGTGCACTCTTTTTTATAGCTGAGTAATATTCCTTTGTGTATATGTACTACAACTTTCTTATTCATTCATCTGCTGATGGACATTTAGGTTCCTTCCATGTCCTAGTTGTTGTAAACAGTGCTGCAGTGAACATTGGGGAACAATTCTGGGGTACAATTCTTTCAGTTCTGGTTTTCTCAGTGTGTATGCCCAGCAGTGGGATTGCTGGATTGTGTGGAAGTTCTATTTCCAGTTTTTTAAGGAATCTCCACACTGTTTTCCGTAGGGTCTATACTAGTTTGCATGCCCACCAACAGTGTAAGAGGGTTCCCTTTTCTCCACACCCTCTCAGCATTTATTGTTTGTAGACTTTTTGATGGCAGCCCTTCTGACCAGCGTGAGATGGTACCTCACTGTCGTTATGATCTGCATTTCTCTGATAACGAGTGATGTTGAACATCTTTTCATGTGTTTGCTAGCCATCTGTATATTTTCTTTGGAGAAATATATGTTTAGTTCTTTGTCCCATTTTTTGATTGGGTCATTTATTTTTCTGGTATTGAGCTTCATGAACTGCTTGTATATTTTGGAGATTGATTCCTCGTCAGTTGCTTCATTTGTTATTATTTTCTCTCATTCCGAAGACTGCCTTTTTACCTTACTTATAGTTTCCTTTATTGTGCAAAAGCTTTTAAGTTTAATTAGGTCCCATTTGTTTATTTTTGCTTTTATTTCCATTATTCTGGGAGGTGGGTCATTAGAAGATCTTGCTGTGATTTATCATCAAGACAGTATGGTATTGGCACAAAGACAGAAATATAGATCAATGGAAAAAAAATAGAAAGCCCAGAGATGAATCCATGCACCTATGGACACCTTACCTATGACAAAGGAGGCAAAAATGTACAATGGAGAAAAGACAAACTCTTTAACAAGTGGTGCTGGGAAAACTGNTCAAGACAGTATGGTATTGGCACAAAGACAGAAATATAGATCAATGGAAAAAAAATAGAAAGCCCAGAGATGAATCCATGCACCTATGGACACCTTACCTATGACAAAGGAGGCAAAAATGTACAATGGAGAAAAGACAAACTCTTTAACAAGTGGTGCTGGGAAAACTGGTCAACCACCTGTAAAACAATGAAACTAGAACACTTTCTAACACCATACACAAAAATAAACTCAAAATGGATTAAAGATCTAAGTGTAAGATCA
Source organism: Neotragus moschatus (assembly GCA_006410615.1). Taxonomy (NCBI): domain Eukaryota; kingdom Metazoa; phylum Chordata; class Mammalia; order Artiodactyla; family Bovidae; genus Neotragus; species Neotragus moschatus. Next base: position 471,726 of record SJYA01000915.1, read on the forward strand.
GAAACTATAAAACTCTTAGAGGAGAACATAGGGAGAATATTCTTTGACATAAATAACAGCAAAATTTTGAATGTTGAGTTTTAAGCCAACTTTTTCACTCTCCCCTTTCACTTTCATCAAGAAGCTCTTTAGTTTTTCTTCACTTTCTGCCATAAGGATGGTATCACTATCTGAGGTTATTGATATTCTCCCAGCAATCTTGATTCTAGCTTGTGCTTCATCCAGCCCAGCATTTCACATGATGTACTCTGCATAAAAGTTGAATAAACAGGATGACAATATACAGCCTTAATGTACTCCTTTCCCAATTTGGAATCAATCTGTTGTTCCATGTCCAGTTCTAATGTTGCTTCTTGACTTGCATACAGATTTCTCAGGAGGCAGGTCAGGTGGTCTGGTATTCACATCACTTGAATAATTTTCCACAGTTTGTTGTGATCCACACAGTCAAAGGTTTTGGCATAATCAAAAAAGCAGAAGTAGATATTTTTATGGAACTGTATTGCTTTATCTATGATCCAACAGATGTTGGCAATTTGATCTCTGGTCCCTCTGCCTTTTATAAATCCAGTTTGAACACCTGAAGTTCATGTTTCATGTACTGTTGAAGCCTTGCTTGGAGAATTTTGGATATTACTCTGCTAGCGTGTGAGATGAGTGCAATTGTACAGTAGTTTGAGCATTCTTTAGCATTACCTTTTTTGGGGATTGGAATGAACACTGATTTTTTCCAGTCCTGTGGCCACTGCTGAGTTTTCCAAATTTGCTGGCATATTGAATGGGATACTTTAATAGCATCATCTTTTAGGATTTGAAATAGCTCAACTGGAATTCAATCACCTCCACTACCTTAGTTCATAGCACTGCTTCCTAAGGCCCACTTGACTTCGCATTCCAGGATACCTGGCTCTAGGCGAGTAATCACACTATCGTGGTTTTCTGGGTCATGAAGATCTTTTCTGTATAATTCTTCTGTGTATTCTTGCCACCTCTTCTTAATATCTTCTGCTTCTGTTAGGTCCATACTCTTTCTTTCTTTTACTATGCCCATCTTTGCATGAAACATGCCCTTGGTATCTCTAATTTTCTTGAAGAGATCGCTAGTCTTTCCAATTCTATCGTTTTCCTTTATTTCTTTGCATTGATTGCTGAGGAAGGCTTTCTTATATCTCCTTACTTTTCTTTGGAACTCTGCATTCAGATGAGTATATCTTTCCTTTTCTCGTTTGTGTTTAGCTTCTCTTCTTTTCTCAGCTATTTGTAAGGCCACCTTAGACAACCATTTTGCTTTTTGCATTTTTTTTTCTTGGGGATAGTCTTGATCACTGCCTCCAGTACAATGTCACCAACCTCTGTCCATAGTTCTTCAGGCACTCTGTTTATCAGATTTAATCCCTTGGATCTATTTGTCACTTCCACTGTATAATTGTCAGAGATATGATTTAGGTCATACCTGAATGATCTAGTGGTTTTCCTACTTCCTTCAACTGAAGTCTGAATTTGGCAATAAGGAGTTCATGATCTGAGCCACAGTCACCTCCCAGTCTTATTTGTGCTGATTGTATAGAACTTCTCCATCTTCCGCTGCAAAGAATATAATCAATCTGATTTTGGAGTTAACCATCTGGTATCCATGTTTTGAGTTGTCTCTTGTGTTGTTGGAAGAGGGTGCTTGCTATGACCAGTGCATTCTCTTGGCAAAACTCTGTTAGCCTTTTCCCTGCTTCATTTTGCACTTCAAGGCCAAATTTGCCTGTTATTCCAGGTGTCTCCTGACTTCCTACTTTTGCATTCCAGTCCCCTATAATGAAAAGGACTTATTTTTTTGTGTATTATTTCTAGAAGTTCTTTTAGGTCTTCATAGAACCATTCAACTTCTTCAGCATTATTGGTTAGGGCATGGACTTGTATTACTGTGATATCGAATGGTTTGCCTTGGAAATGAACAGAGATCATTCTGTCATTTTTGAGACTGCACCCAAGTACAGCATTTCAAACTCTTTTGTTGACTATGAGGGTTACTCCCTTTCTTCTAAGGGATTCTTGCCCACAATAGTAGATATAATAATCATCTGAATTAAATTCTCCCATTCCAGCCCAATTCCTTGATATTGCAGTTCTAAATTCAATCTACCGCATTCTCTAAATCTGGTGGCTCAGATAGTATAGAATCTGTCTGTAATGCAGGAGACCTGGGTTCAGTCCTTGCATCAGAAAGATTCTCTTGAGAAGGGAATGGCAACCCACTTTGTAAGATTTGTATTATTCTTGCCTGGAAAATTTCACAGACAGAGGAGCCTGGTGGGTTACAGTCCATGGGATCACAAAGAGTTGGACGTGATTCAGTGACTAATACTCACTTTTCACTTTCTATACTCTCTAAATGTTCTCTTAGATTAGGCACATAAATCTAATAAGAAATGACTATAGCTTCAGGATAATCACCTAATTCATCACCCAAACAATAGCCCCTTTGGCAGGAAAAAGAAATAAAAATAAAAATGAATCCAGGACAATAGTCATAAGCCATATTTAGTCTGGGCAATCTGGAGTGTATGGGTAATCTGTACTTCAATGAAATCAAAGGATACCCAAATATGTTGCCCAAATATGTAGATTAGACAGTCTCCAGAGCGTAATACATGCTCACTTGATCCAGTTGGTATCACTCTATTCTGGTTAAAAATTTTTTTAAAAATGGCAGGTGACATGTAAATGCATTTACAAAGGGAGTCCACGAATCATTGGCATTCTGTTAGTGTTTTTAAAGGCTGAGGTAGTTGGTCTCTCATTCTCTTGTACATAACCAAATCCTTCTACAAGTTCATCAGTGAACCAGATACAGTTCCTGTATTAGAGTCATTCACAAACTAATGAAGAAGGCAGATTAATAAATATTTCCTGTGCAGAGGAATAAATGCCATCAGAGCAATAAACTATGGTCTGTAGAACACAAAGAATAGGTAAAAACTGAAGCTCCAGTGCTTTGGCCACCTCATGCGAAGAGTTGACTCATTGGAAAAGACTCGGATGCTGGGAAGGACTGGGGGCAGGAGGAGAAAGGGACGATCGAGGATGAGATGGCTGGATGGCATCACTGACTCGATGGGCGTGAATCTGAGTGAACTATGGGGGTTGGTGATGGACAGGGAGTCCTGGCGTGCTGCGATTCATGGGGTTGCAAGGAGTCGGACACGACTGAGTGACTGAACTGAACTGAACTGAACTGATTCCCTGGAAATTGTCCAAGACTGCAATAATGAATCCTCTAGATGGAGGGGAGAAAAGTAAAACAAAAAGATAGTTATATTAAACAACCCCTCTTAGGTACATTAGGTGCAGGTTGCTTATCATATCCATTAGGTTGTGGCCAGGTTCTTTGAAGGGTTGAGGATTCTGGACTTTATCCTACAGATAATAAGGAACCATCAATGCTCTTGTTTTTTCTTTAAAGCAGCTAAGTGATACAAACACAAATGTGTTTAAAAATATATTTCCACTGATATTAATAAGGGCAGGTGGATCTATACAACGTCCTTCCCATGTTTACATGGGTCTTTGGAAACATAAGTGTAATAATGTGTTAAGTATGTAAGCATCTCAACTACACAAAAGCTTGGTATTTGTTTCTTTTAAAATATACCTCTAGCCTCTTTCCTTTCACTTTGGCTCCTCCTATCTTTCATGCTCATATTTTCATTTTAAACAATTTTTTTTTGAGAATCTCATGTCACAGTGCTTCCTTTTTAGGTTTTCAGCATTCCTTCTCTCCTGCTTTTCCAGAAACTACACTTGGGATTTCTTTTCCTTTGGTTTCTTTTTATTGACAAGATGAAGCCAAATATATTTTCCCTCCTCTTTTCTTTTGCTTGATTTCCATACATTCTTTTAGTCTTTGATCAGGAAAAGGAAACTGTCTGCATTATTATTAAATTTGCTGAGTCATTTGTAACTTTCTTTGAATGCTAAAGGCTTCAGTGTCATTAGAGATGAGGTCCAGTCTGGTTGGTTTTTGAATATAATTGAGCCAAATTACATATTCTAATTGTACATCCTAATTTTTAATGAAGCTGAAGTGAGAAGGGGTCATAAGGGTGCATGTAGTTACAAAATCTTTCATGCGATAATAGGGAAATAATGATTAATATCTTTCAATATTGTATTTTCAAGAAGAAAAGCTATTTTAAAAAGAAACCAGAAGAAAAACATTAATTGAGAGAAATATGGGAAAATCCAAGCTTTAAAATGAATGGTCTAATTATAAAAAATAAGTAAAAGGTTTTTTTTTCCCCATAAATTATAGAATCATTGTTTGCTTTACAAAAATAGAATATATATATATATATATATACATGTGACATTGTTGCACCCAGTAACCTTCCTTATGCCTTGTTGAATTGACTTTACATTTTTAATGGATGTGGCAGATTTAAAAAGCGGCTACAACATTTTTCAGCTCTTGCAATTAGGGATATATTTGTCCTTGTCTTGAATCTTGGCTTGGACACTTAACTTACTTTGACCAAAAGAATTTAAGAAACATGATAGAAGCCAAGCTTTAAATTCTCCTTCCTTCTTCTGAAACCCAGTTACTTCGTGAAGAAGCTGAGGCAGCTTTCTAGGTTCTGCAAAAATGTGACTTAGTTGTCCCTTTTGCACCCCTAGGACATGACTGAGCAACTGAACTGAACTGAACTTGCACCTCTAACCCCGATCACCAGAAACCTGAGTGTGAACTTCTACAACCAAGATGTGGTGAACTCAACAGTTCACTTCAACTGTATGAGTAAATTCAGCAGAAGATTGGAAGAACTACCCAACTTGGTTCAGTCTAAATTGCCAACCCACAGAACCATAAGCTAATAATCAGCTATTTTTGTCTTAAGCCACTAAGTTGCAGGATGGCTTATAAACATCAAAAACTAATAGAATGGGTTAACGTGTCTCCAACTGTGATAGGCTGAATTCTTAGTTCCCAGGATTCCAGCCCTATGCAGGCCCATTTGGAAATGGAAAGGAATACTACTCTTGTGATTAGACAAATATGAAGGAATATTGCAGATGCAACAAAGGTCTCTGATCATTTGCCTTTGAATTAATCAATGGGAATGACCTAATAAATTGCATCCTTAAAAGAGGTCAACAGGACCTGAAGCAGAAGCAGATATGCTTCTTTTGTCTTTTGAAAAAACAAGTATCTGCAATCTTGTAGGATGATTCCATGACAAGGAATAGAGGCCAGCTTTCAGAGATAAGAATAGACCTAAGTGACAGCAAGCAAGGAAATGAGAATCTGAGTTCTCCAGTTGAAAATTTCAGTAGCTAAAAGTTTGGGAGAGGACTTTGAGCCACAGATGAGATCAAGGCCCCACTCTGTCCCTGAATTTTAATTGATGAGACCAAACAAAATTCCCAGATTCCTGGACTTCCTACTCATGGAAACTGTGAGATAATAATTTAAGTTAAATTTATGGTAATTTACTATGCAGCAGGAAAAAACAAATATACCAATCTAGTCCTTTGACTTTTAAAGATAATCAGAATCGTGACTTGCAGAGACGGTCTGCTTACAGGTTTCTTTGCCAGGTTGTAAATTTTAGTAAAAGAGTGAAGTGAGGTTCTTTGACTTGAAGAAAGCTATTTTCTCTTCCTCTAGGCTCACAGAAAATGCAGCCGCTTTCAATGTCATGTGAATATAAAGCAAAGAGGAAGATTTTATCTATAAGTGATGATCTCTTCAAAAGCTAATGTTCAGCTGGAGTCAGAGGATTAGATTATATGACCTCTTGAGGGAATTTCTTGCCCCCATAATGTTGTGGCTCAGAATAATGCCATCTTTTCTTGCTCTTAAAAGTGCTGAAAGGCACTCAAAATTATAAGTTAAAGTGCATGACTGATGGGCTTGTTAATGTTGAAAAGGAAATGGCTTGTTCTCTATTATAATACAAACAAAAGGAGCGCAACTTCCACCAAGGAAAACAAAGACTAGAGGAAAACTGTCTACTGATAAAATAAATGGCATAATGAAGCCAGTGTAAGTCCCAGCTGGTTACAAACACAGATACAGACTAGCCAGATTTCCATGTGGCAGAATGGATGCAGAGCTTTCTCTGACAGAACAATGACAAGAGATTTCAGTGAATATGCATTGATTTAGCAGGGCTTCGGACAAATCCATCTTTACTGAGTGGCATATACAAGTTCCCTGTCATTAAGTACAAATCAAAGCATTTAAAATGCATGCAAGAAAAATTTTTCAATCCTGCAAGGCTTAGCAACATGCAGAGAGCACCATGGGGCATCAAATTTTTATAGTGTTATTCCTGTACCACTTGCCTGGATCCATCTGACTTTCCACACCCTAATTTGCACTTGATTCTTCTAGCTTCTGACCTTTTGATATGTTCACCCTGGCACTTTTGTAGTTATAGTCTTTGCTTCCTTTCTTGAATAGGATTTACATTTTCCCCTGAATATGGCATCTTTGTCCCATAATGTATAATGCTGAGATTTTCAACTTTTTTAGGTGGCTATCTTCTTCATTAAGAATGCTTCCATTGAGTTCACACTAGCTCCTCAAACAAGACTGAGACAAAAGTCAGGCACTATCATATTTCATGCAAATACCATTCTCTTTCTCACATAATCATTCTAATGCTTTGAAAACTTTTTAAGTTGTCTATATGGAGAATGAGGACTTTGAACTAGGACTAGTGGGAGGAGTCACTCATTCATTCAACAAACTTTAATTAAGCACCTACTGCATTTTTGGCACAATTTTAGGGTGTTTTAATATGTCAGTGAACAAAACAAAGATCACTTACATCTTAAATTATGAAGATGCAATATTTATAGGTATAATGATACTATAAAATTGGTAGCAATAAAAAAGGGAAGATTGGAATCCATGAAAGAATTTAAGAGCAGAATTGAAGTTCTTATTAAGTATAATTGATTGGACTAGGAACTTTGTCTATGTTATCTATCTCTTTGAATCCTTCCAAAAACCACTTGAAGTAGATATTATTATTCTCAAAGCCATACACACATTAAGTGATGAAATGTGAATGTGAACCCACAAATAAAGTGTTCATTATAGCGGATTTCCCTGAAACCATGAGTAAACAGTGTGATAGAAGTTAGAGAGCATAAAATTTCCAGGCAAGACCTAAAGTTAAAATTTTTCTCTGCTAGTTACTGGGAGTGTGACTGTTGTGGCCTTTTAGATAATGTCCTCTGTTAACCATAATCTTCTGTGCCCTTAACAACATAGATGTGACACAGTTATGCTTGTCTCTTCCAATAATTGGATTTCTAGTTGGTATAAACTTGAAAGAGCCTATTCACATAGCAGTCACAGAAACTTAAAGAACTTCTGATGATTCATCTCAACTCTAGAATAAGGGGTTTATCCCCATTTCTCACTCTCTGTCATTCCAATCTGTACCTTTTTTTTCAATGATTTCCAAATCTGTAGTATGAGAATCATCTGAAATCCTTATTAAAACACAGAAGACTGGACACCACTCTTGGAGTTTCTGACTCAGTCTGTCTGGGGTGGGATCTTAGATTTACATTTTTAACAAGTTTCCAGATAACCCCAATGCTTCTGATCTGCTGATCACTTTGTAAATGAATGTCCTATACATTTATTTTCTCTTCTCACCTCATTCTCTTCTATGTATCTTCTAACCCTTAGTTGGATATATGCAAGCAATCATCTGTTTGATGGTTCCAATATGCATGAACTTCAGTTACCAGGATTTAGTTAAAAAATAACGGTCCCCAACAACATGGCTTAAAATTTTAATTATTATGGTATGTAATTGTGAATAATTGCATAAAATACAGACTTCAATGACTAGTTTTTCAGTGCACAAATCACCATATGAATAAAAGATGTGCATAATGGCCAATTGTGTCAATTCTTTGAAAGTCTGTTGGTGGTTGTTCCCATGAGCATTGCTGGTTTACCTGCAGATAGCAAATCATGGAGTTGTTTTACCTTTTTTGTCCTCCAGTAATACAGCAATGTAGCATTTTACAAAAATGAATAATCACAAGAGAATTGGCATACAAAGATAAAAGTACAGCAAAGAAATGAAGTGATAACACTGGAAGTGAAATTGCAATCAAATTTAAATGGAGTAGAGAAGAAATTGCTGACTGTGGAATATAGACACTGTCACTATTTAAAAGACTCTAGATAAGAAGTCAGGGAAAATTAGTGAAGATGAAATTATCAACATACATGATGAAGATGATTATAATGAAAAATAAGATCGTGTCCCATAAAAGTAGTGCCAGAAGAAACTTCACATTAAAGAACATCTCAGAGATATTTCATGACATTGAAAGCACAAAAGGTAAAATTTTGGAAGGTGATCCAAAATTAGAAAGGTATATGGCAATTTGCCAATGCATAGAAAAGATGTTCACTTCATATCTTAAATTATAGGACAAGAAGGAAAGCACTGTTCAAGCTATTCTTAATACAAAGAAATAAAACATTTTAATTCTCAGTCTTTCCAATGTTTAAAATTACAATGTAATAAATAAGAACTAGTTTATTATAGCTTTTCTTTTTCATTCCTCTGTACTTCTACAATAGACAATAAGAATTTAAAATTTTCTGACAAAAATATTTTAAAGATTACAGAACAGCTATAATTTTCCATTGATTATCATTTGCCTTGCAGGGTTTCAGTTTGCATTGCTTTTTTATGGTTCTGCACTGCTGCAAATATTGAGAATTGTCTGTACCTGTTTCTCTCTTCCTTAGTACATAGAGATCTCTTTCTGGTTGTAGGGGATCAACTGGTAGCTATATTCACAACTTTACCAGAGTTCCCTGTCTTCACCTCTTAATCATATTCCTCAGGAATAGTTCCATATGGTTGGAATTTATTGCTGTGGTCTAACCAATGATATTGGTAACCTGCAATAATGTATTTCTTACTTATCTTTATACTTTGCACTCACCCTACATGAAGTACACAGTCTGGAGAGCACATTCTCCATTAAGCCATTACTATGTATTCATCGGAAAAGGCAACGGCAACTCACTCCAGTACTCTTGCCTAGAAAATCCCATGGATGGAGTAGCCTGGTGGGCTGCAGTCCATGGGGTTGCTAAGAGTCAGACATGACTGTGCGACTTCCCTTTCACTTTTCACTTTCATGCATTGGAGAAGGAAATGGCAACCCACTGCAGTGTTCTTGCCTGAAGAATCCCAGGAACGGGGGATCCTGGTGGGCTGCCGTCTATGGGGTCACACAGAGTCGGACATGACTGAAGCGACTTAGCAGCCGCAGCGTGTATTCATCTGGCTTCCCTGGTGGTTCAGATGGTAAAGAATCTGCCTGCCAAAGTAGGAGACACAAGAGACACGGGTTTGATTCCCAGATCTGGAAGATCCCCTGGGGAAGGAAATGGCAACCTGCTCCAGTATTCTTACCGGAAAGTTCCATGGACAGAGGAGCCTGGCGGGCTACAGTCCATGGGGTTGCAAAGAGTCAGACTCAACTGAGCACACATGCCCACACGCACACATACACTCATTACTTGTTATATTAGCTAGCTAGAGCTTTTTAACAAAGTACCACAAACTGAGTGGCTTAAATTTATTATCTCACATTTCTTTTAGTTTATAAGTACAAAAGTCAAAATTTTGGCAGGACTGTATTCCATCTGAAAACTGTAGGGGAATCTTTTCTCACTTCTCTCTAGCTTCTCGTGATTTGCTGGTAATATTTGACATTTCTTGGCTTGCAGTAGCATAACTTTAATCTCTGGCTTTGTTATCACACGAAGATCTCTCTGTCCCTGAATTTTCGTAGTTGTCTTCTTATAAGGACACAAGTCATATTGGATTAGGGGCTCATATTATTCCAGCACAAATTTATCAACTAGTTACCTTAACTAATAATCTGCACTGACCCTATTTCCAAATAAGGTCCCTTAGCATTTATTTTTACTGTCGATGCATCTTATGAGCTAGCCATAGTTTAAATACTTAATCCATGAGACCTATCCTCTCTTAGCCCCCATTGCCTCAAGAGTATACTTGAGATATTAATGCCTAGTCGCCAAGTAGTTACAAGGTTTAATAAACATATTTGTAATGCATATGTCAAAAGATCATGATTCTTAAACACTAATTCCTTCTGAATACATCCCCACCCAGCATTTATAAATTAACATTCAATGAGCACTTGACATTGAGTGTCTTATATTACTGATAAATGCCACTGATTATATTGTGTCACCTAATAAGATTGCAAAAACACCAAAATAATTATAGGTAATCTTATGTTTGCATCTCCAAAAAACCTAGGAGATATGGTTGCCCATGACAGGACCATTTAAAATAGTTTTATTGGCTATTCCACCACTGAATAAAGTTAATTACATATGAAGATACATTATGATCCTGGTTCCTGATTAGAGTAATACAAAATCAAATTTCATAAGTGAAATTTTAAAAAGAAATAAAAACCAGTAGAACTACTGAATATACAACTCTTTTTCCTTTTTCTTACAGGGTAAGATGGGAATATGATTATTGAAATTTTTTCTGCAAAAAGCTTTTTGTTTAGGTGAAAGTATACATATTATTACAGTTTTGAAGGATGACAGGTACCTTACAAGTGAATGATTTTGGGTGGAAGTATGAGAGAATCCGATTTCAGATCTTTCTGATCATAAGTAAACACTTATAAATAAACAAGACCATAGATTGTCTCATACAGTGGAATTGTAGGATTATTTACCAAGAATCCTCAAAAGTCTAACAAGATATTAGTAAGACTAGATAAAATAATTCAAAATAGCTTTGAGTATATATGAGGAATCAGTATATGAAAAAAGTATCACTGAAACTTCAGAAGTGCTGTAGTCTCATGCGGACTGTTTTGAGATTTAACTATTCCAAGAGAGATCAGGGATACCCCTACATATCCATGAATTCTACATCCAAGAACCCTGCCAGATTTGCAGAGTGATGGTCAGGGAAAAATTTCCTTGTGCTTTTGATACTGCAAGGAAATAGCAATCATTTTCGTATATACCCAGAACATTTTATCCTTCTCAGTAAAACCTTTAGTCAAAGGAAAACAGCCTCACTGAGGTTAGGCTAGGATTTCACCAGAGCCTAACTTACCTGAGGAAAGGGAAATACCCAGTAATAGCCCCCTGTAAACTTGCTGTCTCACTCAAGAGTGGGAATGGGAAGCACTTTTAAAGGTCACAGCTCAGGGGGGCACAGGCTGACTAAGAGACTGAGAACTACTCATAGGGCTTTAGGATACTTCCCCATCTCATCTTACCACCATATCAGTAGGTCTCCTGTATAGCAACAAGGGATTAAATGGCTATAATTAGATATTGAAAAGAGTTTCCCAGGTGGCACAGTGGTAAAGAATCTGCTTGCAGTGAAGGAGACCTGAGTTTGATCCCTGGGTTGGGAAGATCCCCTGGAGAAGGGAATGGCAATCCACTTTGTAAAATGTGTATCATTCTTGCCTGGAGAATTCCATGGACAAAGGAAGCTGGTGAGATGGGGTTGCAAACTCCATGGGGTCAGACATGACTAAGTGACTAACACACACATATACACTGAAAGCCTTATTTAAGAAGACATCTCTAAGATAATACAAATATTAAAGAGAAAACAAAAATAAAAATGCTAGAGGAAATTATAGCCTCTGGTAACTACAGATAAAGCAAACAGTAAATGCAGCCTAACTTTTAGTCATCAAAAAAATATAAATCCACCTTCAGTTCAGTTCAGTTTGGTGGCTCATCTGTGCCTAACTCTTTGAGACCCCATGGACTGCAGCATGCAAGGCTTCCCTGTCAATCACCAAGTCCTGGAGCTAGCTCAAACTCATGTCCATCAAGTCAGTGATGCCATCCAACCATCTCATCCTCTGTCATCCCCTTCTCTCCCCTTCTCTTCATGACTTCAATCTTTCCCAGCGACAGGGTCTTTTCCAATGAGTCAGTTCTTCAAATCAAGTGGCCAAAAGATTGGAGTTTGAGCTTCAGCATCAGTCCTTCCAATGAATATTCAGGACTGATTTCCTTTAGGATAGACTGGTTGGATCTCCTTGCAGTCCAATGGACTCTTAAGATTAAGTCTTCTCTAACACCACAGTTCAAAAGCATCAATTCTTCTGTGCTCAGTTTTCTTTATGGTCCAATACTGACATCCATACATGACTACTGGAAAAACCATAGCTTTGACCTAGATGGTCAAAATTTGCTGGCAAAGTAATGTCTCTGCTTTTTAATATTCTGTCTAGGTTGGTCATAGCTTTTCTTCCAAGGAGCAAGCATCTTTTAACTTCATAACTGCAATCACCATCTGCAGTGATTTTGGAGCCCAAGAAAATAAAGTCTCTCACTGTTTCCATTGTTTTCCTGACTATTTGCCGTGAAGTGATGGGACCAGATGCCATGATTCTCGTTTTTTGAATGTTGAGTTTTAAGCCAACTTTTTCACTCTCCTCTTTCACCTTCATCAAGAGGCTCTTTAGTTTTTCTTCAGCTTCTGCCATAAGGGTGGTGTCAGTATCTGAGGTTACTTACTGTTATTTCTCCCAGCAATCTTGATTCCAGCTTGTGCTTCATCCAGT
>SJYA01000915.1:485234-579285 GCA_006410615.1 Neotragus moschatus
ACCTAACATTCCAGGTTCCTATGCAATATTGTTCTTTACAGCATAAGACTTTACTTCCCTTACCAGTCACATCCACAACTGGGTGTTTTTTACACTTTGGCTCCATCTCTCCTTTGTTTCTGGAGTTATTTCTCCACTCTTCTCCAGTAGTATATTGGGCACCTACTGACCTGGGGAGTTTATCTTTCAGAGTCCTATCTTTTTGTCTTTTCATACTGTTCTTGGGATTCTCAAGGCAAGAATACTGAAGTGGTTTGCCATTCCCTTCTCCAGTGGACCACGTTTTGTCAAACCTCTTCACCATGATCTGTCTGTCTTGGGTGGCCCTACGTGGCATGGTGCATAGTCTCATTGAGTTAGACAAGGCTGTGGTCCATGTGATCAGTTTTGTTAGTTTTCTGTGATTGTGGTTTTCATTCTGTCTGCCCTCTGATGAATAAGGATAAGAGGCTTATGGAAGCTTCTTGATGGGAGAGACTAGTCATGGGGAAATGGTCTTGTTCTGATGAGTGGGGGATGCAATATATGCTATGCAATGGTATAGTGGTAAAACAAAAAACACAGTGAAACAGAAATATGGAACCCTGGAAAAAACCTGAACGTTAGACAATAGATAGTTAAATCATTTGTGATAAATCTATACCATAAAATAGTGTGCAATTATTATGAGTTAGCACCATTCCATAATTTTTTGACCTGGGTAGACATCAATAAGAGTTTAAAGTGAGAAAAGAAAGTTTCAATGTTATGTATAATATATGACCCTCGTGTTTATAACTATAAACATTGACAACAATCATCCCTGTGATTCATACAGATATTTCTGTATGAATATAGTGAAAGGAGTGGAGAACATACCACAGGCTAATAACAATGCCCATTTCAGGGGAAAAAGAGGACCATAACCTACTTGTGAGTAGTGGTGGGCGGGTGACAGTCACATTTATTAACATAGGTCTTCAGATGCTGAATCCATTGCATGTTTTTCTGCCTCTCCCCCTAGGACAAACCAAGCAAAAAGTACATTCTTACCTCAATCAATAATTTAAATTACCTATACCAATTGTTATCTAAAAGTAGAAACAAAAACTAACTGCATTTTTTCTGATATATTGTAAGAGAAAGACAATACTTTATTTTTCTTCTGTTGATTGAGATGATTCTCAGAGAGTTTAGATATTGAAAATAACTTCACATTTGAAATATTTTATATTGAATAATATACATATAAAACGTTTATTTTTCACTTAGGTAAAATTTTCTCTTTTACTTTTTCACTGTGTCTGTAGTAAAATGATTTTCATTAAAAACAACGACCACACTGAAAAATTCCAAAGCATTTTTTGAATAAAAGAAATTTTCAAATGTGTTTCCTCTGTTTGTGATGTTAAATGTTACTTTTCTGCATAACACTTCCATATAACACTTCTGTTGAAATTTGACGAGTTACTGTTGAAATATAACTCTGTATTCACTCATTCATTCATTCAACAATTACTTGCTAAGTGTGTATTAAGTCCTAGCATCCAGCTTTTTCCTAGGTATATGATTCTGCCTGCATGGGGCTCACAATCAATCAATCAGAGAAGACAGACTCTAAACCAGAATTCATATGAATTGGGTGTCAAGATGTTAGAAGCATTGGATGTCCTGGCATTCATCATGAACTCACATCTACAAACAAGAAAGTTTTTAGAGAAAGAGAGTGAAGTTAAAGTGAAGGCCTGAAGGGTGAGTAGATAATAGCTAGAAAATAAGGTGACAGGGAGGAGGTTCCAGGCAAAACCAACTGTACATGTGAAGGTCCAAAGGAGAAAGAGAACTAAGCACCTCTGAGGAACTAGAGGTAGTAAGAATGCCTTGAATCTAGAGAACAAAGAGAAGAATGAAGATGAGTGAAGCCAAGAAGAGGGTCCAGTGTGGAGGCTACATCAGATCTGTTAAGGACCTGGAACCTGATTGGCTATTTCCAAACTTGTTAATGGGGCTTCCCAGGTGGCACATTAGTAAAGAATTCACCTGCCGATGCAGGAGATCCAAGACTCAGGTCTGATTCCTGAGCTGAAAAGATCCCCTGGAGAAGGGAATGGCAACCTACTCCAATATTCTTGCCTCGAAAATCACATGAGCAGAGGAGCTGGTGGGCTACAGTCCAGGCAGAGTCAGACACGACTGAGTGACTGAGCAAACTTGTTAATGGACTAATCAAATATGTCTGTATGAAGGATGTTTCTTGGCTGCCTTCTTTGAAGTCTAATAGGTATGCTAACCAACAGACTTAGCTTTGACTTTTACATCTTGTAGATGCTTGATATACTTTCATTGAGTTGAATATTTCATGCATAATCTCCTTTGTTTTATATTTAGAGCCTGCCACCTTCCAAAAAGATTTGGGACACAGTGTAGCTAATAAAGTTATGGTAATGTTTCTATTTTCTCAAAAACTCTTATATTTCTAAAATCAGAAGACTTGCAATGAATGAATTCCTTACTTTCCCCTAAATAATGCTTATGGATTTCTACTCATTGTGAGTTCTCTGAGCCTGGGGATGATGCTTAGTATTAATAGATCTCATTTAGTAACAAAGGAATAAATGAATGAATGTTTTATTGAAGGTATAAGGTATAGAAGGCTTGCGTGTAATGGCAAGTATTAGATCAAGCACTGAGCAGCCTTGTTATTGGGTGCATGTAAAGATTATGTAATCTGTTTGCAAAGGCCCTTGCAAACAAATAGGGGCGATCAGATGCCCCACAGACACATGAAAAGATTCACTCTGTCACATATGTACCATAAACTGAAGGTTGAGCATGATAAGCCCTGTATAAGAGAAATAATGCATACAGTGCCTAATGCAAGACACAATTTATTTTATTTTTCCTCAAATCAACCCAGTTTGCAAAAGTTCAGATGGTTTTCCAAACCAAATCCAAACTCTAAAGCTTCGGGGGTTTCTTAGTCATTTCTTATATTACAGTTTTGAAAAATCACTGCAGGATGACTTAATTAATTGTCCTGTCTTTCAGTTTTCCATCGAAAGTAGATGAATACCTATGGATCTCACAAATCAATGAGCCCTGGAACTTCCTACAGATAGATTAGCACATCTGTAGTTTAAAGCCAGGTTGCATTAGGAGGGAAAAATATATTCCCATGAGGAATGTTTAAGGGATCAATTCATAAGCAAAGAAAACATGCTATTCTCAGCAAGGAAACGATGTATTTTGCTTCTGTTGCTATGATTAATTACACACCACAACTCTGGGAATGTTTTTAAAGGGCCATAGTCAATCTTTTAAGACCCACAAGTTGACCTGCATTAAACGCTGTGGAGGAACTGCACACTAATTCTAAGCAGCTTTGGCTAACAGGTCTGTTGTGTGAGAAATTATGGATAATAAAAAAAACCACACAGCCTCTGTATAACAGTCAGAGTCGGTGAAGTTGCCCCACCTTTTGTGACTGATGCCACTAATGAATCACAGTTAAAACAGTCCAATCTCTTTCCAGAGAGTGCCACCAATTACACTGCAGTGAAAATGAGAATGAAATGGGCTTCAGTAAAATTTCAGGGGGGCTCATACTCTTCCAGATTCCTCCTTCTAACCCATACATGCACAAATGTGTTTCTAAGAAAAAAAGTACTCATTTTATGTCTCATATTGTTTTTTTTTTTTTAATCCTGATGCGATATGCAAGGCCTTGTTCAATCAGTTACACTTTGCATCAACGACCAAAAAGAAAAAGGAAAAAAGTATATTCTTTCAAAGCCAGGACCTATGTGCAATTTCTCTCTTTTCTCCTCTTACTATCTGACCCTTCTATCTTTCATTTTCCCTCCTCTGTTGAACTTTCTACTCCTAGGTAATGAGTCAGAGCCTCCAAGTGCTGCACCTTGTCCTGAAGCAACCTGACAATTTGTTGCACCAACTCCGTGGTCTTCACATTTTGCAGAATGAAGGTTCCTGGCCACATCTTCTCAGTGGAATGTTCTCACTGTGACCTCTTACCTACTCTGTGTCACCTCATCTCATTTGTTCTTTATTATGCTTTACCTGCAAGAGTAGGAAGTGGGCCCTAAGTGCTGAGTTTTCACTCCTCACCTCTGAACAACTTTCCCCTACCACACAAAGCTATGTTCTCCTACCTAGAACTATATAAATAATAGTCAATTTGGTTTCAATTTCAAGCAGATGAACCCTGCCTTTACACAGTGACCCCTGGCAATCATAAGAAATGAAGCATGTGCTCTGCCCACCCATTTGTGGAGAAAGGTGGGAGACACCTATTCTGCCAGGTTTTTCCCTATCTTTCAAGCTCTGTTGGCACTGGTGCATTCCTAGCAATGACCTGGAATAGGACCTTGGAAGAATACAGAATCGATTCCCAGTTGTCTACTTCACAGACATCTGGATAAAGGGAAATTATTTGAAAACCCTGAAGTTTTAAGACCTACAACCTTACTACCATAAAGGCTTAAGGCTTCATTTCTGCTGCTTCAAATATTCCATACTGGGGCAGTGTGGATATGGGTATGGGTATGGTCCTTGATTTTTCAGAATTTAGGATCAAAGACAAAATCACAGATGCATACAAATGCATAAAATACTCAAATTATCTGGTCTAATCTTAACGTGAGTCTGAGAGATTTAAAGAGTGCTAAGTTGTGAAGAAAAAAATAGACTCTGGCAAGGTTTCTATTAAAAATGTCATTCCTTCTTGCCTCACTGACCTTGCAAGTCTATCTAGCATGTTCTTCCTTTTCCCTCTACTTATCCTTCAGGAATTATCTTGGCTCTTTCTTTTTCTTAGGATTTTTTCTGTTCATGTATTTGATTTATAAGTCTCCTTTTCCAAAAGGGCACTTCTCAGTTGATATATTTATCCTTCAGTATTCCCAGGGAGTTGGTTCCAGAATATCCCCATGGCTATCAAGATCCGTGAATGTGCAAGTCGGTTATATAAAATGACTCCGTTGCCTATCTGTATCCACAAGTTACGCATCCATGTTTTCAACTTTGATGTGCATTTGCTTGGATTTTCTGGCTTGGAAACCAGGGATATGAGTGTGTATGTGCTAAATTATTTCTGACTCTTTATAACCCCATAGACTGTAGCCTGTCAGGCCCCTTTGTCCACGGAATTTTCCAGGCAAGAATACTGGAGTGGGTTGCCGTTTTCTAACTCTGAGGGTCTTCTGTAATACGAGTGCCAAACTCCATGTTGATTTCAAACTACAGACCTGAGAACCTTGAGGAAAGAAATTTTGTCTCATTCTTTCTTTTTCTTCTCTTGTTGGGCAGTAATCTTCCCATATGTTCATTAATAAGTATTCATTGAAAGTGCATCATGAAGACATGTAATTAGAACATGATACAGGAAATATTTAAGACAAGCTCAGTTAAGGGTTAGAAGTGGGAACCAGTAGAAATTAAATGGAAATGGAGATGGGAGAAGAATGCCGCTTTGTCAGTGTTGAAACAGAGGTGACATCCTTCACAGGATTGCCATTTTACTTTTTACCACATTAAAGAGTATAATCCTTAGTACAAAGATGAAAGTAAGAAATTTTGTGAAACTTGCTTTCTAATTATAATAACTCAGAAAACTGAAACAAATAAAAGTTGTAAAATGAAGGGAAGCCAAGGAAAATGTGGAAAAAAATAAATCTGAAATTATTCTTCCATGGAGAGTGTGGAGAAAAAGTCCATTTGCTATACATTAGTTTGTCAGTATTTTTTAATAAGTATTGGGAATGTAATTAGGCTGATGGGTTAAACACTCACCCTGGCAACAGGAGCATGGACAGGGCATAATATGGAGAAATTATACAACATATTTACCAAATGTAATGGGCTGATTCTATCACCATATTTGTAGACCATAATAAAATGTGTGCTTGACTAACAGGTATTTTACCTTAAAGTGCTTTTCTTAGTGTATTATAAACTTATTTTCTGACACTGGTTATTACTTATTTCTACAGCCTTTATTACAGGAGCAGTTAAAGAGTAACTTCCACTCTTAAAAAGCTTGATTTGTTTTGCTCCAGGAAGGAGTCTGCTATGAAATGTTGAGACAAACTCTAGTTAAGGGCAGCTGCCAGGGAATGATAGAAATCATTCATTTCCTTTGCATGCTACTCATCCTTTTATTTGCTCATCTTTCTTACACTGTAAGTAATTGGTTACAAAGTCAATATTCTCACTTGCCTATTTCCAGTACTCTTTATTTAATTATTATTTTTTAATCCCCTCAATTCAAGAGCTAGCCAACGGTAGGCACAATCATGGATATCTACAGACAGGAGAGTAAAGTAGGACACAGCATAGTGATTTTACCCATCTTAGAAGATCGGATAATTTCCTCTCATGCACTGAGAAGTTGGGTTAACTTATTTAATTGGTCATTGCTGAAACATTTACCTCATATGGACATACATTATGTGCTTAGATAAATTCTTGAGTTAATAGATGAAAAGGCTTTTATTCTGCATGCTTTAATATATTTTAAAATATTTTGGTTATTGAGGTTTCTTGTACTTAATCCAGTCTTTTACTTTTTCTTTCATGGGAGAAAAAAAGGGCAGGTCTGAATGCAAATTAACATTACTGTTTAAATATCACAGACCATTTTCTCTGAGCCCAGTTACAATAACTAGTAATTATAAAAATTGCTTGCCTTCGGCTTCCGGCTAAGCCAGTGCTAAACTTGTCCTTTATTAGATCTGTCAGACTGAGTTAATTATCTTTATGATAATAGATGTGCCTTACCTCCAACAAAACAAATACACTTATAATTAGCTTTTTAGTTAGAATTTTAATTTATTTATAAAGAATGTTTGTTTTCCTTCTTTTTTGCTGCTTCGAAAGAGACAGGATAGAGAGTGGGGGTCTTTCTGTTTATCAGGTTACCAGCCTGCTTACTAGTTTATAAAGAAAGAGAAAAAAAAGGTCTCATTGTGTTTAATCACCAAATTCAGTATTCTGTAGCACATCACGCCCCTTCCATGTTACATCAGTTCAACTCCAAGGCATTTTATTTTATGTCACATACACAAAAAGGGACTCTCTTCATCTGCCTTCTTAACAAAACGTTGTTATGGAAGCTATTATATGGAAATACTAACAAGTATGAATTGAAAAGCTTCCTGTATCACAGCATAGCTGCCTTAAAAATCAAATCATC
Organism: Neotragus moschatus; assembly: GCA_006410615.1. NCBI lineage: Eukaryota > Metazoa > Chordata > Mammalia > Artiodactyla > Bovidae > Neotragus > Neotragus moschatus. Next base: position 492,424 of record SJYA01000915.1, read on the forward strand.
TTATACTGTCCCCATATTTTTATGGCTCTTGCTCCTCTTTCATCTATGCCCAGCATGTTTCAGAATATTATACAAATGCCTGCGATGAACTCTTGGAGGATGTCTATGCCAAAACAGAGTATAAAGGGAAGACATTCTTTGGTGTCACGGCAAACAAAGCTGGGTTTTGTCCTTGGTTCTGCTACTCACAAACTGTGTGACTTGTACGAGCTGTTTAACCTCTCTGAGCCTTGCTTTCCTCATCAGTATAATGAGAATAATGCCTAATTTAGTAGGGGATGTTGGAGGAATTAAAGAGAATGTATGTAGCAGTCTCAGCAGGGCACCTGGCAGAGTTTACAAGCTCAGTAAGGAGTGGTTGCTATTCTTGGTATTAGAGTCATGGAGGAGTGTAGCTGTCTAGGGAATGTGAAATTAGTATTACAAACTAAATATCATTTCATAAGTTTTATTTTATATGGAGATATGTTTTCTGCTGGATTGTAAAAGCAGGCATCCTGGATTATCTAGAAATTCACTCTAATGCAAATTAAATAATGAAAACACACTGCAAAGAAACAGTTTCCTGTAGTTGCCATGACGTCAGCCTGTTCTGTGCTGGAAATGGACCGCCTTTTATTTCAACCTTACTACAGCAGAACACAACTCATTTCTTTTTCTTGCTGTAAACTTACCAACTCACTCATTTCACTTGGAAATTTTCCATTGGTGGAAAGTTCCCCTCCAGCTACTTTTGATCTGCCAAATATAGAGATCTTTGTTAAGATAGCAAAGATCTTTATTCACTCAATGCGGGTCCCAAAGATTCCACGTCAGATTTATCCAGGGTAATACTCATTCTATTTGCAAGCCATTAGTAGTGAGTGATCATTACCCTGACTGCTGGCCAGCAGAGTGATCCCAGGTGATAAACCAGTGCTTTGATCTTGTTGCCAGGTGCTCTAACAGTGACAAGAAAGTATGAGTGGGATGTTAGAGAGACAGGCATAGGGCAGTGGAAAGGCTCCTAAATTCTCTTAAGCCAAGCACCGGTGCCTGCGTACCAACTGTGGACAGTAGCCCGACAGGCCCCTCTGTCCATGGGGTTCTCCAGACAAGAATATAGATCCTCCTTCAGGAATCTTCCTGACCCAGGGCTCAAACCCACCTCTCTTACTTCTCCTGCATTGGCAGGTGGGTTCTTTACCACTCGCACCACTTGGGAAGCCCCTGAGCCCAGCATGCTTGTTCCTAATCCTTGACTGATTTGTTTCTACAGCTGCTTTAAGAATTTGGGTATCAAGAAGCCAGATGTGCTAATTCAGAGACCAGAAAAGGTCTATGATATCAGATATCCAAGATTTTTGCACTCAGGTCCTTCTGCCATCTACATCATATTCTCATGAAACTAGCTGACAGTTTTTCTTGTAACTCAGAAGCGTAGAAGCCACTCTCAAATTGCTCGATTTTGTCCCATCATGAAATTGGGCTCCTCAATGGCTCAGTGGGTAAAGAATGTGCCTGCAATGCAGGAGACACAAGAGACACGGGCTTGATCTTTGGGTTGGGAGGATCCCCTGGCGGAGAAAATGGCGGTCCACTCCAGTATTCTTGCTGGGAATTCCCATGGACATAGGGGCCTGGTGGGTTACAGTCCAGTTTGTCTCAAAGGCAGAGAGTCGGACATGACCAAGCAGATGCTGGACTGGATCATGAAATTATATGGATTTTTTTTTTTTTTACAATCAAAGGTCTCTTTCGTTTCTTATTTTCCCTACATAGGAACATAGGTCTTTATTCCCAGGTCTTTTACTTGGTGTTGACATTGTGACATTTGTGGGAACATTTCTATAATCCATACTTTAGCCCTAAGTGCCTAGAACTATTCATTCATTCATTCAACAGATTTCTATTTTTTTTTTTTTGTCAAATCAATGCGCTGGTTATAGGGTGTATAGCAGTAAAACGTTACACACTTTCTATGTCCTCTCTCTGTATCCCTATCCTTGCCTGTTTTTGAAAAGGATGAACTGTGACATAAATACCATCCAGTAGCAACAACAACTGCATAGTGGATGCACACTTGGCAATAATCCTGAGAAAAAGAATATTTGAGTTTTAGATAATGACATTAGAAGAAAATTTTATCAGACAGATGCTGGATAATTGGAATTTGGGATGTTGTCAGTAACTTCAGCATTTTTTAATTAGCAAAACCATTTATAAAACAATATAAATATTTTAGCAGCAAAGAAAACAAAGATAGATGCTTAGTAAAGATACCTATATTTTATACTATCCTGAAAATGTATACATATATCACCTACTCAATTCAAAACATTCTAATTGGGATGTGACTATATATCAGGCACTTTTAGTCGCTGGGTATTATTAGTGAGCAAGGAAGTACTGAACAAAGCTGCTGTATCATCTCATAGCCTTTTATTATATCTGTATATAAGATGGTGTAATACAAAAAAAGTGAAAGTGAAAGTCGCTCAGTCGTGTCCAACTCTTTGTGACCCCATGGACCATACAGTCCCTGGAATTCTCCAGGCCAGAATACTGGAATGGGTAGCCTTTCCCTTCTCCAGGGGATCTTCCCAATCCAGGGACTGAACCCAGGTCTCCCCCATTGCAGGTAGATTCTTTACCAGCTGAGCCACAAAGGAAGCCCGAGAATACTGGAGTATACAAAAAAAGCCCTCTCAAACCAGATCAACTTGTCAGATTAATCTGCCTCTCCATTCCTCTTTTAAAACATACAGACCACTGCCCTCAGCACACTGAATGCTTACAACTGGTTGATAAAAAACCAACTGTGTGTATTTCTAAAAAATTTTTGTGTACTTCTTGTGCTTTTTAGTATAATTATGTGAGTTAATTAGATTGGTAAACCAATGACACATGAGTGTAAAAAAGAACTGTAGATTCTCTAAAGCTAATTGAAATGCTTTAAAGACTTGAGGAGGATGAGTCACTAAAATACACTTGGCATTGAAATCGCCATGTGTACAATAAATGCTTATACACCATCACATGTATCTGGTGATGGGGGTGCCCTCTAGATACCCATGATGGCTAGGTCTATGGACTACTGAGGTCTGGAAGGCAGAGTGTAGATCATAGGGAGCTTGAAATATGGAAGCCTTCTTCAAATAATTTTGATGAATATCCTAAAAATATGAAAAGCAATAATTCACATTCTCAGTTTCACAAGAAATTAAAAATGTCTTCATTTATCCCTCATGAATTAATTCATGAATTAAATATTTTGGTGAAAAGAATTTTTTAATAGCTGCTAGTAAGACTAAGCGAAGGAAATGCAGCTGAATGTAAAAAGGCCAATCTTGCCTTCCTTTTCTTTCTTTTGTGTAAATCATTTGGGGCTTTTCTTTGCTACCACTGTGCTCCAATGAGCCAATCTGATCCCCAAGTCATTATTACCTTTTTTGCCTGAATGGCAGGGCGACATACAAATAGAATTTGTGGTGTAATTCTACACTTGTATTAACACTCATTCCTCTCCACTTTATTTAAAAGTAATGGTGCAGAGAGGTCCAAAAATAATGTTAGACTCTAGTAGCTTGCTGGCAAGACCATTCATTTCTTTGTGTCCTGCATTTCCTTAGCTGTCAGTCCCATGGGCTTAAACAGAGACTCAAGCTCCGGCAGCTAGTTTCACTACTGATGCATTTTAGAGATTTATCNATATCTGCATAGCTACCTCTCTGTATATCTATATATCACATATCCATCTGATTTGATGTCCTTCAGGCAGATGCAGAAAGGAATAATTACAGCTTGGATAAATCACGAGAGAACTCTTTCTCTTCCTCTTTGTCTCCCTTCCTTCCTTTATTCCTATTTTGGGTTGGGGATTTTTGAGAAAGTACATTCACTGAATACATGTAGCTCGATGATCATGGGTAGCAATATTTACTTCAAATAAAACTTTTGCATTTGTTGCAGTAAACTGTGACTTTACAAAATTCAGTTTTTAAAGCGTTTTTATCACATTCCAATTCCGTGCTCTGTAGGACGACTTCAGCACTCACATCAACTTCACATTACCAGCTTGCAAGTCCTTAAAATGAAAGTATCCATATTTTTGGTCAACTTAGAGAATGTCTTCATATCTGGGTTTGTTTCCCCATAGTGATAAATGTGTAGTCAAAGTGTTATTGCAAATATCAGGTTTTCTAAAAGCAATGATAATGCTTGATGCGTTCTGAGTTCAATGAGTTAGGTTTAGAGATTTTGATTTATGTTATTGTGGCTCTTTTTATATTTCTAGTGAGAAAGACATTTCCAACAGATGTTTTGCTAACTTTCTATGTGCCTCTCAGGTACCAATAGCTCCTCTAAATTAACCAGGTAACAAAGTAGATGCTGAAGATATATAATCCCCAACAAATATTACAGTGTCTCAGTGTAGTTTAGATTTTAGGAAATCTTTGGTCATCATGGGCTCTTGCATAAAATGTCTAGCCCACTTTTGTTTACCAGGAGATTATCATTCATTTGTGTCTTTGCATCTAAGTAAGAGAAGATAGAGCATGTCTTAGGAAGAATCCCTTAAAATCTGATTTCAGAGATTACAGGGTTTAAGACTCATCATTTCTCCTTCCCTCCAAGTCACAAAAATAGAGACTAGAGACAAGGATCACTAGCTAAATGTGACAAGATATTAGCTTTGCTAATGGCTAATCAGGTGCCCAATTGTCCTCCAGCTACAGGGCTTCTGATAAAGTGTGTTGGAGAATGTAGCTTAAAGCTAAAACGTAATGAAAACTTTTCATTTTCATTTCAAAATAAGGCCTGTGAGGAGAGCTGGGTCAGCAAAACACACTCTGATGATACAGAACCAGCCTTCTGAAGGAGTTTAGCCTTGCCACACACATGACTACCCGAGAATGAGAGAGAAAGAAAGGAGGAAGTGTGGGTCTCCTTTAGAGCACTTATCTCAGGGGAACAGAGAGGAGAGAGGGAAAGATCATGGCCCAGAAGCGTAAGCAGTGCCAAGAGAGCAAAAGCCCATGCCCAGCATGAGCGGTGATCTGTGCCCTCATTGTGACCTTGCTCATGAGGAAAGATGTACTCTTACCAACGCTGGGGTCTCATTAATCTAAGTTAGCCATTCCCCTCTGGGGGAAGCGAGAATAAGAGTGATGTGACATGTGACGTGACTGACCTGTGATGTGAAGAGTTACAGGATGACATGCACACTGCCTCACACATGTTTGTGTGTTGCTGTAGGTTCCTTTCTTAGAAAGCCTTAGGACCCTTTGTTTTCATCCAGGATGATGAAAATTAAGAGGAAAAAGGTGATAGGAGAGAAGGAGGTCACTCAGTTCCTGTGACTTTCAAAGGTTTATTCTATGTGTAGGGTATTGGGCCTGGGACAGACAGATTGAAAAATATTCCTCACGGTTCTATTGACTAAATGTACCTAAATCCAGGGTTTCACAAGGCTTTACCTTCATGGGGCAGTTCATGGTGCCTTTATCCCCACCTACTGGTCAATTTCCCTGGTCCTTCTTGAGCTCTACATTGGCCCCTGCCGTCTCAAGGCTGTGAAACACAGAACTTGAAATGAAACTGAGGACTCCCTATTGTCAGTGACTGATGAGTTGGGAAGGATTTGGGGAAAGGGAAAGTCCCAAATTCTGCCACAGGGAGAGCCATTCTCCGAGGAGATCTTACTCATTTGCTTCTTCAACCAACATTTATCAAATAGAGTGTAGTGACACTCAGGGGTCTGCAGATGCCAGTTTGTGAAATGCTACGATAAAAGTTAAGGGTTGTCATTTCAGTTGTTCCCCTGATACCAGTGTTGTTGGAAACAGACTCAAATGTGAGTCTTTGAAACATTATACCAGTGATCATCATGGATATGTTCTTATTTATATTTCATATCATCATTGAAACAAAAAATTCACAGAGATCACATGGACCTAGAAAAACTTATCTTAAGAATCTCAAAGACTTTATTCTGCAGTTGAGAAATGCTAGCATAGAGGGAAAATAAATAGTTTTGAGATGAAAATAGATCAGAATTTTAATCCTGGCTCTGAAATTTATGTTTTATTTTAGTCAGATTAGATGACTTGACATATTTATATATAAAGATGAGGATAATATTGCCTATATAATGGAGTTTTTAGGAGGAAGACAGAGTAGGATGTATATATATCACACAGGATTTTATACATAGTAAACTCCTTATCAGTATGGATTCTTTATTCTTGCCTTATCCCCCTTCATTCCAATTGGGTGTTAGGAGGCATCTGAGGAGAAGCAGTGATGAATTAAATATTATACACAAGAAGACCTCAGACTGGTGAGACAATAGACATTTAAATGTGCTTATAATACATTGTGATATATGTCATACTAGAATATATTTCAAAAATAAATGAAATAGAGAGGATGATTTTTTTCCTGATGCACCTAAAAGAAACTGAAAATTGTTTCCCAAGGAGCATATTCCTGGTGAATATTCGGTTAATGATAATAGTGATGATGATGATGTTGATGATGATAAAAATGAAGTTTATGATTATGTTGACAATAATGATGGAGACAGTTTACATTTATTGCGTATTTGCTGTGTTGCAGGAACTCAATTTGCATATATTACTTGATCCTCACAACACTCTCGTGAGGGAGAAATATAATTTCTGTATTGTAGAAAATCACAAGGTGACACAGGTAGCATGGGGAAAAGCTGAGACTTGACCCAGTTCTGTCTGATTAAAAAGCTCAAACCCTTAACCACTATAACGCATGCCCTTTACATGAATTAATTACTGAATGGTAATTAGGTTCTATTTGAACTGTAGTTCATTTGAATTTAAATAGGCCTCTGTGGGTATATGGAGCACCTTTCCCAACTCTATCCCTTTTACCAGTTCCTTGGATTTAGCACCCGGAATGGGATTTGGGGAAATAACACTCCAGCACTCAGTACATGTCCTTCAGGAGGTGTGCGCTTAACCAGAGATCCTAAATATGGAGCACATGGCACACCCAGAGCAAGGGAGAGTATTGCCTGCTCTGGGCACAGTGAGTGGTTCATGGATGGACAAGCTTACGGCTCAGCTCAAGAAGCAGACCCCATCAGAACCAATCCCAGAGGTTTCCTCTGTGAGATAATAAACAGGAGTCATTCCTGTTATCTTAGAATGGAACCTGAGAGATTACAAAATTGGAAATACTGCAGCTGTATTACTACCACAAAGAGACTAAAAATGAAGCCAGTGGATTGGAGAAAGCAAGAATCTGCAGAGATCAAATCTCCAGAACATCATCCCCAGCCTGCAGTTTCAGTTATCTGAACCAATGTATTTTATGCTTATTTCTCTCACAGCTGGAGGACTCCTGAATGGTGAAGTAGGCTTGCCCTGATGTCTAGTAAAAATATTTTTAATTATTATATATATTCTATATAAGATATATAAATATATTTTATGTTGTATGTGGCTATATATGCATGCATAATATTATGACAACCTTTTTGTAATATAGGCTGAAGTGGTTGCACATTATCAAGGCCATTATCACATCATCTCCGTCTCCATCTTTACATCCCAGAGATAATCATGTACTTAAATTTTAAGTTTATCTTAAACGAGACCATTTTTTAATAATATTAAAATGCTACAATATTTTTAGAAATGTTTGCATTATGGATTATATGAATAGTCTACATAATTTATTTTCTATAGTATTCCATTGTATGAATAGACCACAACTGATTTACCATTCCATTGTCAATGACCTGGAATGCATCTAGGTATGGGCTATTAACAATGGGCTTTATCAATGTTCTTGAACTTGGCCTCTGGTGCAAATGAGTAAGAATTTTCCCATATATACCTAGAGGAAACATTTTAAGACTATAAAATACACACATCTTCAACATTATTAGAAATATCAAGTTTTTTCCTTTTTTCCAAAATATACTGGCTGTGGTAGTATTACTTCCATCAAGAGTATGTGAGATCACCCATTACTTTGTATCTTGCATATCTGGTGAATTGTCAAAATTTAAAAATTTTTTTCCAGTCTGTACATTGGAGAAGGAAATGGAAACCCACTCCAATATTCTTGCCTGGAGAATCCCATGGACAGAGGAACCTCGAGGGCTACAGTAGATGGGGTTTCAAAGAGTCAGACAGCTGAGGTGACTTATGACGTTCAGTCTATAAAATGATATTTATTGAATTTTTATTACTTCTCTAATTATGTATCTTCTAATATATTTCTTTACCCTGCATGTTTCACTTTTTGTTAAGTCTTTGTTCATACCTCTTATCCATTTTTCTTTTGGATTGTTTGTCTTCTAATTATCAATTTATAGGATTTTTATTACATTCTAGTCCTTTGTAGTTGCATGCATGCATGCTCAGTCACTTCGGTCATGTCCAGCTCTTTGGAACCCTATGGACTGTAGCCCGACAGGCTCCTCTGTCCATGGGGATTCTCCAGGCAAGAATACTGAAGTAGGTTGCCAGGCCTTCCTCCAGGGGATCTTTCCGACTCAGGGATGGAACCAGCTGGCTCATGAATCTTCAGCCAATTTATGATTTATCTTTGACCTCTTAAGGTTGTTGCACAGTCAATAAATTGTGTCTGACTCTCTGTGACCCCATGAACTGCAGCACACCAGTGCTGTTCTTCACTATCTCAAGAAATTTGCTAAAATTCATGTCCGTTGAGTCAGTGATGCTATCTAACCATCTAATCCTCTGCCACTCCCTTCTCCATTGCCTTTAATCTTTCCCATCATTAGAGTCTTTTCCGGTGAGTCAGTTCTTCACATCAGGTTGTCGAAACATCAGAGCTTCAGCTTCAGCATCAGTCCTAACAATGAATATTCAGGGTTGATTTCCTTTAGGATCAACTGGTTTGATCTCCTTACAGTCCAAGGGGCTGTCAAGAGTCTGCTCCAGCACAATTCGAAAGCATTAATTCATTGGGGCTTAGCCTTCTTTATGGTTCAACTCTCACATCTGCACATGAATACTGGAAAAACCATAGCTTTGACTCTATGAACCTTTATGGGCAAAGTGATGTCTCTACTTTTTAATACACTGTCTAAGTTTGTTGTAGCTTTTCTTCCACAGAACAAATATCTTTTAATTTAATGGCTGCATTCACCATCGGCAGTGATTTTGGAACCCAAGATAATAAAATCTGTAAGTGCTTCCACTTCTTCCCCTTCTATTTGTCATAAAGTGATGGAACCTAATGCTATGATCTTAGTTTTTTAAAGTTGAGTTTCAAGCCATCTTTTCCACTCTCATATTTCACCTTCATGAAGAGATTCTTTAGTTTCTCTTTACTTTCTGCCATTAGAGTGGTATTAATTGCAAATCTGAGGTTGCTGATGTTTCTTTGCTGATATTTCTCCTGGAAATCTTGATTCCAACTTGTGGCTCATTCAGCCCAGGATTTTGCAAGATGTGAAAGTGATGGGATCCTCCAGGCCAGAATACTGAAGTGGGTAGCTGTTCTCTTCACAGGATCTTCCTGGATTGAACCCAGGTCTCCCACATTGCAGGCAGATTCTTTACCAGCTAAGCCACCAGGGAAGCCTTTGCATTGTGTACTCTGAATATAATTAAAATAAGCACAGTGACAATATACAGCTTCCTTACAGTACTTTTTGATAACAAGAAGTTTAAAAATTATTATTTACCTCATTAATTCTTCACTTTTATTTAATATATCATATATATATATTAAAAATTCTGCTCTATACCAAATCATGAAGATAAATTTTTATATTTTATTCTAAAGGTATAAAAATGTACCTTTAAAATTTGTCTCCTAAACCAAAGAAAGTGTTTGAGGTAGAGATATAATGGCATTTTTTCCATATAAATACCAATTGCCTCAGCAGATTTTTTTTGACAAGTCCACTATTTTCTCAATGCTCTGAAATGTTCAGTTCAGTTCAGTTCAATCGCTCAGTCATGTCTGATTCTTTTTGACCCCATGGACTACAGTATGCTAGGCCTCCCTGTCCATCACCAACTCCCAGAGTTTACTCAAACTCATGTCCATTGAGTAGGTGATGCCATCCAGCCATCTCATCCTCTGTTGTCCCCCTCTCCTCCTGCCTTCAATCTTTCCCAGGATCAGGGTCTTTTCCAATGAAAAGATCAAAGAAGAACTGATCAAATGGCCAAAGTATTGGAGCTTCAGCATTAGTCCTTCCAATTAATATTCACTATTGATTTCCTTAAGGATAGACTGATTGGATCTGCATGCTGTCTAAGGCACTCTCCAGAGTCTTCTCTAACATCACAGTTCAAAAGCAAAAATTCTTCGGTCCTCAGCTTTCTTTATCGTCCAACTCTCACGTCCATACATGACTACTGGAAAAACCATAGCTTTGACCTAGACGGACCTTTGTTGGCAAAGTAACGTCTCTGCTTTTTAATATGCTGTCTAGGTTGGTCATAACTTTCCTCCCAAGGAGCAATCGTCTTTTAATTTCATGGCTGCAGTCACCATCTGTGGTGATTTTGGAGCCCCCCCCGCAACAAAATATCTATTTGCCATGAAATGATGTGACCAGATGCTATGATCTTAGTTTTCTGAAAGTTGAATTTTAAGCCAAATTTTTCACTCTCCTCTTTCATCAAAAGGCTTTTTAGTTCTTTGCTTTCTGCCATAAGCGTGGTGCATTTTCGTATCTGAGGTTGTTGATATTTCTCCCTGCAATCTTGATTAAGCTTGTGCTTCATCCATTCCAGCATTTCTCATGATGTACTCTGCATATAAATTGAATAAGCAGGGTGACAATATACAGCCTTGACATATTCCTTTCCCGATTTGGAACCAGACTGTTGTTCCATGTCTAGTTCTAACTGTTGCTTCTTGACTTACATAGAAATTTCTCAGGAGGCAAGTCAAGTGGTCTGGTATTACCATCTCTTTCAGAATTTTCCATAGTTTGTTGTGATCCACACAGTCAAAGTCTTTGGCATAGTCAAAAAAGCAGAAATAGATGTTTTTCTGGAACTCTCTTGCTTTTTCCAGTGATCCAGTGGATTTTGGCAAATTAATCTCTGGTCCCTCTGCCCTTTCTAAATCCAGCTTGAACATCTGGAAGTTCACGATTCATGTACTGTTGAAGTCTTGCTTGGAGAATTTTGAGCATTGCTTTGCTAGCGTGTGAGATGAGTACAATTGTGCGGTAATTTGAACATTCTTTGGCTTTGCCTTTCTTTGGGATAGGAATGAAACTGACCTTTCCCAGTCCTGTGGCCACTGCTGAGTTTTCCAAATTTGCTGGCATATTGAGTGCAGCACTTTCACAGCATCATTGTTCAGGAGTTGAAATAGATCAACTGAAATTCCATCACATCCACTAGTTTTGTCCATAGTGATGCTTCTGAAATGTTACCCCTATCATATATCAAGTTTGCATAAAATATGGGTCTATTTTTGAATTTTCTATTCTATTTCATTATTTTCTTTGTCTCAATGCTGCTGCTGCTGCTGCTAAGTCACTTCAGTCGTGTCCGACTCTGTGTGACCCCATAGACAGCAGCCCACCAGGCTCTGCCGTCCCTGGGATTCTCCAGGCAAGAATACTGGAGTGGGTTGCCATTGTCTCAATATTGGCCAATAAATATTATATTTTAAAGTCTTCATGTATATATATATATATATATATATACACATAAGTCCCCTCAACTGATTCTTCTTCAGAAATATCCTTTAATGTTGGATCTTTTTTATTCATAATAAACTTTATAATCAGTTTAGTTAATTCATGTAAAAAAATCTTGAAAATTTTACTAAAGTCAAATTCCATTTATACCTTAATTTGGAAAGACTTAACATTTTAAAAATGTTGGGATGTATACCCATGAATATGGTATACCCCTCCATTATTTAAGTCTTTGTATCTAATAGTAAATTCTGAAATTTTCTGACATAAAGGTCATTTTATCTTTTACTAATTTTATTCCTTTGTAGCATCTGTTTTTATCATAGTAAAATTATAATTTTTATCTCTTGTGTCGTAGAAATGAAATGTAGATTTTCATATTTAGTCTTGTATCTAGCAACTATATTAAAATACTTAATTTTAAGAAATTGCTAGTGTTTCACATTTGTTTTCTGTGTAATCTTATTAATTGCGAATTATAACATTATTGTCTATTATCTTTAAACCCTTAAAGTACTTTTTTTTTTCAGTGTCTTATGACTATGAGCTCAGTAAATGATGAAAAGGAGAGTAAATAATGTAAAGAACAATTACGTCCTCATTCTCCCCTTGTTTCTGAATTTGAAGGGAATAAATGTACTCATATCATTATATATGATTGCACTGTAGTTCTTGGTTAGACAGTCATCATCTTTTTAAGATGTGGCTTATTAAAACTTTTTATCATGGATGTGGATTAAATTCTACTTACTATAATTTATGCCTCTATTTCCACATTAGTATAGCTTTTTTTCATCTTTGATATGCTAGTAGGATGAACTATATTAAGAGCTTTCCTAAAATTAAATGATCCTAGCATTCCTGAGATGAATACTGATGGATTATTTTGTCAATGTACATTTTTGAGATTTTTATAGGTGTAACCATGATTAATATCAGCCTATAATATTCCTCTGCAGTGCTACCTCTTGTCTGTCTTGTTTTAATATAAAGGTAATGTTGGCTTCATAAAATTTAATGAATTGTTTCCCTGACTCTTCTGTTTTTATTTAAAAAAAAAAACTTGAATGATTCTGGAATCAACTATCTCTGGGATGTTTAACTGAACTTGCTTATAAAATTTTGGAGATTTGGTTTATCCTCTAATAGAGGATTTTAACTACTGGTGTGTTTTTAAAATGGTAGTAGAATAATTATTTCTACTACCCTCCAGAGAGTTTGGTGAGTTCTGCTTCGCTAGGAAATTGTAAAATTTAATGTAAACTTTCAAATTTGCTGACCTGAATTTTAATTGTACATTCTTTTTATCTGTTAAATCTTGAGTGTGTTATTTAAGCTATATTCCCTTTTTACATTCCAGCAATGGTTTATTCAATTTTTCTTCTCTCCTTTTCTGATCAACTGTTAAGCAAGTTTACCTACTCTATCAGCCTTTTCAAATAATGTAAATTAGCCATGTAAATTCTCATTATTTTATCCCTTATATTTATTAAATTCATTTATTTTAATATTTGCTGAGTTTATTCTAGTGCTCCTCATCTAATTTCTAATGAACATTTAGCTTTTTCCAATATAAACATTTGAGTTAATATCTTTAAATGTAGCCTTCAATTATCGATGTGTAGCATTTTAATTATCAATAAATTCTTAGAATTTTCGCATTTCCATTTTTATATTTTTCTCTGACCCATGAGTTATTTGGGAATGTGTAACTTTCAATTTCCAATTTTATTATCACTTTAAAGTTAAATTTTATTATTAATTTCTCACCTAATTGCCCTGTGGTCTTAGAATATGCTCTGAATGATAATGACTCTGAGGTTTGCTGAGACATACATAATTCATGGCCCAGTAACTAGACAAACACCCTTACTGGGTGGTGGGAGCTGAGTTGTTTATATATTTAGCTGATCAAATTGTACAAATTCTTTGTAATTTTTCTCTATATTTATTGAGGTATACTTAGTATTAAAAAATTATACATATTTAATATACACATATTGAGTTTGGACATGTGCATACTCTCATAATACCATCACCAAAATCAAGGTATTAAGCATATTCATCACCTCAAAAAGATTTCCTGTGTCTCCTTCCTTTCTGTTTTAAAACTATTTTTAATGGCAGTTTTAGGATCACAACAAAATTGAGAGGAAGATATAGAGATATGCTATATCCCAAATGCTCCGTGACATCACATAACCATAGGCTTTTCCATTATCAACATCCCCACCTGAGTGATACATTTGTTACAACTGATAAACTTATGGTTACGTATCATAATCACTCAAAATGTATAATTTACATTATGGTTAATTCTATGGGTTTGGAAAAATGTATAATGACATATATCCATCATAAGGAGTCATACAGAGTATTTTTGCTGTTCTTAAAACCCTCCCAGAACTTCGCTGGTGGCTCAGCTGGTAAAGAATCCACCTGCAATGCAGGAGACCTGGGTTTGGTCCCTGGGTTAGGAAGATCCCCTGAAGAAGGGAACAGCTACCCACTCCAGGATTCTGGCCTGGAGAGTTCCATGGACTGGATAGTCCATGTGGTCCCAGAGTCGGACATGACTGAGTGGCTTTAACTTTCACTTTACATTCCTCTGTGCTCCACCTATTTATCCCTCAAATCTAACTCCTGGAAACCACTGATATTTTTACTTTTCCATATTTTTGCCGTTTTTAGAATGTCAAATATTTGGAATTACAAAAGTATACAGTCTTTTCAAATTAGCTTTTCTCATTTAGTAATATGTATTTATGGTTCCATTTAAGCATGTCTTTTCATGGCTTGAGAGCTCATATCTTTTTAGCACTGAATAATATTCCATTGTCTGGATATACTACAGATTATTTATTCATTTTCCTACTGAAAGATGAGCTTCCCCAGTTGCTCAGCAGTAAAGAACCCACCTGCGGTGCAGGAGACACAGGAGATGCAAGTTCATCCCTGGGTCAGGAAGATCCCCTGGAGGAGGGCATGGCAATCCACTGCAGTATTCTTGCCTGAAGAATACCATGGACAGAGGAATCTGGTGGGTTACAGTCCATGGAGATGCAAAGAGTTGGACTCGGCTGAAGTGACACTGAAGGACATCTTGGTTATTTTCAAAATTCTGGCAGTTTTGAATAAAGCTGTTATAAAATGGTCTTGCCTGGTGGCTCAGACAGTAAAGAATCTGACTGCAGTCTTGGTTGCTTTCAAATTTTTGATAGCTTTGAACAAAGCTGCTATAAACTTCCATGCACAAGTTTTTGTGTGCATGCAAGTTTTTAACTCCTTTAGATAAATATCAAAAAGTTAATTACTGAATTTTATGGTAAGACTATGTCTAGTTTTATAAGAAACTGTCAAACTGTCTTACTAAGGAGCTGTACCAGTTGGCATTATCACCAGTGACAAATGAGAGTTCCTGTCCCACATCGTCACCAGCATTTAGTGTTGCCAGTGTTCTGGATTTTAGCCATTCTAATATTGTGTAGTAATATCTCATTGTGGTTTTAATTTTCATTTTCCTGATGGCATAAGAGGTAGAGCATCTTTTCATAGGCTTATTTGCCATCTATATATCTTTTTTGGTGAAGTGTTTGTTAAGGGGTTTGACACATTTTTAAAAAAATGTTATTTGTTCTCTTTTTGTTGTATTATTTTCCCTTTGTGTGTGTGTATGTGAATGTTAAGAATTCATAACATGAGATTGAGAGAGTCAGTTTCTAGATAAAGTGATAAAAAGTCCAGGGTCCCTGAGGAGGAGAGAGGGGTCTGGAGTTCTCAAAGAGGATATATCAAAAAAGGATCAATGCTTTTTTTCTACATTATTTAGTCTTAGTCATATAAAACTTTTTTTTTTCTTTTTCTTTTCTTTAAGCCCAGAGTTGATGATTACACAACAGAACAACTCAGCTTAAACTCTGTACTAAGGATTATATAGCAACAATGTATCCTGCTTGAAGCCACATTCCCCCTTCTTGAGAACCTTCAAACTAATCTTGTTATCCTAAAATGTATACTATGGGAGTGGGTCTGGTGGGATCTTTACAACCTTGAGATATTCTTTTGATTTATTGTAATAACCAATTAAAAAATATATATAGCTCCCTTGTTAAGACTAGTGTGGGGGCACTCTTCCTCCTCTTTGTGATGTCTGTGTCAGAAACTTTCTCCATTTTCACTAATAAAACTCTGCTACATAAAGCTCTTGAGTGATCAATCCTGACCCCTGGTCCCGAAACTAAATCTTCTTCGGAGATCATGATTCTGACACCGTTCACCCTAAGTTATCAAGATCTAGCCTCTTAAGATTTTTAAGTGCACAATACCATATTGCTAAATATAGGCACTATGTGGCACAGCAGATCTCTAGAACATATTCATTTTGCATAACCTTAACTTTATAGCCACTGAACTTCACTGATTTGTCCACTTGGTTTAACAATGGCTGAATAAATGAATATTAAACTCTCTTGCTATGATGATACTTTCTTAATTTGCCCTTTCCTTTTTAAAACTGTAAGTATTTGTGTGTTATGAAACTATAGCATAAAGTTTTTATGTCTCGAGTTGTTATATAGTTTTTTTAAATTAAAACAATTTATTCTTATGGAGAGATACTCTCAGCTCAGCTCAGTTCAATCGCTCATTCGTGTCCAACTCTTTGAGACCTCATGGACTGCAGAACGACAGGCCTCCCTGTCCATCAGCAACTCCTGGAGTTTACTCAGCCTCATGTCCACTGAGTCAGTGATGCCATCCAACCATCTCATCTTCTGTCGTCCCCTTCTTCTTCCGCCTTCAATCTTTCCAAGCATCAGGGTCTTTTCAAATGAGCATGAGGTTTTTATGGCTCGAATTGTTATATAGTTTTTTAAGCAAAAACAATTTATTCTTACGGAGAGATACTCTATTTCTGGCCAAAACATTCTGGCTTAATGTCTACTTTTCTCTATATCAATATAGCTACACTTTCTATATTTTGGTTAGTAAATGCCTGGAAAATTTTAGATAATGTATCACTTAACATTTCTGTTTTACTTTGAGTGTCTCTTCTATAAGCAGTGTATAACTGAATACTTTTTTATTTATACTTTTGTTGTTCAGTCGCTCGGTTGTGTCTGACTCTCTGAGATCCCATTGACTGCAGCATCTCAGGCTTCCCTGTCTTTTACCATTTCCCTGAGTTTGCTCAGACTCATGTCCACTGAGTCAGTGATGCCATCCAATCATCTCATCCTCTGTAAGCTTCTTCTCCTCCTTCCCTCAGTCCTTAGTGATTATTTTAGTGATGGTCTAGTGGTAGTTCATGGGGTCACAAGGAGTCAGACACGATTTAGTGACTGAACAACAAGTGGTAGTAAACTCTTTTTGCTGGTATTTTGCATGTAATGAAGTTGAGCTTAAGTAGGCAAGTATTTTCTCTCAGCATTTTAGAGTTATTATTGTAAATTTATTGTACTATATCCTAGATGCTATTTCTACTCTGAGAANTTCATGGGGTCACAAGGAGTCAGACACGATTTAGTGACTGAACAACAAGTGGTAGTAAACTCTTTTTGCTGGTATTTTGCATGTAATGAAGTTGAGCTTAAGTAGGCAAGTATTTTCTCTCAGCATTTTAGAGTTATTATTGTAAATTTATTGTACTATATCCTAGATGCTATTTCTACTCTGAGAAAATACAATTTTCACATCGTTGAGGCAGTCATTTTTCTGTATATGTTTAATATTTTAACCTACATTTCAAATCAAGGACAGAAATGGTAGGAACCTAACAGAAGCAGAGGATATTTAGAAGAGGTGGCAAGAATACACAGAAGAACTGTACAAAAAAGATCTTCATGACCCAGGTAATCACAATGGTGTGATCACTCACCTAGAGCCAGACATCCTGGCATGTGAAGTCAAGTGGGCCTTAGGAAGCATCACTATGAACAAAGATAGTGGAAGTATGGAGTTCCAGTTGAGCTATTTCAAATTCTAAAAGATGATGCTGTGAAAGTGCTACAATCAATATGTCAGCAAATTTGGAAAACTCAGCAGTGGCCACANTTTATTTATACTTTTGTTGTTCAGTCGCTCGGTTGTGTCTGACTCTCTGAGATCCCATTGACTGCAGCATCTCAGGCTTCCCTGTCTTTTACCATTTCCCTGAGTTTGCTCAGACTCATGTCCACTGAGTCAGTGATGCCATCCAATCATCTCATCCTCTGTAAGCTTCTTCTCCTCCTTCCCTCAGTCCTTAGTGATTATTTTAGTGATGGTCTAGTGGTAGTTCATGGGGTCACAAGGAGTCAGACACGATTTAGTGACTGAACAACAAGTGGTAGTAAACTCTTTTTGCTGGTATTTTGCATGTAATGAAGTTGAGCTTAAGTAGGCAAGTATTTTCTCTCAGCATTTTAGAGTTATTATTGTAAATTTATTGTACTATATCCTAGATGCTATTTCTACTCTGAGAAAATACAATTTTCACATCGTTGAGGCAGTCATTTTTCTGTATATGTTTAATATTTTAACCTACATTTCAAATCAAGGACAGAAATGGTAGGAACCTAACAGAAGCAGAGGATATTTAGAAGAGGTGGCAAGAATACACAGAAGAACTGTACAAAAAAGATCTTCATGACCCAGGTAATCACAATGGTGTGATCACTCACCTAGAGCCAGACATCCTGGCATGTGAAGTCAAGTGGGCCTTAGGAAGCATCACTATGAACAAAGATAGTGGAAGTATGGAGTTCCAGTTGAGCTATTTCAAATTCTAAAAGATGATGCTGTGAAAGTGCTACAATCAATATGTCAGCAAATTTGGAAAACTCAGCAGTGGCCACACAACTAGAAAAAGTCAGATTCATTTCAATCCCAAAGAAAAGCAATGCCAAAGAATGCTCAAACTACTGCACAATTGCACTCATCTCACGTGCTAGTAAAGTAATGCTCAAAATTCTCTAAGCCAGGCTTCAGCAATACGTGAAACGTGAACTTCCAGATGTTCAAGCTGATTTTAGAAAAGACAGAGGAACCAGAGATCAAATTGCCATCTGCTGGATCATCGAAAAAGCAAGAGAGTTCCAGAAAAACATCTATTTCTGCTTTATTGACTATGCCAAAGCCTTTGACTGTGTGGATCACAATAAACTGAAGAAAATTGTGGAAAGAGAGGGGAATACCAGACCACCTGACCTGCTTCTTGAGAAACCTGTATGCAGGCCAGGAAGCAACAGTTAGAACTGCACATGGAACAGACCGGTTCCAAATAGGAAAAGGAGTACATCACAGCTGTATATTGTCACTCTGCTTCTTTAACTTATATGCAGAGTACATCATGAGAAATGCTGGACTGGAAGAAACACAAGCTGGAATCAAGATTGCTGGGAGAAATATCAATAACCTCAGATATGCAGATGACACCACCCTTATGACAGAAAGTGAAGAGGAAATAAAAAGCCTCTTGATGAAAGAGAAAGAGGAGAGTGAAAAAGTTGGCTTAAAATTCAACATTCAGAAAACTAAGATCATGGCATCTGGTCCTATCACTTCATGGGCAATAGATGGGAAAACAGTGGAAACAGAGGCTGACTTATTTTGAGGGGCTCCAAAATCACTGCAGATGGTGACTGCAGCCATGAAATTAAAAGACGATTGCTCCTTGGAAGGAAAGTTATGACCAACCTAGACAGAATAGTAAAAAGCAGAGACATTACTTTGTTAACAAATGTCCATCTAGTCAAGGCTGTAGTTTTTCCAGTAGTCATGTATGGATGTGAGAGTTGGACTATAAAGAAAGGCAAGCACAGAAGAATTGATGCTTTGAACTGTGGTGTTGGAGACAACTCTCGAGAATCCCTTGGATTGCAAGGAGATCCAACCAGTCCATCCTAAAGGAGATCAGTCCTGTGTGTTCATTGGAAGGACTGATATTGAAGCTGAAACTCCAATACTTTGGCCACCTGATGCAAAGAGCTAACTCATTTAAAGGCCCTGATGCTGGGAAAGATTGAGGGCAGGAGGAGAAGGGGACAACAGAGGATGAGATGGTTGGATGGCATCACTGACTCAATGGACATGGGTTTGGGTGGACTCCGGGAGTTGGTGATGGACAGCGAGGCCTGGCGTGCTGCGGTTCATGGGGTCACAAAGAGTCAGATACGAACTGAACTGAACATTCCAAAAATTCATGGAGAGTAATTGAGGGTGAAATTTTAAAAATTCATCCTGATTTGACTTCACTATATTTCTTAATATCTTGTTTGATGTCATCATTTTAGGGAAGTTNTGGCGTGCTGCGGTTCATGGGGTCACAAAGAGTCAGATACGAACTGAACTGAACATTCCAAAAATTCATGGAGAGTAATTGAGGGTGAAATTTTAAAAATTCATCCTGATTTGACTTCACTATATTTCTTAATATCTTGTTTGATGTCATCATTTTAGGGAAGTTTGAAGGTACTATGACTTTAACTACTGCAACTCTATCGCCTGTATTATGTCCATCTGGAAATTTGTTTAGATTTTTGATAAACACTATCATTCTGGTCTCTGTATCACTTAATCTCCCTTGTGATGTTAACTTGTACTGAGAAGGAGTTTTAAAGCAGAATTTTATGAGCATATTTAGGTTTTAGTAGCCGTAGAATTTAAAGATACCTGGAATTTCTTAATGCTGATCAAGGAAGCTGATACCAGGTTTCAATTTTTTCTTTGGCTGTGACATTTTAACATTAAGCTCCCTGGTGGCTTAGTGGATAAAGCATCTGCCCACAATGCAGAGACCCGGGTTCAATCCCTGGGTAGGGAAGATCCCCTGGAGAAGGAAATGGCAACCCAATCCAGTACTCTTGCCTAGAAAATCCCATGGGCGGAGGAGCCTGATAGGCTATAGTTCATGGGGTTGTGAAGAGTCAGACACAACTGAGCGACTTCACTTCACTTCACTTCATAAACAATTAAAGGGCTTCCCTCGTGTCTCAGCAGTAAAGAATCTGCCTGCAAAGCAAGAGTTGTTCAGTTGCTATCATGTCCAACTCTTTGCGACACCATGAACTACAGCTCACCAGGCTTCCCTGTCCTTCACTACCTCCCTGAGTTTTCTCAAACTCATGTCCCTTAAGTCAGTGATGCCATCCAACCATCTCATCTTCTATTTCCTCCTTCTCCTTTTGCCCTCAATCTTTCCCAGGAGGGCATGGCAACCTACTCCAGGGTCCTTATCTGCAGAACCTCATAGACTGAGGAGCCTGGCAGGTGACAGTCCATGGAGTGGCAAGAGTCAGACATGACTGAAGTGACTGAGCATGTGTGCACACATGCATAAACAATTAAAGAATATAAGATGTATTCTAGTTATTATGTGATTAAGAAGTCTGTCTTCACTTGCTCACCACTGCCATCTCACATATAGTTGGAGGAGGTTAACAGAGATTGCTAAAGAAGAATAATAGATCTATGAGTAATGTTCCCAAGTTGCTAAAATTTATATTACAAAGGCACATATGAAAAATACCCCATTTTTATGTGTTGGGCTACCCATCTTGATCTGTGAACATCATGGACATGGACCATGGCATATCTTATTATTGACTTGAATATCTCAATAGTTAGCCTCATGGATGTTAGCAACTGTAGCCTGCAAGGTTAAAGGGGGAAACGAATTCCGTTTTGAGAAGAGATATTTTACAGAGTATCTGGAAACTGAAACAGAAAAAGTGTTTTTCAGAGGACTGAGCTACTTTAAAAAACATATGGATATCCACTTCCTGCAACGTCAATAGCTTTCCATCTCAATGAAACAACAACATGGATATCAAGAATTTACCTGCATTTTATACCCGTCAAATCAATATAAAAAGATGAGGGTAGAATTTCTGCTGCTTCTGTGGAATGAGAATGAACCATGTTTTACAGTAATGCCGATAAGATGAGCAAAAGAGCAAATGCTGAGAGTTTTTATTTAGGAGCTCTATCCTAAATGGGGTATGCATAAGATATCAAGTATTGAGACGTGCTGCAGTTGTTGATATAAAACATAAAAAGAGTCTTTTACTCCCAAGGAGACTGGCTATTCCATACATCCCACACAGTCAAGAGTAGTCCAAACTGATTAGCATAGATTTTAAATAGCAAAAATAAAGGCAATATCATTTAGGAAACTCCTTAAACGTCTGAATTTATTTTAAAACTGACTTAGTGAGCATCAAGATATAAGAGATGGATGACTGAAATGTAAGAAATATGGTGGCCTTCTTCAAGATAAGATTGGCTTTACAACCCCAGGGAAAATGTTCAGGAGAGTACTTGGTCTTTACTACCTCTCATCTTTTAGAGCCCTCATCTTCCTTTTTTTGGGTTCTTGGGTTTTAACATTGCCTAACGTTGCTTGTTGATTGCTGAAATTGATTCTGTACCCCAGCATGGCTCACATTACATCATCTCAGTTGTTTTTTATAATGTATGTTTCTCAATTTGAGAGATAACTTGGTGATTTGGCTAAAGCAATAGATCATTCAGAAACTTGCAATCAAGATGAATTCTCTCAAGATAAATTAAATAATGTAGGAAATGTATTATGAGAATGTTAAAAATCATATCATTTTTTCTGATAAACCACAATAATGGGAAGAATAAGAAAACAAGTTATAGAAGAATTAAATACAATATGTATCATAGGTATTTGTATAAAATATGCACGCATGCATACATGCTAAGTTGGATCAGTCATGTCTGATTCTGTGCAGTCCTATAGATTATAACCCACCAGGGTCCTTTCTCCATGGGATTCTCCACAAGAATATTAGAGTGGATTGCTATGCCCTCCTGCAAGGGATCCTCTTGACCCAGGAAGCAAATCCACATCTCTACTGTCTCATGCATTGGCAGGCAGGTTCTTTACCACTAGCACCACCTGGAAAGACCTGTATAAAATATATAAATCAATAAATCAATATAAATATATATATGTATATGTATGTATGGGTGTGTGTGTGTATATTTGCTGATTAAAGGGCCTTGGATGACTGAGCTATGAATGGCCTTAACTAATAAGTGCTAGGTCTGTTTCTCTTCATCTTTACTGTTTCTGGAATTCAGGTCTAAAAGTTCTTTGTCATGCATTGCATTCATTTCTTCTTTTTTTTCAGGTTGAAGTATAGTTGATTTACAATGTTATGTTAGTGTCAGATGTACAACAAAGTGACTCAGCTTTATATAAATACATATATATACCTTTTTAGATTCTTTTCTATTGTAAGTTGTTACAAGATACTGAATATAATCCCCTGTGTTACACAGTAGGTCCCTGTTGTTTCAGTTCAGTTCCATTCAGTCACTCAGTCATGTCTGATTCTTTGCGACCCCATGAATCACAGCACACCAGGCCTCCCTGTCCATCATCAACTCCCAGAGTTCACTCAAACTCACGTCCATCGAGTTCGTGATGCCATCCAGCTATCTCATCCTCTGTCGTCCCCTTCTCCTCCTGTCCTCAATCTTTCCCAGCATCAGGGTCTTTTCAAATGAGTCAGCTCTTTGCATCAGGTGGCCAAAGTATTGGAGTTTCAGCTTCAACATCAGTCCTTCCAATGAACACCCAGGACTGATCTCCTTCAGAATGGACTGGTTGGATCTCCTTGCAGTCCAAGGGACTCTCAAGAGTCTTCTCCAACACCACAGTTCAAAAGCATCAATTCTTCGGTGCTCAGCCTTCTTCACAGTCCAACTCTCACATCCATACATGACTACTGGAAAAACCATAGCCTTGACTAGACTTTGTTGGCAAAGTAATGTCTCTGCTTTTGAATATGCTATCTAGGTTGGTCATAACTTTTCTTCCAAGGAGTAAGCGTCTTTTAATTTCATGGCTGCAGTCACCATCTGTTGTTTATCTATTTTATATATAGTAGTGTGTACCTGTTCATGACGAACTCCTAAAATAACCTTTCTTTTAATCTTTATGTCATTTTCACCTAACTGTTCCTCCTCCTGAGAATTTTCAGTCACTGGCCATACGCACTGCTGTGAGGATCTCTATCTTGAGTCAGTGAGGCCCCTTCTTGCCTCTTCTTTAAGACTTCTTCCTTGATATTTCATGGCAAGTGTCTATCCTGGATTGACTTGAAGTAAAGTAGAAAACCAAACTGACAAATGAAACACCAACTGGAAAACATAGACATTCACAGAGTATCATCAAATCTTGTCAGAAAAGCATAGCTTCACACTATCCCTCTCACAGCGTTAGTTTGTTTGGATGTTTAGCATTATCTCAACCATCATCTTCCATTTGCTTGCTTGTTTACATCTGTGAAATCTTGCTAGACTGGAACTCCATGAGAGCTGGACCTTTTCTAGTTTTCTCCTTCTGAAATACACATGTCAGTTATAGAGCCCATCAGAGGCCACATGACTAGAGATCTATGTTGAATGCATGAATGTCTGGGGGAATATGGATATGGGCCAGGAATGCATTTTCAATAGTGTCATGAAATATGGAAGACTTGGCAGTAGTACTGAACTGTGCTGCCAACAGAAGATCCTAAAGACTCTTCTGAGCAGTTTAAGTGATTTTATTTTGAAATTAGTGAATGCACATTTTAAAAAGCACTGATATTTCTGTCACCTTTCTCCAAAAATGTGTGTATAATTGAGCAGAAAAGGAAAAGTAGCTAGTAGTAGTAACTTTCTTCTAGTGATTTCAAGTTCTATATA
The DNA here is from genome assembly GCA_006410615.1 of Neotragus moschatus. Classification (NCBI taxonomy): domain Eukaryota; kingdom Metazoa; phylum Chordata; class Mammalia; order Artiodactyla; family Bovidae; genus Neotragus; species Neotragus moschatus. The sequence goes on from SJYA01000915.1 coordinate 516,797, forward strand.
TAGATATGCTTTAAGGAAATCATAAACATAATAGAATAACTTCTCTGTTCTTTTAAATCTTATTTGAACAATCGGCACTCAGTTGAGTTTTTAAGTAAAGAGAGAGTAAAGTAGGGAAAAATAAGTAAAAAGCAGAAAGTAGGTACATGACCATAGACACACACGTGATCTTCCCATAATCTGAATTTTCTACCAAGTTTTCTTGCAATATATAAGTTTGCAATGTATAAGCATGCCACGCTGATTTAAATATGCTGACAATGATAACACTAGTAATAATCATAATAGCATCAGAGTATAAACACTATATTTTATACATATAAATTTATACTAGGCATTGCACACCCATTTTATAGGAAAAGTAATAGATTTTTGGAAGTTTACCACTATCACANAATTTTCTACCAAGTTTTCTTGCAATATATAAGTTTGCAATGTATAAGCATGCCACGCTGATTTAAATATGCTGACAATGATAACACTAGTAATAATCATAATAGCATCAGAGTATAAACACTATATTTTATACATATAAATTTATACTAGGCATTGCACACCCATTTTATAGGAAAAGTAATAGATTTTTGGAAGTTTACCACTATCACATCTTATAAACTCAACTTTGGGGCTCCACCTACCATAGGATTTCTATTTTCAAACCTTCTTTTTTTTTTCCTATGCAACACAGCTTGCAGGATCTTAGTTCCCCAACCAGGGATCAAATCTGGTCTTCTCACAATGGAAGAGAGGAATCCAAACCACTGGACCACCAGAAAATTCTCTATTTTAAAACCTTCTAACATAAAAAAATACCCAACACATTATCTTTTTTTATATCACCTATTTGTTACATGTTATCTTACATAATGGGAATTTCCAATATGTATTAAAACAGTAAAAATATCTTTGTTTTGAAATTATTGGGGGGGCTATGTATCTTTGGAGTGTATCTTTGGCTACCTCCTCTCTGCTCTCTTTAAATAATCTCATTTGCTCTCATTATCCCACTATGCTTTATTGGTTGATGACTTCCCAATCTTTATCTTCAATTTAGACCTCCCTCTCAATCTCAGGTCAATACAGCAAATCCAGCTAAACCACAGCAGATATCTTAAACTTAAGTCACTAACCTCTCCCAGAAATTCACCTCTATTCTGATTCTAGATGTTCAATAAAACTATTTTAACTCCCTTTTAATGCAAATCTCATCAGTTTCATTGGCAAACTATAAAAATAAATTCATAGTTAACCTCAGAAAGTTAAGAGAGGTGTCACTAGCACAAAAGAATGGAAAGCATTTCTGGAGCTTGACACTGAAACCAAGCAGGTATAAAGCCTCTGTGACTTCATCAGGTGCCAGGGAGTATTTATAAAACAAAGGATTTATCTGGAAGAATGCAAGGATAATGAGAAGAGATCCAAAAGGGACAGACTGAAAGAAGCATCTGGATATTTCACCTGGGAATTATTTCAAAGACAAATTTTGCATCAGTTCCCCAATCATAGAGCATCTGACTCCAAAAATTTCTCAGAAAAAGAAATCCCAAAGTAATTGTACAGGGCTAAAAAGTAAGCAAGTGATAAAGGCAGACAGAAATGATAAGAAACTTCTCTACTAAGAGAAGGAATCACTCACCTGCCAGGAGATTCAACCTATTTTATTTGAGGAAATGAAAATTTTGTTTTCAGAGCTAATAAGATATTTCAGGCTGAATAAACTCACCAAGTGCTAGGGGGGGAAAAAAAGAAATTCCAAAGCTAACTAACTAAATAAAGATGAACACAGATTATCGAAATGGGCAATGAGAATCCAATGGCAACAGCAACAAAGAGAGCTGGAAGCAAGAAGCATCGTCCCAGCATTCTAGGGAAAGAGTGCTTGGAATCTTGTTTCCTGTCCTCAGCCAGATAGCAGTTAAGTGTGAGGACCAGATGAAGACATTATCATTATGTAAAAAAGGAAAATTTTCCACTCACAAAGTTTTTCTTAATGAATTATTTGAGTATGTATTCTTACAAAACCAAAAATAAATCCAAGAGAAAAAATGTGGACTTTATAAATATTATGGAATGAAACATCTATAAATTATATGACTAATTATTAATACACTAATTGTGAATTATAATATAACAATTAAGGGATGGTTTGTAAAAATATGGAGACAACACAAAATTATAACAAAATGAAAATGAAAAACCTCGATGACTTCAACAACATGAAATGGCCTTGGACACAGGAAAGAGATAAAAGCTAGCTAAGAATTTTGTCTTGGTTTGTGGGAGAAATTGAGATATTTTAACACCATGAATGTGTGTATTAGTTTCCTACTACTGCTATAATAAGTGAAGTGAAAGTCACTCATTTGTGTCTGACTCTTTGTGACCCTTTGGACTATACAGTCCATGGGATTCTCCAGGCCAGAATACTGAAGTGGGTAGCCTTTCCCTTCTCCAGGGGATCATCTCAATCTAGGGATCAAATTCAAGTCTCCCGCATTGCAGATGGTTTCTTTACCAGCTGAGCCACAAGGGAAGACCAACAATACTGGAGTGGGTAGACTATCCCTTCTCCAAAGGACCTTCCTGACCCAGGAATTGAACTGCTGCTATAATTTATCACAAACTGGATGACATAAAACAACAGACATTCATTCTCTCACAGTTCTCCAAAACCAAGGTGTTGGAAGTGTTGGTTCCTTCTGGAGGCTCTGAGGGAGAAATACAGTCCATGCCTCTCTACTAGCTTTTTTTGTGGAAGCCAGCAGTTCTAGGTGCTCCTTGACTTGTAGAGGTGTCATTTCCATTTCTACCTTCATTCTTTCTCTCTGTGTGTCTTTCATGGTCTCTTATAAAAACACCCATAACTGGCTTTAGAGCCCATCCTAACCCAGAATGATATCATCTTTAGATTCTTGTGCAAATTATATATACCAAGACCCCTTTGCCAAATAAAGTTATGTTTACATGTAGACATGTCTTTTGGGAGGTCACATTTCAGTTTCTACAATGTGTTAACATTTACTGAAAAAAAAAATTTGAGTACTTAAAACATATCAAGCACTATGAGCTTTATATGTATAAAATGATGTAACCTTTCCAATAAACCTATGAATAATGTGCTGTTATATCTACTGATAAGGGAACTAAGGCCCAAAGAGTTAATTTGCCACAAATCACAGAGGTAGTTAAATGCTAGAGCAAGGATTAGAATCTTTTAATTTGACTCTAGAATTTATGCTCCTAATCACTGTTTTTGTTAAATTTAAATCCCACAAGTTGCATATAGTAAGAGAAGTGGAATGTATAATATACAAGCAACTAATAGAACTTCGTTGATTATATAAAAGGTGGGAATATTCAGAAGGAGATCTCTTAAAAAAAAGAGAGATAGCATGAAGAAGTCAAAATAAGCTTGTTGATATCAATTCAGGTAAAATAGACAAATATTAAGAAGAACAAAAATATTAATTTCTTACAACATGCTGTTCAAGAGATTGCTAAGTCAAATGATATAAATGTGGCATGTCAGTCAATCAGTCAGCTCAGTCACTTAGTCATGTCCAACTCTTTGCAACCCCATGAACTGCAGCACGCCAGGCCTTCCTGTCCATCACCAACTCCTGGAGTTCACTCAAACTCATGTCCATCGAGTCGGTGATGCCATCCAGCCATCTCATCCTCTGTCTTCCCCTTCTCCTCCTGCCCCCAATCCTTTCCAGCATCAGAGTCTTTTCCAATGAGTCAACTCTTCGCATGAGGTGGCCAAAGTATTGGAATTTCAGCTTCAGCATCAGTCCTTCCAATGAACATCCAGGACTGAACTCCTTTCGGATGGACTGGCTGGACCTCCTTGCAGTCCAAGGGACTCTCAAAGGTCTTCTCCAACACCATAAAATGTGGGACATAAAGTGATGCAAAGATCCATATAGTCAAACCTATGATTTTTCCAATAGTTATGTATGGATGTGAGAGTTAGACCATAAAGAACACTGAATGCCAAAGAACTGATGCCTTCAAACTGTGGTGCTGGAAAAGAAGACTCTTAAGAGTCCCTTGGATAGCAAAGAGATCAACCAGTCAATCCTATTGGAAATCAACCCTGAATATTCATTGGAAGGACTGATGCTGAAGCTGAAGCTCCAATACTTTCGCCACATGATGCAAAGAGTTGAACATTGGAAAAGAGCCTGATGCTGGGAAAGGCTGAGGGAGGAGAAGGGGGTGACAGAGAATGAGATGGTTGCATGACATCATTGACTTAATGGACAGGAGTTTGAGCAAACTCAGGGAGATAGTGACGGACAGGGAAGCCTGGCATGCTGCAGTCCATGGGGTCACAAATAGTCAGACACAATGGAGCAACTGAACAATAACAACAAACAGTTGTAATGTTCTTTAAACATTGGCCAGAGACTATTTTTGAAATATACATCAGAGTGTCTCATGCCCATGTTCAGAGCTTTACAATGACTTCTTGCTATCTTTTGAATAAAATATTAACTCCTTCAATGGCATAAAATCTCACAAATCATCTGGTTGGTCCCTGCCTAACTTTACATCTCATATCCTCCTCTCTTAATTCTACTCACACTCTATATTCTGAGTCCACTGAAGGTTGCTTTCTTTTTTTAAAAAAAAACCCAAACTTGTCTATACAATCTTTCTTCTCTCTGCCTAAGCTATTCTTCCTATGATACAACCTTGAAGTGATTTCTTTTCATCACTCAAATCTAAGGTCACAGTATTATTTCAGAGATATCTTCCCCATGGAACCTAAAATAAACCATCATTATGCTCTAGCACTTTGCCTTAACTATTTCTACCCCAATTATTTCAACTACTTGTTCTTACTTGTTTGTTAAAGTCATTTACAATCACAAATTCATCCACTTTACAGCTACTGCTGTTGCTGCTAAGTCACTTCAGTCGTGTCCGACTCTATGCGACCTGCCATGCTCCCCCATCCCTGGGGTTCTCCAGGCAAGAACACTGGAGGGGGTTGACATTTCCTTCTCCAATGCATGACAGTGAAAATCGAAAGTGAAGTCGCTCAGTCATGTCCGACTCTTAGCAACTCCATGGACTGCAGCCTACCAGGTTCCTCCATCCATGTGATTTTCCAGGCAAGAGTATCCAGTATCCAGTAAGGTGCCATTGCCTTCTCCGACTTTAGCATAATTACCTATTAAATGAATCCTCCTTTAGTGACACTGTAATAATATGTGCTTCCAAGGATCCAAGAAGTCTTATATACTAGGAAACCTAAGGCCAGTCTTAGAAGATGAATGAGTGTTAGCTTCAAGTTAGGTGAACAGTGGTAATTTGTGGTTATATGTGTGTTTGCTCAGATGCACAGTCATGTCTGACTCTTTGTGATCCCATGGACTGTAGCCTGCAGGGCCCCTTTCTCCACAGAATTTTCCAAGCAAGAATGCTGTAGCAGGTTGCCATTTCCTATTCCAGGGAATCTTCCAGACCGAGGGATTGAAACCATGTCTTTTGTGTGTCTTGCCTTGGCAGGCAGATTCTTTACCACTCTGCCACCTGGGAAGCCCAATTTGTTGTTTTATATTTAAGCAATTTAAATATACATATTATGACTATGAAGAGGAGTGGTTGAGATGTTGTTCAGTCTCTTTCAGTTATATCATTAAGAAAAAAATCAATGCTATTATTCTGTATGTCGGACTCACTAGGTCTACTCTACATCTTTCTCGCTTTTGCTTGATGCCTGGGGGCAAACCAAATCTTATTCTCTGGTTTCCATTTGGAAGGCTGAGAAATGTCAAAAGTATGTATTTTATTCTTCCTCTGCAATTATTGCGTGCCTGCCATGTGTCAAGAATTAGAAGCTACAAGAACATTGCACTGAACAAGTAGATAAAAACCACTGGCCTTGTAAAGCTTACATCTTAGTTGCCAATGACAGTGAATAAAATAAATCTGAAAAATTAATGAAACATAGCAAAAATAATTATAAATAGTAAAGCAGGAAGGATAGCAGAGTTGGAGAACTTTGAAATTTAAAGCGGGGTGGTCATAGGTTCTGTAGGACCTGAAGGGCCACTATAAAGACTGTGGCTTTGGCTTTTACTTCCCTGGTGGTTCAGATAGTAAAAGCATCTCCCTACAATCCAGGAGACCTGGGTTCCATCCCTGGGTTGGGAATATCCCCTGGAGAAGGAAGTGGCAACCCACTCCAGTATTCTTGCCTAGAAAATCCCATGGACAGAGGAGCCTGGTAGGCTAGGGTTCATGCGGTCACAAAGAGTCAGACACGAGTGAGTGACTTCATTTTCTTTCTTTTCTTTCTTTACTCAATGTGAATAAAAGAAAACCACTGACATGGGGGGGGATATAACTGTGACACAATCTGATTTAGCTTTAATTTGTTACTATTATATTTGGTTGTTTTATAGTGTGTGTATGTATTTTAGAATAGGTTAAAGGAGAGCAAGTAAAGGTGTAAATAAAATCTATTCAAGAAGTTAATAGCAGTCATCAAGGTAAATGATAATGGTGGCTAAAACTAACTTAGTTGTAACAGAATTGTTGACAACATAGTGTGAAATAGTCAGATTCAAGACATAGTTTGAAGGTAAAGTCAATGTGATTTTCTGGTAGATTAATTCATTCAACATATTTATTTAACAGACTATTCATAGCAATAGATATTAGGATAGGATATCAAATAAGACTTTGTAAGAACTGGGTTTATAGTCATTGCAGTGAGAGCCGCTGTAGGGTCTTGTGTGGAGGTGCAGCAAGATCTAACCTTTGTTTTTAAAGGAGAACTCAAACTGTGGACTTCCCCAGTGGCTCAGCGGTTAAGAATCTATCTGCAATGCAGGAGACCCAGGTTCAGCCCCTGGGTCGAGAAGATCCCCTGGAGGAGGGCATGGCAACCCACTCTAGTATTTTTGCCTGAAGAATCCCATGCCCAGAGGAGCCTGGCAGGCTACAGTCCACAGGGTTGCAGAGTCGGATGCAATTGAAGTGATTGAGCATACACACATTCAAACTGCAGAACTGAGAATAGGCCCTGAAGTCAAGATTTGAAACAGGTAGAACTGCTGTGAGGATGAGTGTGTGAGAAAGAGAAGAAGGTATGAAAAACCTGGGAGGAAAGTCAGTTATAGGGAGGATGGTAGGAAGATTAGGATTTATCATAGGCTTTCTTAAAATTGAAATGATTCATAGAGATTCACTCTTCCCTTTTTTCCAGGTGAAGGGACTTCTCTATCAACACACAGCAGTAAGTTATTTAACAGATGACTTTGGAAAAAGCAAGTGGACATGCTCGACACAGTCATCACTTTCATTCTCCTATTTTGGGAACCACTTTACTTGCAGGATAAAAGGTGCATTCTCTAATTCTCTGTAATCTAAGTTTGAAAAAGTCAAGCCCTCAATGAAAGCGTCTATATCCGTTCAACAATTGCATTTCATTAAATGAGCAAACTTAAATCTTTGGTGAAGCATTAGTCTTATTTGCTGCAGTTTGATGGGTACGTTCTCTAAAGCCCTTTATACAGAATGAAATTGATGTTTTGAATCTCCATATTATTGTCCCCAGGGCAATCTGTCAACCCTTTTGAAACTGGGGGGTGGGATAAAAATGGCATTATCCTTTTTTTTCAAGCTAAAGATTTTTAAAAATGAATATGGAGTGAATTTTACACTAAAGATTATTATTAAGAGGCAACCTTAATATCCAGGTCTTCTCAATTTTGAAGATAAAATTGAATTTGACCTTTAACTAAAGATCAATTCCAGTGGGTAACCAATTTGGACTGATTCCACTGGAGATCACCTAAGAGTATTCTGGCATTGCAAATGGCCATTAAAAGCCATCAGTGCTATAATTCTTTTAGAAACAGATAGTTATGTGAGAGTCATATGATAGTTATTGCTTTATGATTTAGATATTATTTAATGAATAGTTGGAAATATCTATCAAATCTAACTTGACAAAAGAGGACAGAGAGGACCTCCATCTTAGCCAAGACTACTTGGTAAAAATGCTGTAATTTCCAAAATCATACCCTTCAAACTGACAATAGTGGCATATTATACATTTTTTTTTTTTTACATCTTTCACTTAAAATTATCAAAACACTGCAGTACCTGACTTCAGTCTTATGTGTTAACTAGAGTCACAGCTATAAATCATTAAGACTGCTCAATACCATCATCAGAGGTCATTCTAGGTGAGGGGTTTTAACCTGTTTGTGGCATGGACATTTTAGCAGTCTTTTAAAACTGTGTAAGAATAATAGTTTTAGATGTATAGGAGCCTAAGATAAGAACCTTAATATATACAGGACTTTTTCAAGTGTACCTAATTTCTCATGCTTAAATGATATACCTATTTGCAGGTTTGTAAACATTTTTCAACAGGAATAGCATTATTTTATTAGTTACTAACCATTGTCTTACCACAGTGTTACTTTATCTATGTTGCTCACAAATAGTACAAAAATTACATTGGTTGAAAATATCTCATGGCTGATGTAAACAAGCAACTTGTTGATTAACTGGATTATTTTTTGTTTTAGTGATCCAAGTCCCTATAAAGTAATATTACTGGTAATTTACAATTTACAGAAAGCATAATTGCTTTTAAGTCTTTTATTAAATATGTGCACATTTAATTTATTATTTGTTTAATTCATGCTTCTTGAGTACATGATCATACTCATGAGCACAGATACTCTTCAAGATGCTAGGGATTCAGTTCTGAATAAGACAAAGTTAAAATACAGGGAAGAAAGCAAAACAATGGAAGAAGCATCAAAGAAAGGAAACACAGAGGAAGGGAAGAGAAACAAATAAAAGGAAGTAGAACATAACAGGAGCTGAAAGTGAGGTAGGACGTGAGGAAAAGACACTGAGGAAATTACATTTGAACAAAGAAGTTAATATAGCAACCTCACATACGGATTAATGATTTAAAAATTTTTGTTTGAACAAAGCATGATCATGTTTATAAGCAAGATCAAGCATTCTTCTTTAGACCAAAAAAAAAAAAAAAAAAGTTGTTGTGAAGCAACATTGAAGACACTTACTTACTGCTGAGTCAGTCTGGCAAATTGAACCAGTGACTGCCCTACTTTCAGCCTACATTTAAAGAAGAGGCAGTGGGGAGAAAATAGGTAGACTTCTCACAAGCATTTGACTTGAATGTCTGTCCATGGTTTCAGCCATGATCAAAGGACCTGTAGTGCCTTTATTTTGTTTTCCATTCCTCCCGGCTACATTTACTCCAAAAAGTTAGCTTCTGCATCAGGTGGTAAGGACTATACTCCCTCTGGAATCTATAGAGAAGAATCCTTCCTGGTCTATTCTAACATCTGGTGACTTGTAAGCGGTCCTTGGTGGTCCTTGGCACTCCTTGGCATGCAGCTAACAGCGTTTCTACTTTTGCTCAGTTATCACATGGCATTCTGCTTTCATGTGTCTGTGTCTTCACATTTTCTTTTTTACAAGGACAAGAGCCATGTTGAATTAAGGGTCCATTCTGTAACAGGATGACCTTATCTTAACTAATAACATCTATAATGATCCTATTTTAAATAAGATCACATGCTAAAGTACTAGAGGTAACGACTTCAACATGCACTTTGGGGAGAACACAATTCAAGTGACAATTGTCATTTCTGGATTTCACACAAAAATTTGAATTACTAGAAGTAAAACAGAGTATAAAGAATTAAGGCTAGGGATTTAGATAGCTAATTACTTACCTTTGGACTTATATTTGTTATGTTAATTTTAGGAAAGTTGCTAAAATGCTTAGACTCTGTTTTCTGATCAATAGAATGGTGATATCATCTACTTTGCAGAACTGCTGTGAAGACAGAGCTAATGTAAATAAAATGAGAATGCCTAGAAACTCAAATTCCCATTCCGTTGATTCTTACAAATATTTTTGATACTTGAAAACTAAGATAAGACTAAACAGAAAGGTATTACAATTTGTCATACTTAGGAAAAATAGCAGCCCTGAATCAAAATTGTATTTAAGTTAAAGCGAAAAATAAATGTATTTTTCTGTTTCAAGTTCAAAACTCCAAATTAAGATGTAACCTTGATACATTTCTAGAGCAAATTGAATTGACTATAACCCATTAATGACAAGAACAGTTTGGGAACCACTAGGAAAAAACCACTATAGTAGCTGAGTATTTCCCAAAGAATTACTTATCTTGAAGTAAAGCCGTGGCTTCTAGGTAAGAACATACTCTACAACAGGTCTGTGCTGACCACCCAATGTAAATTATGTCTATCTTGGAAGTCTAACATAGCAGCTTGGTCTTTCCTTTATAGTATCTATCTCAATTTATACTTATGTATGTAAGTTTGTGTTTTCCTGTCCTTTTGTTTTCCACATTAGATCTCAAATGTCTAGAGAATAAAGACTATGTCTTTAGCCCCTATCACAGTGACTGTCACACAGAAAGGGCTCGATAAATATCAGTTTAATGATTAAATAAATTCACTAGTATACAGATGAATAAAACATTATTACTCTCTCCAGACATTTTGACATATTTGTCTTTAGCAAAGACAATACAATAAATTGTACATTTGTGTACATATCCATTATATAGTGGTAGTGGGAAAAAAATCCATGAAATATTCCTGGGAAAGTAGTTTAAAATTTCCAGTGATAACACATTGTGTATATCGGTGATATCTGTTACTTTTTATCATTCTTTCTTTTGTATCCAAAGAAAGGTAGACATCAGAGCTTTGGAGATGGAATATTGAAAAGCAGAAAAGCAAAGCAAACTAACAACAAAAGTAGGATATAAGAGAAGAAAATGAAAATGAGCAATAAAATGTCAAATAAGATACAGGTTAAAGTGAGAGGCAAATTGGACCAAAATCTGAAAAAGAAAAAAACCATCAGATCATTATAAAGAATTGATTAAAGGGACCACATTAGTATATAAGTAAGCCCACTTAAAAAAGTTAACATTCCACATTTCTACAATTTGGTACAAAGTAATATGTTCTAACATTATGCTCTATTGTCTAGCTTGACCTACAGTGAATTTCTGTCTTGTAGTACTTGCTTCTGCACTCCTCTGTATCTAGAACCCCTGCAGTTGCCCGTCACTACACTTCTCATTGTATTCATCTTTCAAGATCCCAATGGGACACCAATTTCTCCGTTACAACATATCCATTTTATGTGTTAAAGAAGTTGAAACTCAGGGGCAAAGAGATAATAGAAGTTTACACATTGGTGATAGGACTAGAACACAAAGGGAGTGTTCTTTCCACGGTATTACAAGGCCGAGGATTTGTAGCATCCTTTGCTCCAAGGTTTGAAATTATCCAAGTATACATTATTCATCAACTGAGCCATATCATGTCTACCTGGGTCAACATAAGGAGCAGGAAATCTTAGTAAGAATAAACACTGTGATGCTGTCTGGTATATCTTCCCAAATATGCAGATTGAAGTGAATGGAAGAAAATTTCAAAGCCATAGAGTTGCTTAACATAAGAATGGCCCCCAAATTGCATAATATGTGATAATATCATATCAAAGGATACATTTGCAGGGTATGCAAGCATATTGGATGAGCAAATTCCTATTCAACCATGAAACGATTTGCAACAGAGTAAGAAAAGCATAACATTAAGGAGATGATTTCCTTTTTCCCTTTAATACTGAACATAACTTTCATTAATTTTAATATGTGACTTTCAAGGGCAAATATGCCCATGGGCATCCGAGAGAGACTCAATAGTGTTTTTAATCTAGAAAAGTAGTATAGCTACACAATATAAAATCAATTTATTGGTTATTAAAACATTTCATTCAAATTTGACATTTATAGGACTTGGTTGGTGTTTGTCTTCATTTACTTCATTTGAAGATCTTAATGACTATAAACCATAGGAACTTATTTAGGAAGTATCTCTCAGGCCTACAAGGGCAAAACACTCATCATTTTCTGATGTTGCCTACAGACACTTCCATCTACTCATTTATTCACTTGTTTGTTTCATAAGCATTTATTAGCATCCATTATTGGGGACTTCAGAAAAAAGTCATAATGGTTTTCTTCAAGGAGAGCAAAGCTACTGTGGAAAAACATGTAAAAATATGAATGTGATAATAAAATTACCATGAGAAAATTGTGAATGAAATGTGGAGAATGCAGTTGAGGGTAGAAAAGACAAAATTAAATCTTCAAGGAAAGGTCACTCTACGCAGGAGTCTCAGGAGAGAACATTACAGGGCTACAGGGCTACAGAGGAGGCTACAGGGCAAAGGCTTGGAGATTTTACACTGGATGGATCCTGGCAGTGTGGCAAGACCTGGCCTGTGATGTGAATTAAGAAAAAACACTTAAAGATAAGTGAAACTCAGTGATTAAAAACATAGTATAAATGTCAGGTAAGCAAGGATCAGAATGTTAATAAGATAAAATAGTCATTTTAAGGAAATAAAGTCACAATAATATAAATATCTCATGGCAAATAAACGTGGCTTAAAATTTATACGAATTGAAATGTTATATTGTATGTTAGCCCTTCAGTCGTGTTTTACTCTTTGCAGCCCCATGGGAATGTAGCCCACCAGGCTCCTCTGTCAATGGGATTTCCAGGGCAAAAATACTAGAGTGAGTTGCCATTCCCTTTTGCAGAGAATCTTCCTGATCCAGGGATCAAAACCATGTCTCCTGCATTGCAGGCAGATTCTTTACCATCTGAACCATCAGGGAAGCCCAAATGTTACATTAGTGGAAATGAATAGCACAATTATGTATGTTTGACAAACCTAGGAAATCAGGATATGACAGTCATGAATTTATAATATGCATTATATACTACATACTATTTTGTTTTCTGCTGATTAGTTTTGCTCAAAAACTTAATATCTATTACAATATATCATTTCACTATAATATATCAAATAATGTAATTGTTATTTTATTATATATAATGTATATACAACCCAAGTATTCTATGTGTGTGTCTGCTCAGTCACCTAGTCATGTCCAACTCTTTTCAACCCCACAGGCTCATCTGTTCATTAGATTTTCTCAGCAAGAATACTGGAGCAGGTTGTCATTTCCTCCTCCAAGGGATCTTCCTGACTCAGAGATTGAAACTGCGTCTCCTGCATCTTGTGTATTGCAGGTAAATTCTTCACTGCTGAGCCACTGGGGAAGCCCAAACATTCTATACCACAAAGAAAAATACCTTTCTGGGCATCACAGATGTTTTACAAAAACTGTGAATATAATAGATATGTGTGTGCTTAGTTGCTCATTTGTGTCCAACTCTTTGCAACCCCATAAACGATAGCTTGCCAGGTCCCTCTGTCCTTGAGGATTCTAAAGGCAAGAATATGGGAGTGGGTAGCTGTTGCCTTCTCCAGGGAATCTTCCTGACCCAGGGATCAAACCTGGCTCTCCTTCATTGCAGGCAGATTTACCATCTGAGCCACCAGGGAAGCATATAATAGGCCACTCCCCCCAAAAAAACCTCTCAAGAAATTTAAAAAGAGATAAGTTTATGGGCTACATTATCTTTGTTATAATGCAATGGAACTAAATATTAATAAGAAAAGTATATGCTTAAAAATACTTAGAAGATAAAAGTATCATAAATAACTCAGAGTTCAAAGCAGAATTAAATTTGTCATAACCACTGTATAGAGTACAATGCAAATGAGAGTGTGGTCTATTACACTAATGGAATGTAGACAAGTTACCACCTAGCTGAAAATTTATAAACTTAAATGAACATATATTATGCAAGAAATAATGGAAATGAAAGAACTGAATGATTACTCAAGAATTCATGGCAAAGTAAAACAAAAAAAATCAGTAAAGCAGAAAGGAATTAATAAATAAGAAATACTAACAGAAGGGAATGAGGTAGAAAATAAAAAGTATCAGAATCAAAAATAAATATAAAGATAAAAAATAATAGCCAAATCTGGCAAACTTAATTGAAAGAAAGAAGACAAAAAGGAAGTCATAAATGTGAAGCATTAAGAATAAAAGAATTATATTAAAATCACAGACAATATTAATTTTGATGTAAAAATTACTATAAACTAAAAATTGGAAAATATGTTATATAACATAAAAATATATATTGATTATCAAAGGTAACTTAAGACATAAAAATCAAAAGAGGCAAATAGCAAATATGAAACTATATTTAAAAAAATGTTAAAAATGGTGCCAGGGAAAAGCAATTCAAATGATTTCATGGGAAAATTCTGTATAGATCATTCTAATGTTATTTAGACTGTTTTAAAACACAGAAAATAATTTATGAAGTGAACAAAGGACATAAAGAAACTTCAATTTGCATACAAAAGTATACCATATCACCACAGGTTTAGAATTGTAGATTTGAAGACCTTCAAGAAAACACTATCAGTTTCTGCCTAGTATCATACAAAAACAAAACAGCAATGTTAGATATGGGTTCCAAAATTTCAAGGGCAATTGCTTATCATTTATTAATATAATTATATACATATATCATCACTTGTTCGTGTGAATATTTTGATAGTTGCCCAAAATGTATTTTATAAAATTAACTGTTTGTTTCTCATAAACATTTGAGAAGCCACTTCCTTATAAAGAAAATCTATATCAAAGATATTTTATTGTATAGCAAGACAACATAAAGAGAAATGGAGACACAAATACTGATGAATATGAAACAACGTAATTGTTATGTATAGATGATATAGGGGCTTCTCAAGTGGCACCTAGTATAAAGAACCTGCCTGATCAATGCAGGAGGCTTGAGAGACGTAAATTACATCCCTAAGTTGGGGAAGATCCCCTGGAGGAGGGCAAGGCAACCCAGTATTCATGCCTGGAGAATTCCCAGAGGAGCCTAGCAGGTTCCAGTCCACAGGGTCAGAAAGAGTCAGACAGGACTGAAGCGACTAAGCACACACTCACATAGATGATATAATTAAGCAATAGAATCAAATAAAAAACAACTACAATGAATTGAAGCCCTTTTAGAATTGTTAAAATGTTAATACTTCAGTGGTAAGGTACATCCGTGTCTTATTTGTGGCTTCAATGTGAATGCTCACACTCAGTATTTAAATCTGTCCAATTATCTACCTCTCCAAGATATTCTCATCCCTTCAATTTCTTGTCTTTGATCTTAATAACTAGTCTTTAGTTACTTCTTTTTCCTGTTAATATTCTATCTTTTGGAGAAGGCAATGGTACCCTACTCCAGTACTCTTGCCTGGAAAATCCCATGGATGGAGGAGCCTGGTGGGCTGCAGTCCATGGGATCGCTAGGAGTCGGACACGACTGAGCGACTTCCCTTTCACTTTTCACTTTCATGCATTGGAGAAGGAAATGGCAACCCACTTCAGTGTTCTTGCCTGGAGAATCCCAGGGATGGGGAAGCCTGGTGGGCTTCTGTCTCTGGGGTCGCACAGAGTCGGACACAACTGAAGTGACTTAGCAGCAGCAGCAGCAGCAGCAGCAGCATTCTATCTTTATTTAAAATAGCTATTCTACAACCTCAGCTTTTTTTCCTGATCTTATTCTTTATACCTGATCTAACTACAACTTGGCCCTTTTGAGAAGATTCCCCTGTTTGAAGTGGATTTAAAACAACTGCTGTTTTTACACTCTTGCAGAACACCTCAAGGTATGGATTCAGAGCCCAGCTACCTCCAACATGCTTCTCCTGATGCTTGTGGCTTCATCTCCATAAGCAGCAAGCAGCAACAATGACAAAACAAAAACAAACCCCCCTGTTGTGACATACGTGCTATTCGGCTAAATCATTCTGAGCTCCTCTTCCTTGCTACCATCCATAAATATATGGATTAACCCTCTTATTCAACTAAGGACTATGGCCCTTAGTTTACACTTTTCCTTTCCAACGAAATCCTACCATAATCCAGGGTGACTTCTAGGCCAGAGAAAGGACACAGCCAATACTAGCCAAAAGCCACAATGCAAGTGTCACTTGGACTTTGTCCCCATCCGGGCCAGCCTTATCTCTGAAATAATGATGCCAATGACTTCACTCTCTCCCCAGCTTCCCATTCCTCCAGTTCTAGATCTCTGCTCTCCCTACATCACTTCTCCCCCACTAACTGGAATGCCCCAGGCTGTGATTGTGGTGGAGGCATGTTCACATCAACCTTCGAACTTGAAGAAAATGTCCTATAGGTTTTTGTCTTATTAAAGATCAACTGTTCCCTTAACTGCTGGGCTGTGGATCTATGCTCTGATATTTTACAAAAGCAACTGAAGTGCTGTGAGGGCAGATGAGGAACCACTGCCCTGGGTTACTTATGCCTCTGCCTACATTTGTATCTTGACAGCCTTTCTCATCCAGCTTGGATTCCAAGTGTAATCACTTCAAATTGGTCTTTGGTCAGTAACATCAATCCATTCTTCTGTGATCCCTTCTATTGTTTGCGAAGGTAAGTCCTTAACTGCTGCTCTGATCTTCTAAAGTACTGCTAGAGGAAAAACATACAGTCCTGCACACTGGGATTGTCACTGATTTTCAGTCATTGATATCAAATGGCTCATAGCTGTCCTGAAGTCCTACTGTGTCCATAACAAGCTCATTTTTTTTTTTTCTTTTCTCTAGGTAACAAGTCAAACCATTTGCTTCAGATCTCTAACCCTATCACCTCACCCATTTTTCACAGGTTGTCCTTAAATGACAACTTCACAGTAAGAACAGAATTCTCTTCATGGAAACTGCCTGTACTTTCAGCTCCACAGCCTTAAACATTCATGCTTCTGTTCAAGATTACCTGTTTCCTTCTACTGCAATGTAGGAAATGCTCCTCACACGAAGACTCACCTTTCAGCTTATTGGCGGCATTCCTTTGACTCCTTCTGAAAGGCTTTACTTTGTTACTCATCCATAGATAATTGGTCTAATGGACCAGTCAAAGCCTGGATTTGAACTATGACTTCTTAATTGACTGAGTAACCATGAGCATTTGACCTCACCTCTTCATGCTCACAATTTGACAGTAAAATGAAAAATAGAAATATTCCTCTTGCGTAGAGTAGTGGTGAGAATTGCAAATGTTAACATCTTTGAAGAGTAAGTACAACGGAAGTGGGTGACAAATTATCCCCTTGCTCCTGTATGTTTAATTTCTACCACTATATTTAATTCCTCTAATCAGCATTTACCACACTCTTTGGGGGGGGGGTGGAATTCATCTCTGTGTTCTCCTTCAGTAACCAATGTATTTTTCTCTTCCCATTCACAATGAAGCATATCAGAAAAGTCTGAATTCTATCTCTACTTTGCTTCTCCTTTCACTCCACGACCTTCTGAAATCTGGATTCAACGGCCCCCACTGTGCTGAACCTGCTCTTGTCAATGTCAGCAATGATGGCCTTGTAGTTAAATCCAATAAATAATTTCCAGGCCTTATCTACCTGAACACTTGGCAGAGTTTGACACTATTGACTGCTCTTTCTTTCTTGAAATGCCCTCTCCCTATGACTTATCTGTTGCTGAGCTCTCCTTGTTTGCCTTATACTTTCTTGACCGTTTCATTTCCCTCTTTTGTGAGTTTCCTTTCTCCTTGGCCTACCCTTTAATTATTGGCAATCTTCAGACTTCTGCCCTAAACTGTATTGCTTTCTTATTTTAAATAATCCCTCTGGCCAATATTTTCTCCTTCTAGGGCATCAATTTCCAGCTATAAAATGATGGATCCCAATCTATAAATCTCCATCTCAGATGAAAAATTTGAGGAACTGTGTTTAAGAACACAAATTCTAGAGACAGTAGACCTATGTTCAAGGTTTGCATTCTTATTCTGCCAGTTATTAGATATGTGGTGGGAAATTACTTGTCTGTGTCTCAGATAAGTTATTTGTATACTAAAGATGAGAATAAGGTGTTTTATGCACGAATAAAGAAAACATGTATATATTGCTTAAGAGAATCAGTGACATATAGAAAATACTTAAAAATATTTTACCTATTGCTAATTGCCTCTTCCTATAAACCATCCTATAAGCCTGTAAAACAACTGGCTGTCTGATACTATTATTTGATTGTCTCCAAAATCTTCTATTGCAATGTCTGACTATATTTTCCCAAGCCTCCTTCTCTTCATGTGTTTCCTAAGTCATTGAGTGGCATAGTTACCCAATAAGAAATTTTTTTTTCCAACACCATCCACTTATTTTTAAAGCTTCTGTGTATGTATGTCACTATTTCATTTCCAATAGTGTTTATTTTTTCTATTGGTATTATCAGTCCTCCCAGAGGTTTATAGATGTATTAGTACCTTCAAATAACCAATTTTGGTATATTTCTAAAATAATTTTATAATTATTTTGCATTTTTAATTTTGTTCTTTGGTTTATTATGCCCTTTCTTTTAAACTAAGGATTTTGTTCTATCATTTTTGTTAGATCTATTAATATCTGGCTTTTCTTTTTTTTTTTTTAAGTGAATAAGTACTTGATAAATTTCTTTCTAAAAGTTTGAATGTACAGTTTTTGTTATTATTTAGAAATAAATTTTTTTAATAATACACAAGCTATTCAGAAGTGGGTATGCTCGTAATGTCTGTGAGCTCTTAATGGACTTGTGGTCAGAGGATATGGTCTTTTTATCTTGCTATATTTTGAAATGGATTGAAAACTACTTTAGAGCTAGAATATAATTTTTGTAATTGTCTAAGATGTTTGAGAAAAATTCATATTCTCTTATTTTTGGATTCAGATTTCCATCTGTATTTTATACAGATAAATCCATTAACTTCATAGTTATAATTTAGTTCAACTTTTTTTGCATTTTTACTGATTATCTTTTCTAGTTTAATCTGTCAAGACGAGAAGAGTATGTCATATTTGTCACAGCATGAAGAATTTGTTAACTTTTCTCATTAGCTTTATCAACATTTTATTTACTTATTTTGAAATAGTTTTATAGAATCATACAATATATAATTATTAGAGAATCCTGGTATAGTTACCCTTGTATCATCAATTTATCATTAAATTAGGGACAGTAATGTTTAACAATGTTTTTGATCTTAAGATATACTTTTTAAACTAAAATAGTTATGTCAGATTTCTTTAGTTTAGTATTTTTGTATATATTTTCTCTCGTTTTACTTTTAAGTCTTTCTGTATCTTTAATTTTTAGCCATGTCTCTATAAACAGCATATAATTGCACATTAAAATTCACTTTTATAATTCATGTCTCTTGATGGGTATAATACATATATTTATTTCTGTGATTAAGATATACTGAGGCTTTTTCTTTCATTTCACTTCTTAATTCATATTTTTCTTTTTATTGTGCTTATTACCTTAAAATTTGAATTCATATTTTTCCTTATTCCATATTTTCTTTTTCTACAGATCCTTAAAATTTTATCATTCCCATTTAATTTTAGATAGCCTAAAATTAATCAATATCTTAATTCTCTTTGATAACAATTTAAGAACCAAGAATTCTTTAAACATGATCACTTTCCTCCTGACTTACATAATATGCATGTGCTATGTTTCCATCTGGCTTTTCTTCTTCCCTATATACATTCTATAGAGTTTTCTGTATTTATTTATGTTTTGTGGAAACGTCTCAGTTTTATTCACCTTTACACTGTTTTATTTCATGCTTTTGTTCAAAGGTGTATTTTGCTGCTTATACTACTCTAAGTCAGCAGTTATTTTCCTCAGCACTTTGAAGAGATTTTGCAACTAATCTCTGACACCGAATGATGTTCTAATTATTTATGTCAGTCATCTGCTCTTTCTCTTAGAATGCGTTTTAAGTATTTAACTTATTTTAAATTTTAGGATTATAGAAAGATGATACCTACTTCTTAAGTTGAAGATATTCTAATGCAGGGCTCCCTATAATAAGGAATAAAAGATGTGCCACTTTTCAACTTTTATTTAATTTATTTTATCCAAGAGACAATGTTCAGAGGAACATTGGTCTGGAGTCAGAAGTCAGGGATTTTTGCCTCTGGATGATAAAGAATTTGCATGCAATACAGGCGACCGGAGTTCTATCTCTAGGTCAGGAAGAGCCCCTGGAGAAGGGAATGGGCTACCCACTCCAGTATTCTTGCCTGGAGAATTCCATGGACAGAGGAGCCTGGTGGGCTACAAGTCCAAGGGGTCATAAAGAGTCAGAAATGACTGAGCGACTAACACTGTGTCATTTCTAGCTACACAACCTTGAACAAATCATAAAACCACCTCAAGACTAGACATCCTGTCTCTCAAGTGAGGATGGCAATATCCATCTCAGAGGGTTGTCAGAAGGACTGAATGAAACAGCAAGTAGGAATAATGAGCTCAGTGCTTAATTCAGAGAAGTGCCCAAAAGATTATGCCAAGTCAAGAAAAGTATACGTCTGCGAACCGTAACTTGGATTGCTATTTGTTGCCTGTGCATGAGCTGCTAGAAGTCTCAAGGTTCAGAGAAGCAGTTCATAAAGTTAAATAAATTAATCATCAAAATAGCAACACTATTAAACAATGACCAAGTCTCTTAGACCGTTACAGGTTTCTCTCTGTCTTTATTCTTCTACAGTTTTACTACAATGTTTTTAACTTTGGGTTTCTTTGTATTTGTCATTTATATTATATTTATCATTTCCTGGACTTAGGGATCTATGTTTTTGTCAAAGTTTTAAAAATCTATTTTTGCTTTAAGTATTGTTTCTCTTCTTTATATCTGACATTGAGTTACATGTATGTTGATATTGCTCATATTACCCTTTGTATCTTGCAGACATACATTCACATTTTCCATGTTTTTGTTCTCTGTTTCCTATTAACTACTTTTGGACATATATTCTATTTCATTAATTCTCTCTTCAGCTGTAACTCTTTTGCTATTAATATAGTCAATTGAAATTTTTACTCCAAACACTGTATGTTTAAGTTTAGAATTATGCCATTTAAAATGTTATTTGTTGACTTCTAATAAACTTTAAATTGAAGACCTTTAAGATTGCAGTTTGTATCTCATTATATCTCAAGCAAATGTACTTCTCTATTCTGTGTCTAAAATTTCCATTAACTGGAGGAGTAATTCCTTGGTTTAATTCCTTGTTCTTTTTCCTTCTTGTTGATGCTCAGACACGAGAGACTGCTCTCTTCTGTTGAATTATATTTGTTGTTTGAATTTAATGAGTTACAGCTCTATGAATATAGATTTAGGAAGTTTTTGTGTTCATAGTCAATGGACTCTAGAAACCTGGAAGCATCTCAGTCCTTTCAGAGTCCTTTGGCTTAACACTGGACACCCAAATTCTCTTAGCCTCTTACAGTTTTTTTATGGCTTTGGTACTACTGCTGATTCCCCATGAGATCACAGCCATTGACCTTATACCAATTCTGGTTTCTCCCTGGCTTTTTAGCCTTACCAGTACTAAGTTGGGCTTAAGAGACCCCAGTTCAGTTCCTCGGTTGGGAAGATCCTCTGGAGAAGGGATAGGCTACCCACTCCAGTATTCTTGGGCTTCCTTGTGGCTCAGCTGGTAAAGAAACCAACTGTAATATGGGAGATCTGGGTTTGATCCCTGGATTGAGATGATCCCCTGGAGAAGGGAAAGGCTACCCACTCCAGTATTTTGGTCTGGAGAATTCCATGGACTATATATATAGTCCATGGGGTTACAGAGTCAGACATGACAGAGTGACTTTCACTTCACTGTACTAAGTTAATCTAAAGTTTATATATATGATAGTTTCTTTGGTTGTAGCTTTCTTCCTTCTATTGTTCCTTCCTTTACCTTCTCTTTCTTCCTTTTTCTTTCAATAAAAGGAAATGGAGAATTTAGAACTTGTCTCTACCTCTTGTAAAACTGGTGATGCTTCAAATAATATGTTTATTATGGGCTTTATTGTTTTGCTGCCCAAGTCCTGGGTGTTCATTGGAAGAACTGATGCTGAAGCTGAAACTCCAATACTTTGGCCAACTGATGCGAAGAGTTGACTTATTGGAAAAGACCCTGATGCTGGGAGGGACTGGGGACAGAAGGAGAAGGGGATGACAGAGGATGAGACGGCTGGATGACATCACCAACTCAATGGACATGAGTTTGAGTGAACTCTGGGAGTTGGTGATGGACAGGGAGGCCTGGTGTGCTGTGATTCATGGGGTCACAAAGAGTTGGACTCGACTGAGCCACTGAACTAAACTGAACTGAATCCAGTTGACTACATAATCATATCAACTCATCTTCCAAACAAACAAAAGACCAAAAGCCAAAAACCTTTAAAATCTATTACATCTCCCTAGCCAATATTCTTGTTAAGATTACCACTATCTCATTCCCAGAGTGCTGGAAGAATCCCCTAACTTTCCTCCTGTCCCCAATCAGTTTTACATCCAAATAATTTTCTCCCATGTACTCAGAACATTTACAAAAGTGCAAGTCTAAATTTATGTTTGCTACTTAAAACCATTCAACAGCCCCTGTTTCTTTCGGATGAAATGTCAAAGTCCTTCATCATTGTTTTCTCCTAAGGCTCCTCCATTAAATGACCATTGTTTACACTCTGATCATATCTCATTACCACCCCCATTCCACATGTCACATTCTACAAACAGTTCATCTTGTTTTCTTGTGTTATACAATCTCTTCCCTCTTGACACCTGAGCAAACTATTTCCTCCTCCTGACACCCTCCCTCAGATCCCTATTTGTATTTCAGCCTTTCATTGCTAAATACTTTCTACTGAGTAGATTATTCACTCTCTATGGCTCAATTTAAATAAAACTTCTTTTAGTGGATCTCTGAACTCCCAGCTAGTTTAGGCATCCCTTCTGGGTGCTTCCATGGAGTTCCATATTTATTATAGCACTTAGCATACTTCATTGTAATTTCTTTATACTCGTTTGCATTCCCAATTAGACTATACACCCCATGAGAACAAGTACTGTCTATTTTGTTTATTCTTGTGTCCCAGATTCCAAGACAAATGTCTTGCCTTTGAATGTTCAATAAATATTTATTGAATGAATGAAAACAAGTAAGGACAGTCTTATAAATAGTAAGAGAAGAGCTCTGGAAGGGAGTAGAAGTGAAAATTTCAGCCATTAGTACAAAGTCTCTAATTCTTTTTTCTGTTATCAACTATAAGCCTCAACAGAGATTGCTTAAGTAAATGCCTTGCATATAATAATGGCTCAATAATTTTATTAAATAGATAAATAAAATATTCATTAGTTACAATTCATGATAGCCTTGAACTTCTTGAAATAAATCTTACAGTACAAATGAAATGATAAAAGCCCTTGCTTGCTTGATATATTGACCTAATTTTTTCCTTACCATTTAAATATAACATAGTCATCGTTATTTTATCTTAGGTCCATTTTCACACAGATTATCCTAATTGGTATTTGAATCCTCCTATTTTCAGTTTGTCACAGAGTCCAGCTTAACCACAGTTTCCCGCATTCTACACCACCTGCTATCTTTATCCATTTTGTCCTGTCAGAGGCACATCAAGCAGGCTCAGAGTGTAATCACATCAGAATCGATTTTCATGGCTGAGAGAAAAATAATGGAAATTTCTCTAATGTAGTAAATGTATGTGTTCCTTTTGGTTAACCAAAATAGACTATACATCAGACCTGTCAAAATCAAGTTTTCTTGATTCAGTGCTCTTCCACCAACTTGTATACAAATTATAGAAGCGCGCTGTGGAGCAGCATGATGCAGCCTTCCTGCTCTCTCTCGCATTTCTCTCTCAAATAAACAATCTCACCGACTTATCAAGTTACCAGCCAGTCTGAATACTCAGGCAACCTGCTCTATGTTAGAATACCATAAACCTACCATTGCTTAGATCAGTGAACACTCCCATTAGGAGATATCCCTAAACAGTAGCAGTGGTAATATTTGGATGGGTGTACAACCAAAGTCAAATCCTATCTTTATGAACTTTATCCATAACCTAATTGTTTTTTTTTTCCTTTCTGTAATCATTTGAACCAAGGAATCACATGATTTAATATTAGTGTTTAACTCCCTGAAGCTATTCACATGATAAACTATATTCAAATTATAAGCTCCCAATGAGGTGTTCATACTACACATACTTTCTCTATCATGTTCTTGTAAAGCAAATGTATCTTGAAAACACTTGTAGAATTCCTCTTTTTTGGTTTCTTGATAAATGTGATCACAGTTGCATAATATTAGGAAGGAATTTTAACCTGAATGATCCAGATTAACTACATTTCTTAATATATACCAGCCCCAACTAAATTTTAACTACCTAGAATAAGTACTAAAAGATATTTTATAATCATTGGCAATGCTTTTACTGGGAGGAATGAAAAAGAGAATCAGTATATTCAAAAACTACCCATGATGTATTTATGAAAGTTGCTGATCAGTAAGTCAATTTTTTATTAGCATCCAGAAGCCATTCATAACCAGCAAGAAGTCAACCAAAGACTAATTCAAGTTCAGTATCCCTAATGTATTACAGTAAAATTATGGGATTTTCTTTCTTTTGCCTAAGAGTGGTAAGAATGAGTAAATGGAAATGTATATCTCATTGAAAATGCTTAAATGTCTTCCAAAAAAAACTTTAGGCAGTATGGATATTCCCATAAAAAATGAAGTTTTCCTAATATCCATCCTCTTAAAATCAAGGTTATTTCTTAATTCAGTTTTCTTTAATCAAAATTAATTTTTTTTAAGACTCAGATGTAAACAAAACCAATTCTAAGCATTTGGTAGTCATGAATAGTAATGAGAAATTAGTTTGCATGTCTGGTAACAGAAACATGCTTAAAGTCATATTGCTGTTTTAAACTCCTGGGATATTTTTAACAAGATGTCATGGAGATATACAGGAGTAGCCAGTGGTAGTGTTCTTTTTTTAACATTGAAGTTAAAGTGAAAGTCGCTCGGTCGTGTTCAACTCTTTGAGACCATGGACTATACAATCCATTACTGGAGTGGGTAACCTTTCCCTTCTCCAGGGGATCTTCCCAACCTAGGGATTGAACCCAGGTCTCCTGCAATGCAGATGGATTCTTTACCAGCTGAACCACAAGGTAAGCCCAAGAATACTGGAGTTGGTAGCCTATCCTTCTCCAGCAAATCTTCCCTACCCAGGAATCGAATTGAGGTCTCCAGCATTGCAGGTGGATTTTTTACCAACAGAGCTATGAGGGAAGATCCCCTTTCTTAAAATTCAATTTCAGTAATTTTTAATAATTTGATTTTGTAATACATTGTATTCACTAGGACTTGTCTTTTTTTAATAGAAGGTAATATGGCATAGAAGAAAAACACCATGTGACTTGGAATTAAGACTTCTGTGTATCAGATTACACTTCCCAAATCCTAGTTATTAGACAATTCTTAGCTGTGAACACGGAGAAGGCAATGGCACCCCACTCCAGTACTCTTGCCTGGAAAATCCCATGGACGGAGGAGCCTGGTGGGCTACAGTCCATGGGGTCTCTAAGAGTCGGACATGACTGAGCAACTTCCCTTTCACTTTTCACTTTCATGCATTGGATAAAGAAATGGCAACCCACTCCAGTGTTCTTGCCTGGAGAATCCCAGGGACGGAGGAGCCTGGTGGGCTGCCGTCTATGGGGTCACACAGAGTCAGACATGACTGAAGCGACTTAGCAGCAGCAGCAGCAGCAACAGTGAGTAAACCCCTTCAATTCTTCCACTTAAATCTTTACAAAAGCCAAATTTTTGAAGCTTTAATTCTACCTATAGCTAGCACAATATTCCTTATAGATGTTTACATGTTTAAAATTTTTCAATTTTGTTGTTGCCATTCCTTAAAATCTCTTTGAGGCATTTAAGATTTTAAACTTTTAAGGGCAGAACTTTTTTGGATATATCGTAATTAACTGTTGACTGAAGTATAATCTAAACTGGGTTTGGTCATGTTCTCCTTCAAAAAATGGATGAAAATGCTATACAAACGACAATCTAACCTGGGTGATGAGAAATCCATTCATACCCCTTAACAGACTTTCAATTTAGACAATCCCGCTTCTGGGTGGCAAGTCTTGATGTGATGTACATTAGCATAATCGATAGGGAAATTGATCCAGTACAAAGATGAGAAGGAAGCACTGACAGTGGAGGATTTCTTTCTTGACACACGGATTTGAAAAACATAATTCCTGGCTAGTATTTAACTGTAGGAATTTCTTTACCTGACTGAGCTTTCATAATGAAAAATATCCCTCACAATCTGCACATTTTTTCTAACTCAGCAGGAGTATAAATTAATAGTTAACTGCTGATATAATTTAATTTATTAGATTGTAGATACTTTCGTGGTTGTATGGCTATATATTTCAACCCAAGTGTCCAAGTCCTACAGGAAAACTCTGGTAGTGCCTGGTTGACTACTGTGTGAGTTCAGTACATGAGCATTATAAAATAGATCATTGTATGTGTTTAATACACTTAATGAAGTTGTTCAACAAATATTCACTCGTTCATTTTTACTTATTGAATATTCACTTCGTCAAACAGGGCTTATGTGCTCTTATCTAAATTTCATATTAATTTTGCAATAATAAGAGTTGAGCATATTTCTGATATTTTGCTACCTGGGTTTACTACATTAATTTGGACAAATTGCTCAGCCTTTCCCTTTCTTCCTCATGTTTCCCATATGTAAGATGGAAATAATAAGAGCACGAAAATTCACAGGAGTTTTGTGATGATTAAATGAAATAATATATTCAAATATTTAGCATAGCAAAGTGTTCTACATGGTAAGTACTCTGAATGTCTTCATTTTATTGAGGCCATAGGAAACAAACACCTTGCTTACGGGGAAACAGGTAATAAGCAGAGGAGTGGAAATTTAGGCCATATTTCTCTAAATTCCAGGTATTTACTTTTATCTTTTTAAAATTCATTTTATCAGTGTGATATCTATGCGTTATTTTTAAAAGCCAGATAATACTACAAGACTTAAGACAAATGCAAAAATCATCAATATTTTCCTTTTCCTCCTCACTCCCAATTCTAATAACATACAAATATTTGTTTCTTAATTTACTAAGTTGAGACATTATTATCTTCCTGTTATTAAATATAGAGACTTTTCACTCAAATGTCCCAGCTATCTTCTTTACATTTTTTCATTCAAATTATATCAAATTTGTTCAGATAAAGCAATTTTTAATGTCTACATTATGCTTGCTAAGTAGTTGTTTTTCACCCCGAACCAAATGAAGCACTATATTTTAAATGTCTTTCCTGTTCCATCTTTTGGGTGGTTTTTTTTTTTTTTTTTACTTTAATAATGTTCTTGAATTAATTTTGGCTTAATTGTCTATGTCCCTAACATTTTCTTCACAAAGTCTTCAAAAATATCAAACCAATTTCAAATTCTCTGTTTTACATAGACAAACACATTAGGTTATTTGCTTCTCCATTTCCCTGGAGACATTGTTACTAAAGGTTCCCATGCTCCCACCCAGTCTCTACTCTTGCCTGAGACCAGCCTCTTGCTTCTAGCCTGGGACTGCCTTTCTTATCTCTTGACGATGAATCTACTCTTTCCTGAATTCTGGGTCTTCTTTCTTGCTTGCCTCTTTGTTTGGATGAAAGATACCCTGAGATGCTAGAAAAGTGGCCTTTAAAATGACCTGTGTAAATATATTGGCATATCTCTCCAAAATTTTTTTCTCTCCTCTCATCTGTGATTAACATTTGGCTGAGTACAGGATATTTTTTTAATATAAATTTATTTATTTTAATTGGAGGTTAATTACTTTACAATATTGTATTGGTTTTGCCACACATCAACATGAATCCGCCACAGGTATACACGTGTTCCCCATCCTGAACCCCCTCCCTCCTCCCTCCCCGTACCTTCCTTCTGGGACATCCCAGTGCACCAGCCCCAAGCATCCAGTATCATGCACTGAACCTGGACTGGAAATTCATGTAGAAGTGTTGAATTACAAAATTCAGGATTTTGAAAATATTATCCCATTGTTATTTAGTTTCTAGTTTTGCTTAAATTGTCAATTGCCACTCTGATTCTCCATGCTTTGCATATGATCTTCTTTTTTTCCCCTCAGTGGGAGTATTTCGATCTTAATTTATTTTAGTTTCATTAATTTTATGATGATATGTCTTAGTGTGGGCATTTTTAAAATTTCTTTTTCTTTATCATCATTGTTCTGTACACCAGTTCAGTTCAGTTCAGTCACTCAGTCGTGTCTGACTCTTTGCGACCCCATGAATTGCAGCACGCCAGGCCTCCCTGTCCATCACCAACTCCCGGAGTTCACCAAACTCATGTCCATCGAGTCGGTGATGCCATCCAGCCAGCTCATCTTCTGTCGTCCCCTTCTCTTCCTGCCTCCAATCCCTCCCAGCATCAGAGTCTTTTCCAGTGAGTCAACTCTTCTCATGAGGTGGGCAAAGTATTGGAGTTTCAGCTTTAGCATCAATCCTTTCAAAGAGACTTTAATTCTGAAAAGTTTTCTTAAATTATTTATTGGACAGTTTCCTCTTTTAAATTTTTCTTGTTCTTTATTTCTAGAATTTATATCAGCCATATGAAGAAACTTCTGGATTATCATTTATTATAATTTTTCTTATCTACTCTTAGAAAATGTTGGCCTTTTGATTCTCCTTTCTTAAAGATTGCTGTTGAGGTCAAAGGATATGTGGAAAGATGCTCAATGATACTGATAATCAGGAAAATGCAAATCAAAAATCACAATAAACTATCACCTTACCCCTGTGAGCACGTTTCTTTTTCTTTTTTAAGACTGTATTGGTGAAATTGGAAGAGTACATGTTTCTTTTTCTTTCTTTTTTATTTTTAAGACTGTATTGGTGAAATTGGAAGAGTACAAAATGGTATAGCCACTATGGAAAACAATATCATAAAATTAAAAATAGAACTACCATATGATCTGGAAATTCTACTTTGGGGTATTTATCCAAAATAATTGAGGTATGATCTCAAAGAGGTATTAGCCCTTCCAGGTTCATTGCAGTGTCATTCATAGTAATCATGTGTAGAAACAGCCTGCATGCTCAATTGCTCAGTCATGCCTGACTCTTTGCGACCCCATGGACTGTAGCCCACTTGCAACCCTGTCCGTGGACTTTCCGGGCAAGAATACTACACTACAGTGGTTTGCCATTTCCTACTCCAGGCAGTGGGTGAATGGATAAGGAAAGTGTGTCATATACACACAATGGAACATCACTCAGCCTTAAAGGAGAAGAAAATCCTGTAATATGTGACATGGATAGCCTTGAAGACATTATGACAAGTGAAATAAGCTAATCATAGGACAAACAATGCCTGAGTCCACTTCCGTGAGGTATCTAAAATAGTCAAACTCAAAGAGTTAAAGAATGCATATCAGTTTCCAGGGGCTGAGGGAGAGAGAAATTGGGAGTTGCTAATTAACATGTAAAAAATTCACTTATAGAAAATGAATAAGTTCTAGGGACCTGCTGTACAACATTATACTATAGATAACAATGCAGTATTTTACACTTAAAAATCAATTAAGAGAGTAAGATCCCAAGTTAACTGTCTTTATCATAATTTTTTTTAAAAAGAGATTCCTTTCAAATTTTTACTGTAAGTTATTCTTTCAAGTCATTTATTGTTCTCTATTTTCTTTTTATGTTATGTTCTTATTTCAGAAATGCAATATCTTCTCTTATCTCTCCAAGATTAAAAGTGAAAACTGAAAGTGAAAGTTGTTCAGTCACATCCAACTCTTTGTGACCCAGTGGACTATACAGTCCATGGAATTCTCTAGACCAGAAAACCCGAGTGGGTAGCCTTTCCCTTCTCCAGGGGATCTCCCCGATCCAGGAATTGAACTGGGGTCTCCTGCATTGCAGGTGGATTCTTTGCCAACTGAGGTATGAGGGAAGCCTTCCAAGATAAAGACACGGGGTAATTTGATTGTTTATTTTAAGATCTATTTTGTTCACTGTTTGCCTCTTTTTATGAAAACTTCTCTCTACTGTTTGCTTCTATCTCATTTCATGTTGATCGGAGAAAGCAATGGCACCCCACTCCAGTACTCTTGCCTGGAAAATCCCATGGACGGAGGAGTCTGGTGGGCTGCAATCCATGGGGTCGTTACTAGTCAGACACGACTGAACGACTTCACTTTCACTTTTCACTTTCATGCATTGGAGAAGGAAATGGCAACCCACTCCAGTGTTCTTGCCTGGAGAATCCCAAGGATGGGGGAGCCTGGTGGGCTGCCGTCTATGGGGTCGCACAGAGTCAGACATGACTGAAGCGACTTAGCAGCAGCAGCAGCATTTCATGTTGAGGTGCTTTTTCTTTTTCCCCATATATGTCTAATAATTGCTGACTACCCACTTGCATTTAAAATTAAAACACTGAAGAGATGACTGAACTGCGTGACAAGGCTTCACTGTGGAACGACTGCTTTGGGATGATAACACTCTTTGCTGCACATTCTCTAGGCCTAACCTTCTTAGTGGTCATCCTCATGGCCCCAGAGAAAAATCTTCCAATTCTTTGCCTATACAAGATAGTAGAAGGGAAAGGATGAAGAACAAGCCTCCATTCCAAAGTTCTTGCGTCTGACAAGGACAAGTATGAGGATTGTATTGTTCAGTACGTAGACTTTTCTTAATATCTTTGTTTCCAGTATTGTGCTTCTCATCTGCAAGATCTTGAAAATTTTGGATAATTTCTTCAATATGGAAAGTTTTCTCCTGTCAGAAGTGAAAGAGACAGTTACCTAGCTATACAGGATGAGGAAACAATCTCGTGAATTTAACTGCTCCTTCGTCAAATGTTCTGCTGCTGCTGCTGCTAAGTCACTTCATTTGTGTCTGACTCTGTGCGATCCCATAGACGGCAGCCCACCAGGCTCCCCCATCCTTGGGATTCTCCAGGCAAGAACACTGGAGTGGGTTGCCATTTCCTTCTCCAATGCATGAAAGTGAAAAGTGAAAGTGAAGTTGCTCAGTTGTGTCCGACTGTTAGTGACCCCGTGGACTGCAGCCTTCCAGGCTCCTCCATCCATGGGATTTTCCAGGCAAGAGTACTGGAGTCAGGTGCCATATCTACTATAAATCTTAAGAAGACCTTCCAAGGAGGACCATGCCTCAAATCCCTAAACCTTGTAAGGATACGAAACATAAACTAGCTTGCTTCTCATTTAATATCTCCTCAACTGTATATCACTATCATGTTTATTTGTTCTAAGATAATTTTTAAAATTATTCTCATGTTTCTGAATGGAGGAACCTGTATTACTGTTATTTGCACTGTGGAAGATTAAATTTTCCAAAAACAGCTGCAACAATATCTTTTATCCCACACATCCTTGTGTCACTGTGACCTTGTCTTTCTTCCGTGAAGACACAGAATGCATGTCTTTTCCCATGGAATCTGGTTAAAACTTTATACGACTCCCTCAAAGAATAGCATGGGGTGAAAGTGGGGCTGTGTGACTTGAAGAGAGTTTGTAAGGAGCAATAGGGCACTTCTCAGCTATCTCTCTTGGGATGTTTGCTCTCCTAACTCAGCGACCATGCTCTAAGGAAGCCCAGGCTGCATGAATAATTGTATATAAGCGTCTTGGCCAATAGCCACCATTGAAAGTCCCAGAGGATAGTGAGTAGTAATCATTATCCATGCAAGTGGAGAAACTTTTGAGCTGATTTCACCCCAAGCTGATATCTGATCACAATTGAATGACTAACCCTGATTCATCAAGGCCCAGTCTCTCCCAGAACTGTGAGAGATAATAATAATTTTTGTTAATTTGTTATTGGGATAACAGATAACTGGAAGCATACATTTATAATTATATTTATGAGTGATTTTTTCCCCTTATGAAACAAACTAATGGTTCATCTTACAATAAATGACAACGTCAACTGAGCAAATATATCTGTATTCCACTTTCTCAGTCTTGTTAACTCCTCACTCCTCTTCTGCTGCCTATGCTCCAAAAATTTGTTGTCCTCTCTGTTTTATTGGTGGTTCTCCAGGTGGTTTTATATCCTTACTTCATTCTCGTGTAAGTGAGATTTCTGGAAGAAATGGTGACAAGTGTGTGTTCAGCCTGCTATATATAGTTGAACTCATCATTCTGTATATAAAGTTCTAAATTTATAGATGTAGTTTTGACATCAATGGTTACCTAATGACAGCATTTTATCTTTTCTGTATTATTATTCAGGTTTCTTATCTTTTTTTCTTTAGTGAAAGTTAGTGCTAATGAACAAAGTCAGTGCTTTTTAACCATTAGTTCAATGAAATCCCTCTGCATAGAAAATAAAAATGCAACTCCCCAAATTGACAAATAATAAAAATATAAACAAAAACGGATCACAATTATGTATGGAATGGCAGTAAACAAGACTATATAAGTTTCTGACCCTCAGTTTCTGTAAGTATGAAATAGAAATATCAATTTTAACAGAAATTGTGACAATTTAATGAGATAATAGCTGTGAAACTTCTTATTATACTATAGTACCTAATACATAGTATATTATGTAACCATGATAAATATGGGCTCAATACGGATGCATTTACTGTAATTTCCTTCATTATTTTAATGAAACAGTTATAAATTAAATTTTAAAAAGCATAAACTATCCCTGAACTATTCATAATGCTGTTTTTTAAAACATTCTGTATATTAGTCTCTGATTATGAATGCATTTAAACATAGGATTGCTTTATGTCTTCCCAGCATCTATTTCCTTTTCTTCTTATAACATAAGTTCTATTTCTCTTATTGGCTACAGTGTGGTAATCTGACCAAAACATGACTTAGCCTTCCCATTGGCAAGAGGTAGATAAGTGGTTTAAGCTAGACCATAACTAAGTTCTCTTCCAAGAATTTGAATATTAATCTGAGCAACATAGAGATTTTAAATGATTAGATTTCACTCATATCAAGGAGAGCACTTTGAGAAACTGTCCATCAATTCTTGTTACCTAGATTCCTGGAACTGTCTTGTCTACCCTTGCTGATACGTGTTTCTTCCACTATTCCTGTGAATCACTGAGCAGGTCTACCTCCATAATAAATTTCTGTTTTTGCTCAAATTATCCAAAATTGATTCCTATTGCATGCCCCTGAAGAATACCAATTAATATACTGATATTCAGAGAATCTGTTTCTAACAAAAAGATAGAGCATAGTTGAAGATAGACTCAATGGGACACAAATGAGGGCAGTTTAGCAAGCTTTTTCGTTTTCATAACTGTTCCAGAAAATATCTTGTTTTTCTTAGAATAGGTCCTTCTTATATATATAAAGCCAAGTTTATTTACTCTCTACTTCATTGAAATTTCAACAAATGCAAGGATACATAAGAATATATTTGGGAATATATGAAAGCAAGTTCTAAAATAAAGTAAAATTAAATAGCCATAATTGAAAGCAAGATTTGTTTCAAATATGTAAGAAATCAAAACTGCCTTCACTGGACAGGCAAACATATTAAACACTCGGATGTAAAAGTCAGGTTGGAAAATTTACTGTAATACATTAAATCAACTTACAATGTTAAATTCACATATCATTTGGAGGCTTTCTCTTTCTGCAAGCATTTACTTGGCATGGTAGTAAACTGAAGTCTTTTATGAGCTGTTGCTTAAATAAAACACAAGGGAGGCATTCATATGATGGGCCTCTGAACATTTTGCCAAATTTTAATTATCCATAAACAAAGACCAGAAACCCAGAAAAAAATCTATTAGTGCTGCCATGCCTTCTTAAAGCTCTTCCTTTGATTATTTCTATTGCTACTCAGAGTCACTTTATTACCAGCTGATGGGTGGCACAGATGGCTCAGAGCGGAGAGGTTTGTTTCTGTCATGGTCTGCACTATTTCTTCACGCCTTTTCTTAAAGAGTTTGGTGGGTTTCAATTTCATTTATTTCGTGGGTAATTGTTTCACTGCTTTTGTTGTTGTTTTTACTTAATTAGTCAGAAGATGGTTATGGGAATAGGGCACTTGACTGGCCCCTGTTGAACTCATGGTAACTGGAGATGGCTCTGTGTATTTCCCCCCTGCAGACTGTTTGATCAATGCCCTGGATCATTTGACTTTTACTATGTGACGAGAAGCCTTGTGTTTGAGCACGTGTATAGTTTTGGCTTTCCAAGGTTTTCTCAACTTTGGTTTGTTTTCCCCTCTCCCCTCCTCTCTTTCCTTTTCCCTTTCTCTTTATCTCTCCATACACGTACACATGTATTTTCATCATTCAGGGCCAATTTGGTCATTGCTATGTAAGAGAGAAATTCAATGCAGACTAAAACTCTTAGCTCCAAACTCTCCTACTTGACTACTTTTCAGCTTCTACACATGCTGTTTATTTGTTTGTGCTGCATGTTTGTCTGCTCTCTCATTATCCTTAGGAGTTCCTCTGCATTGCTACAATCTTTAACTTGTGTGGGACTTTGACTGTAGAAAATCGCAACATACAGGCATCTCCTACATTCCTGAATCCACAGATTGCATTAGGGAGACTTCAGTGACTCTATCTTTGCCCCTTCGTATGATCTTTGATAGAAAATGTCCAGTGTTAGCTGGCAATTCAGACTGATTTCTTTCCCTATAGATTTTCAACTCTTTTACACTTTAAGAATCAATTTTCTGCCCTAGGATTATTTTATGTCACCTTTCTGAAAGTTTCATTTAATATACTCTGCTTTTTAAATTTTATGTATATTCAAAAGTTCATAGGCAATGAATCTGTAGAACACGTGAAAATGCAGTATCTCCATGTAGCTTCCACCATATCCTTTATATGTGAGTGTCAGAATTATATTTCAGAGTAAGGACCAAAGAGGCTTTAGGAGAACGGTATTTCATTAACTCACCTTCTGGCATTTTAACTGTTATCATCTGTACAGTTTAGTTTTATTACAACAGACATTATTATGATAACTTTTCCTACTTTATCTTTGCAATTTATTGGAGCAGTTAATTTCTCAAAAAGTAAGAGCATTTTTTCTCATTAGAAATTCCTTCATGGCCTCTTTAATACATGTTCCTTGCTATTTAGATGAACTGCTGATAAGTGATTTTGACTTGTATCCTCAATAATGTGAGATGTTTAACAGAAACTTGGCAAACCACTTAGAGGCTGAAGCCATTTCTTAAAACTGGCCCCTACTGATTAATTTCTGTCCCATTACTGCCACCAATGGTGAACAAGTTTCCATATTAACAACAGTCAAGCAAATAAACCTATTAACTTTCTAACGACAAAGCTTTTACTTTGTTTAATTAACTTTTTTTCCCCCTAAGATGATTGTTTCTCCTTTTGATTTGTAAATCCAGAATTTGACAACATTGAGATTTAAGGGCCTCTGTTAGCTTAAAGGAAATGAGAGAGATATCAGTTATCCAACAGATGTGCTCCACAGAATTCCAAACCAGGTAGCTCATCATCCAGGTTATTGTCTTTGATCAAATGAACCAGCAAAAGTTAATCTTCCTTTCTCTTTGTCACACTAAAATTAGTCCATCTGTTCAAATTTTATCCCTAACCTATCTTTTAGTATCGATTTTATATTTTCAGGTATTTTCTTCTTTTGGAGTTTGATTTCCTTGTGTTTATTTCTCCAATTGTTATCTCCTCACCCAGCTTTAACACAATAAAGGAGAAGAATTTATATCCAAAAATATGACCCAAATACGATAGCCTTTAGAAAGTCTTCAGTTCAGTCATTCAGTTGTGTCTGGCTCTTTGTGACCCCATGGACTGCACCAAGCCAGGCTTCCTTGTCCATCACCAATCCCGGAGCTTACTCAAACTCATGACATTGAGTTGGTGATGCCATCCAACCATCTCATCCTCTGTTGTCCCTTTCTCCTCCTGCCTTCAATCTTTCCCAGCATCAGGGTCTTTTCTAATGAGTCAGCTCTTGGCACCAGGTGGCCAAAGTACTGGAGTTTCAGCTTCAGCATCAGTCCTTCTAATGAATATTCAGGACTAATTTCATTTAGGATGGGCTGGTTGGATCTCCTTGCAGTCCAAGGGACTCTCAAGAGTCTTCTCCAACACCACAGTTCAACAGCATCAGTTCTTTGGCATTCAGCTTTCTTTATAGTCCAACTCTCACATCCATACATGACCACTGGAAAGACCATAGCTTTGACTAGATGGACCTTTGTTGACAAGGTAATGTCTAGTAAGTGCTAAATGGGAAGCAAGAAATACTTAAGAATGATATTAGTAGGGCAGGTACTCACAAAAAGAGAGAAAATGCTGACTGTGATGAGGAAATGAAGAACCATTTTAACCACCCTAACATGAAAATTATTTGTAAATATAACTCTTTGGATCTCTGTCATGTTTCTCTTTCTATAGGAAATATTTCTCTTAAAATCCATGAAGTGGTCCACACTAGGAACTCAGTGATTGCAGATCCTGCCTCCTGAGTATAACAACAGTTCTGACTAGTGAATATTGTTTTTTAAGTCCAGTTGGTAAGTCAGTTTTAACCAACTATATGATATTAACATCAACAATTCCAACATTTATGGATGTCTTGCTCAGTTGTATCAGTCATGTCTGACTCATATCTGACCCTATGGACTATAGCCCACCAGGCCCCTCTGTCCATGGGATTCTCCAGGCAAGAATACTG
The DNA here is from genome assembly GCA_006410615.1 of Neotragus moschatus. Lineage (NCBI taxonomy): Eukaryota > Metazoa > Chordata > Mammalia > Artiodactyla > Bovidae > Neotragus > Neotragus moschatus. The sequence goes on from SJYA01000915.1 coordinate 553,459, forward strand.
GGGTGTGTTGCCATGCCTTCCTCCAGGGCATCCTCCTGACCCAGGGATGGAACTTGCATCTCTTATGTCTCCTGCACTGTCAGGTAGGTTCTTTACCACTAGCCACCTGGGAAGCCCTAATGGATGTCTACCATATATTAACAGATATATGGCATTAAGGGTGTTTTACACACACTATTTTATTTATTTCCTTATACAGTCCATTAAGGTAATTATTGTCCCTATCTTACAGTCAAGAGAACTAAGATGAATAACTTTTTCAAGATTGTAGAGATACTGAGCTAACTCCTGCTCTTTGGATCTAGGTCTTTTCCATTCTGCTCTACCTAAGTACTTTAATATGGTAGTTGTGCTTCTTCCACTCTCCTTGTTACATGTCATAATCCACCAAAATTGTACTCAATGTTTTCCAATTTGGGCAAAATAATAGTAAAATTTAGATATCCTATCCTATTACAGTTATTTACTGTATTTACAGTTATTTACTGTTACTTCAATAAAGTCCACTTTAGGCTACCACCCATATTTATATTACAACATTCGTATATTATTAGTAGCATTGTATATTAAAAAAACTAAGTGTGTCTAAAGGTTTGGTAATTGAGTAAATTTTATATCTACTGCCATGCTACTCTCAAGACACTGGGTGATAAAAAAAAGACCCACAGAGTCCTGCTTTAAGCAGTTGATACTAAGAATCCAATGCAGAGATACAGCAGAGCCTGAAGTAAGTCATCGGCTGAGACTGGCAAGTTTCATGGGCTTTCTCTGAAAGAGATACCTTTCAAGAATGCTTCTTGAATATTAAGTAGGAAAATTAACCTGGTCTTTGGGAAGGCCTGAAACAACACCCAAAACTGAGTTTTCGTGACACCAAAAAAAATTTCAGAGAGACTATGAATGGAAAATGTAGAAAATCAGAACAGTTGAAGAGGCAATCAAAGAATCACCCCATTTATGCAAGGCACTGTAAAAGGAGTACTACAGGTTCAAGAAGAACAAATGATTGATTGGAAGCATGGAAGACAAAAGCAATCTGGATCGCATTATTCTGAATTGCTGATGAAAGAGCTATAGACGGTCTACAGACATCCAAAGCCAGAGTATTTCTAAGTGGTTCCTGTGCTGATGCTCCCTGAGTCTTGGGAGGAAGAACAAAGCATGGTTCAGTCTCTGATTCCACATATCAAGTCACAGGGCAGTTGGACAAATCTTTTTGGTTTCATAAATATCTGAAAGTCAGAGCTAAGAGAGGATTTGTTCAATCCAACTTCATTAAGCAGGTAACGAAACTAAGCTTCAAGCAGAAAAGTGACTTGATTCAAACTACAGTGGGTGTATATTTCAACACTGAATGCATTACTATTTGTTACTAGTTAAACCTCTGTAGCAAAGAATTCCTAAAACATACTGACTTTATTAACAACCCAGACTAGGGAGGTCACAAGTTCATCCAGGGACTCTTCCAAGCTAATCTCATCAACACATTGTCTAAATAATGGGAAGTGACAATGTGATACTTTGCCTGAACCCCACAAGTCTGGAAAAAAATGGTTAAGAATTCTTTCTATCTTTCTGTGTTCTAGAGAATAGCCAGTGCAAAGAAGCAGCTGAGAGAAGCTACCGCTGCCCGAGGCCAAGGGTGGCGGCTGGGAGGAGAAACACCATGTCCAAAGAGCGGTGGCTGCATGGGCGCAGGAGGGCCTAGAGGAGCTATTCCACGTTCAAGGTCAGGAGGGGTGGTGGTGAGGAGATATCCCTCATTCAAGGTAAGGAGCAGCAGGTGTGCTTTGCTGGAGCAGCCGTGAAGAGATACCCCACATCCAAGGTAAGAGAAACCCAAGTAAAATGGTAAGTGTTGCAAGAGGGCATCAGAGGGCAGACACACTGAAACCATACTCACAGAAAACTAGTCGATCTAATCATCCTAGGACCATACCCTTGTCTAACTCAATGAAACTAAGCCATGCCCTGTGGGGCCACCCAAGATGAGCGGGTCATGGTGGAGAGGTCTGACAGAATGTCGTCCACTGGAGAAGGGAATAGCAAACCACTTCAGTATTCCTGCCTTGAGAGCCCCATGAGCAGTATGAAAAGGCAAAATGATAGGATACTGAAAGAGGAACTTCCCAGGTCAGTATGTTCCCAATATGCTACTAGAGATCAGTGGAGAAATAACTCCAGAAAGAATGAAGGGATGGAGCCAGACAAAAACAATACCCAGTTGTGGGTGATAGAAGCAAGGTCTGATGCTGTAAAAAGCAATATTGCATAGGAACCTGGAATGTTAGGTCCATGAATCCAAGCAAATTGGAAGTGGTCAACGGGNTCAACTAATGCAGAATAGAGAACCATTTCAAACTCTAAATATCCTTTTTTATTTTGTCTTTAGTATCATGGTAAATTGTGGTATTACAACAGTAAACCTAAACTGAAAAGCATTCCCAATTAACTATGCATGCTTGATCTGTGCTAGACTGTAGGATTCATGAGGACAGGAGAAATTTCTTATTCAGGTTTGTCTCTCTCCATCCATCCAACCATCCATCCATCCATCCATCTATCCATCCATCCAACAAACATTTACCAAAACCCTATTGTATGTGTGCCATTGCCTGAATGGAACACAGGGATGAGGACACAGTTCCTCCTTTCAAAATGTCACAGTCTACCTGAGGACATTCATATACGCAACTCACAGTGAGAGACTCAAATTGTAGTAAATGTTATACGGGAGTGGGAAAAATGAAGATAACTGTTTAAAGACAGTGGTGACTAATTATGACTAAAAGTGAGATGTTAGGTGCTTAGTACAGTGAGTTTCATAGTACTGACAAACAACAAAGACTTACTGAAAAACTGAGTAAATGAGTGATCACTAAAAGGCACACTTGGTCATGGTGCTGATTTCAGGCTTCACTGAATCATTCATACTCAGTATTTTTTTTATAAGTCAGGCCATATGATTTCCAGGTCCAAAAAGACAGCCAATTCAATTCATCAGAATTTGCTTTCATAAGGTCTTGTTCATAATGCTTGATTGGTTCTCTTGGAAGTTGACTGATGGTCAGACCCTCTTTGCAGGATGAAATGGCCAAGAACCTTGTATACATATCTGAGGTTGTTAAGAATCTATGTGACTGGAAAGCAAATAACTCTGCATCAAGTTCTAAAAATACAATTTCCACTCTGAGTCTTCTCATGTGTGTAGATTTATTGACAGACCCTCCCACCCAATAAACCTACACACATATACACACACATGCCATACACACAATTTGAAGTCACTTTCTATAGAATGCTTTTCCTACAATTGCAGTGATAGAGAAGGTATTTTTCCTAGGTGCTACCCTACTTTCTTATATGTCTTATGTGACACTTTAATGTTTTATGGCACTTCTTTTTGTTTAATTTTTTAATTATAATTTTTATGAAAGCAAAAAATGAGTCATATTTATCATATATCCCCATCACGTAGTGTAGGTGCTGGCAGATGACAACAAGACAATAATTATTCATCAAAGGAGTAACAAAACATTGGATAAAGTAGTTTAATGTTTTGATAGACTAATATTTCCAAAGGAGAACATTTACTATATTTAAGTGAACAAAACTCCCTACTGAATGTCAAATAAAGTTTAAACTTCTTAGATTGTCAGTGAAAGCCTTCTATAATCTAGTCTGTTTCAACATTATTGCTCATTCATATGTCAAAAATTCCAGCAACACTGGCATTCTGAACTTACTCTCTGCTTGAAGGCATCACATATCAGTATTTTCAAGGTTCTCATATTTGTGTGTTGAAACTTTATCCACCTTCCAAACCCAACTCAGCTGCTTTCTATAAGGATACTTCTCTGATCTTTCTTTTCTCTAATTCAGTCTCCAGCTCTAAGGATTATTTTTCTAGCTACACATAGCTATCAACACACTTGTGTTACAGAGTTTACAACAAACCACCGTGAATTATATTTGGATTTTTGATGCACATTACATCTCCTTTTCAAACTGTGAGTTACTGGAGGGCAAGGGTTATATCTTATTCATTCTTATAATCACCAAAATGAAAGATGAATATAATTTTATCAGTATACAAACAAACAAATTTCCAAGGAGATAAAATTTATGATATCTTTTGATTCATTTACCAAGAGATCATAGATAAGTATACACTGAAATATTTTAATCCATCTTTAGTTTTTTTTTTTACACATATCTCCATGTGTATCAATAGATCTTACTTCTTTAAGTCTACTCTAAAAGTATAGCTAGTAAAACAAAGTCACGGGGTTCTTAAGAAAATCTAAAGAGATGATGCATGTATTTAAAAAATGTCTGGCCTATGGCAAGTGGTAATTAAATATTATTTCTAGCCAGTAATATATTTACTCCTTATTTCCATATTATCATCATTAACTATATTACAAATATTTGGGTTGCTCAAAAACAATTTGAGCATGCTCACTTTAGATTTTCAATCCTTTCTTTTCGTGTTAGTATTTTCAAAGACTTGTATGTTGCATGAAGTTATTACCACCAAAGCCAAGGCCTCATGTCTTACTAGCAGAACTGTATGATTGTTAACTCGATATTACTTGGGAGATGTATGCTTTACTGAAGGGCCATTGATTTTCAGCTAAAGTGAAATACTCTCATTTAATGCTTTCTTAAGAGAAATATAGCAGAGGTTGAAGAGGGCTGGCTTTAGATAAATCTATTATTAATTTTACTTGGCAAAATTGAGATTTATATATTGAAATTTAAATTCAGAGGTCCCTCCCAACTGCTAAATCAGTGTTGTTCTAAAACTGTCTTTTTTCCCTTATGAAATGGAAAGGCTGTTTTATCCTAGATTTCTAAATTTCTTGCTTTACTCAAACTCTTAGTGTTTACTCTGAAGGTATACTAACTCTTTGTTCAGCATAATGAGCATAATCTCAGATTTCTTATCTATGTTTTTTTTTTTTCTGAACAATCTTAAAGAGTTTTAATCATTTAAAAAACAACTCTATCCCAGCCTTCCCTCTGTGGTAAAAGAAAACAGACTAAACCAGACATATAAATGCATCCATAGTCCACCTTGAATGGGCCCCGGTAATTTAGGTTTTCCATAACTAAATGCAAACCTTAACTTTGTTGACTCACTTTGGAGTCTTCTAACACTAATTGTGGGGAAGGCAATGGCAACCCACTCCAGTACTCTTGCATGGAAAATCCCATGAACGGAGGAGCCTGGTGGGCTGCAGTCCACGGGGTCTCTAAGAGTCGGACATGACTGAGCGACTTCACTCACTTTTCTCTTTCACGCATTGGAAAAGGAAATGGCAACTCACTCCAGTGTTCTTGCCTGGAGAATCCCAGGGACGGGGGAGCCTGGTGGGCTGCCGTCTATGGGGTCGCACAGAGTCGGACATGACTGAAGAGACTTAGCAGCAGCAGCAACACTAATTGGGGCATCCTTTGTTTCTTAACAGGCTTCAGTCCAACATAACCCCTTTAAATTAAGAGGAGATTGCTTTAATAGCATGCTCCCTCCCCTCTACTCAAACCGTAGTAACTTGAAAAAAAAACTATCTTGTGTTTGTTCACTGGTTTACACAATAAGGAATGTAATACCATAAAGCTGGATTTTTCATTGTTAAGTTCTTTCTAAATAATAAGAGTAAAGAAAAAAAAATTTTCAGTAGAATGTGATATATTTTGTCCGTGTATGCATAGCTTAAAAGCAGCAGAAAGAATTCAGTTCAGACTATTCTGTTTCAACCCTCCAAAAATTTTCCCTTGGGCTAAATCAAGCATAGAAAAATTCTGCCTAAATGCATTTTTTAAAGGAAAAGTCATAATCAATTGAAAAAAAAAAGGCAACTGATAATGAAAATGGTTTTCTCAAGCAAAGCGATAACATTTGCTGCTGTGCATTCTATAAAAAGCCTTTAGATTCCTATAACAGGGACAGTGGTATTGCTTTGCTTCCTGCTGCTGATTATAATTTTAAAGATGGAAAATCTAGATGTTCTATTTTGTCCTATCAAGCAATCCTTGACTCTGTGGTCAGTCTGGTTTCGTATTTCTCTATCAGGGACCAAAAGTTTTCCTAGGAAAGAACAAGAGAATTTACATTGTTCATTTCTTCAGATATTAGCATGCAACTTCTAGACTTGGTTTTGGGATACAGTAACTCAAAGATTCTGGTTAATTGGAAGTTGGATAGGTAAGTAGACAGTTGAATTAGCCTGCGGTTAGAGTTCCAATTGATATTATACCCACCATTATAAAGACATAAAGGAATGGAATTTCAGTTTTGCAAAGTCTTCTAAATGATAAAAGTCTCGACAACAGATATTCATTATCTTCCAGCCTAGAATGCAGGATGTTCAGACTAGACAATTCTCTTTAGGGTCAAAACGAAAAGTTGTCTACAGAGTCAGCAGGCTGCTTGCTTTGGGTGCCTCAATAAATTTGGATCTAAAGGCAATTTCTAATGGTGCTTCCAAAATATTTTGAGCCAAAGTGGCATCACTGAGCATTAGGGTTTAATGGTTAAAGGTTGGTAATATAGCATAGAAATGGAGGGCATATTTTGATCGGGGGCATGTTTTCAAAATCAAATATTTTGGTTCAATCTTGTTTAATCCAGGCTAGCAGTTACTTAGGCCTGCTACTTAACCTCTGTACAAGACTCAACTTTCTCATTTATGAAATGGAGATGATGTGACCTATTTTAAACAATTGTAAAGACTGAAAAAAGTGTGAAGCTTTACAGAGCATCTGATATGAATAAGTAGCTCATATATGGCTAATATTATTCTGATAGCAATATATACCCATGGTACTTTAGAGTTTACAAGGTGCATTCAAAAATTACTTTCATTTATTTAATGTTTTGCACAACCTATTTATTTAAGTCATTAATTATTCCTACATTAAAGATGAGGAACCTGGAGTTCAAAGGTTAGTGGTCAACAGCAGACCNTATTCTGATAGCAATATATACCCATGGTACTTTAGAGTTTACAAGGTGCATTCAAAAATTACTTTCATTTATTTAATGTTTTGCACAACCTATTTATTTAAGTCATTAATTATTCCTACATTAAAGATGAGGAACCTGGAGTTCAAAGGTTAGTGGTCAACAGCAGACCACAAGCTAGAAAGCAGACAAGAGGAAACTAAGTTCTATTTTTTGAAGGCTATATTAAGCCCTGTTCTCTTCTCAGAATATTAAATCTGTGCCTGTGTGGATGATGATTAAAAGGAGAAAAAAGTTCATGTTAAAAATTACCCTTGTATTTCCTAGCCATTGTTCTTTACATTAACAAAGTTGAAGCCTGACTCACAGCAAAAGGTAGTCATGGACCTTTTAAAAGTAAGTCTTAGCATTAAGGCAACAGCTTTCAGTAAACCAATGTTATTTAAAATTCTTTGTATATACCTCCAGGATATGTAATAGCTTACCTCATCTATGTTCTTTCTTCTTCATTCATTCTCAATGGACAAAATTTCTAATTCCTTCAGTCTCTCCTGACACATTGTACTTGGCAGGTAATTTGTAATAAGATTTAATTTTGAAAATGAACATTTGTCATTTGGGACCGTCATTTAGATACTTTAAAAACACCAAACCCGCTGTGCAAACATCTGGAAAACTTGATGATAGGGGATTGTATGTTGCTGTCAACAAATCTACCAAGTGAATGACAGAATCAGACTTGGGAAAGGTCTGTTGTCAGAGATCACCAATAACAGTGATTTGTCTGGGAAGAAGTTTTGGTTAGAGGTGAAAGGGTCTTATTCTAACCCTTTGGCAAGTGCGTTTGCCGTTGCAGGCTAGTTGTTAATCGATGCTTTAAATGATCCAGTGTACTGTTAAATGTGAAATCTGTATGCACAGATTGATACCCACATGAAGACAGACATCTGAAGTAAATTTAGACATCAGAAAATTCATGCAAAATTCCATACCTTGAAAGTCACTGCTTTGGGAATTGTCAAATGTCAGTCAGGCACTTGTGTAAATCAACTTTCATGTGAAGACTGGGGGGCCAGGGGCAAGGAAGACTCGAAGAGTTTAGACTTTAGTTTCTTTAGTGATATGTTACTTTAGAGAAGTAACATAAGGAAAATTTATGATTTTAGTTCTAAAATATGATAAACTATTCTTTAAATAATTAACATCACAGGACTTAAAGATTTTTTGTTCACCTTCTCTGGTAAGTTCCATTTTTAAAAAAGCTAAAACGTTTCATAATATTTTCAGGATAGTTTCAAGGGAGATTCTGGACTTGAATATGCAAGTATCAGAGACTTGTTTTCATAGTAATAGAAAGAGGTCAAAAACAGCACTGCAGAGCATTCTGGGACCTACTTCGAAATGGGAGATAGGTGGGCTCCAGAATGTTAAAGGAGTATGTCTAATACATACTCAAGTAAGCTATTAGACATACCTGAACTATGACTGCTTTTAAGAAATGGAAAGGGACAGACATGAACACGTAATCTAAAAATTGCAATATGTAACTGCTTTTGCAGAGACAGTTAAGTACTAGGTACTTAATTAAATACCAAGAAAGCACTGTAACAGAGTAGCCAACAGCTGAGTAGAATTACAGCCTTCATTGAGAAGCTAGCATTCTGGCTTGTTCTTGAAGGAGGCAGTAGAGTTTGCCTGGTGAAGGGCTTTTCTGGGGAAGTGAAGAGCATATGCAAAAATGAAAGGCATTATTTGAGGAATGGGGAGATTCCTCTGGACATGACACCAGTGGGATTTCTGTTTCCAGTAGTTCCTCAGTGGTAAGCAAAACTAAGCCAGAATTTTAGGGAGTCAGTGACTCAGGGGAATTTCTTTATTAGTTCTCATTGTGTGTGTGCGTATCTTATGACATGAGTTATGGAGAGAAAAAGAACCTTGTTTTTTAGGTTGCCTGATGGAAACTGTGAATGAAAAGTGTATTTTATTTTCCAGGATGATTCTCATTGATTTGCCATGTCTTCCTAGAGCACTTTGTTGAGAAGTATTCTCATCTTTTCTGATGTCAACAGAAGTAAATGCCAGGATCAATTCGTAATGACTGCCAAGGCATGCTAATGACAATCAGACTAGGTTTTCCCACACATAGTTTAAATTTTTCAGGGCATCTCCAAATAGTTTTAAGAAAAGCAACCAAGACATAAACAATTTAGTAATAAACATCTCACATTACACCATTCTTCAACGATCAAGGGTTTTTCCAAACTTAAGGTATGAAACTGAGACAGAAAACCATACTTCTTACTCCAGGGAGTGACTTGATGCCAAAAGATTATGTAAGCTCCACTAATGTGCTTACATGGGAAGATATCGTTGCCAATTATATTTCTATTCTGACTGTGTTACTCAGATCTTAAGATGATGTCACTCTGTGTGTGTGTGTGTATATCTTATGACATGAGACCTGGAGAGAAAAGGGAAATATCCAGGCTCTGATTTCTATAGCACCTTTGGCATTCACAGGCCACTTATCTGAATCATTTAAAAATGATTCAGTCAAACATACACAGTGAAGTGTATTTTGTCAATGCTATGGTTATTCTCAAAGTCTTATAAAAGCTGTTCTGGGCTCATGAAGGCTGAATAAAAAGAAATTCACTTGTGGTAGCTTTAAACCACATAGGATGACTCATCATACCGGTTATATCCCCTTGCGCTGAAGTTTGTCTTGAGTAACTATTGTGTTAAGTGGTTTCCATAAGTAGCATTCATGCAAATCTTTTTTTTTTTTTCTTGATCATTAAGGCACTTTAACACAAAGAGGTAAAACTACCTTGTAACCACATCCTGAGTTTGTTTCTCTATAGGAAGATTGCTTTGTGCCTAAAAGCTATACAGGATATTTAAAGACTTGAGCAAATGATTAAAATTACCCACAAGTGTTTTTTTTCAAGACAGCCCAAGTCCTATGCTTTACCTGTCATTCAGCCTTTCCAGATGCTAAAGGAAAGGACTGAGACCTAGTGGAAATCTTGTCATGTGACCTCACCTTCTTCTCTAATCTCCTTTTTGAAGGATCCTAAGATCATCATTTACATTGAACTTCTGTATTTAGGACAGATAGTAGAGAAATACGCTTTTGTTGAGAGTTTAATTTCTGTTACTGGTAGGGAAACAAAGATTTTGCCAGACATCAGACTGCTTTCTAAAATGTTTCATTGCCAACATTTTCTAAACAAGGAAAGAAATCCAGAAAGTAAGACAATCCTTGAAATGTTTGGAGAAGGAAATGGCCACCCACTCTAGTACTCTTGCTTGGAGAATCCCATGGAGGAGGAGCTGCAAAGATATAAAATTTCCCTTAAGAAAATGAGCAGCTTGGTTCTCAGGTTCTTTTGGAATCAGGGGTTTAAGAATTTAATGGCATCTATACCAATGATATCTAGAGGGGATTAAAAGAAAATGGAAGCAACTCACTGAATTCTACAAGCATTTATGCAGTATTTATAGGCAGTGTACCACATAGGCTCCATTGGCTTGAGACTGAGTTAAACCACATCTCAGGCTTCATGTAGCCCAGTTGCTAGTGAGAACAATTTATGCCCTACTGACTGTAACGCAAGTGCAGTCTCAGGGTATGGAAGGATTGAAGAGCAGTTCAGAGTAGGATGACATGGACAGAATAGAATGTTCTTCTCCTGTCTCCTTTTCAAGTCTATTTTGACAACATAAATATAGACATGTGCAACGTAGGGAAATAAGTAGGGACTTTGGAACAAGTGTGTCATAAGATAATTTCCTGTCTGTATGATCTTGAGTTGGAAAATGGTTAGACAATGCATATTAACCAGAGGGTATTTTCTATGTCTCTTGGAAATACAGTTTATTGTCCTAAGACCATGGGAGATATCAGAATTTAGTTGAAAATTTGGGCCGTATTTTATCTTAGAAATATATCTTGTTAAATTATATAATCCACTGTCATTTTCTTTGCTTTTATTTTGGTAGGGATTGTGAATCTCCTTATTTTCTATAACCTTGCTTGCAATTAATTTATTTCATTGGATTGCAAAATTAATGCATACTTTTCTTGAAACGTTCACAAAATACAGAAAAGTTCAAAGAAGGAAATTAATCTATAAACTTACTATTCCACTACCCGGACTTAGTCCCTGTTACTTTTTTGAAGCATCTTCTTCCAGAATTTTTGCATAACCTAACTTGTTTCTATAAAATCTATCATATCATTGTAATGTGTTATACAGCCTTATTTCAATTTATTGGTGGAGGTGTTCATGCTTATAATTTATTTAACCAATGCTATATGGTTGACCATTACAGTTTTTTACATTTCTTCACTAATATAATTCTTTATGAAAAAAATAAGGCTGAAATAAGCATTGCCAGTCAAGATGAGGAGCTAATTTGATACATTCTACAGAAAAGATTACAAATAAACTTCATAATATCTTCAACAAATGGCAGTATATTTGAAATCAAGATCCATGTCTTACATTTTGTATTCTCAGCAATGAAAACTTACAAACCAGGTAGCCATGGAGTAGCTGGTTTAAATTACCTAGAAATATCAGAAAGAGAATTATAGAATGTGAAATGAACTACTTAGCACGCACACAGTTAAGACTGGTTAAGAATTCACATGGCCCCATGCTGAAAATATGTCAATGATTTTACTTTGAATTAGAATAAAATCTATTTATCTTAATAGGGGCAATAATAATAATATTGTTAATAATAATAATGATGTAGGAACAGTTTTTAAGTGCTTTTTATGTGTAAAAGCATTGTGCTTTATACACATTAACTTATTACCTATTAGAACCTATCCTCAGATAATAGCAATAAAAACCATAACTGAAAAAATATATTTATCTTGCTTTAGGTCACACAGGTGGTCAAGGGGTGGGGATGCTAGTATCTCTCTGCATCCAGATCTTTTTGTCTTTTAGGTTTCACTTCAAATATTACTACCCTCTATTATAGACATTTTTTTACTATTAAACTTTGGTTTATTTTTCTCAGAGCACTTTGCACTAATGCTGCTATTTTCCTCCTAATTTGTTTGCTTATTGCCTATTTGCTTAACTAAAAGGCATGAATTTATACCTATGATGCTTATTACCGGATCCTCATCTGATAACTAGCTGGTGATTTATAAATACCTTGTTCAGAGAAAAAACACATGGAATAAAGGGCATGGGGCCTACCCTCAAAATACCGAGCCTAGTCAATTCTAAGATAGGTATCGAAGTTGTACTGGGTAAATGGGTGTTTTTGAGACACCTAAGAATTGTAGTTCTTGGGATGCGAAGGTGAAACAAGTCCATACCCACTCACAGATGCTTAGAAAGGAACTCAGACAGAGACTGTGATTAGGCAGGACCTTGAACATAAATTGCTTGAAAAAGTCTCTTTAACTTTGTCCCAGTCATTTAATCCCAGCCCTGGTGATTTAAGAAATGAAAGAGAGCCTCTTCAAAGGGACAGCTAGGAAACCCCATAGCCTTGATAAAAGTGCATCAAATGAGATGCTAACGCCCCACATTGATCACCTCAGAAAGCCTGACTGAAGATGTTTATCCTAATCCTCCAATCCAGACACTTTCTGAGATATGGTCAGGAGGGCTAATTATTCCAATATATAAAAACGGAAATGCTCTCCACCCCAATAGCCAGAGAGAGCTACATTAGCAGCAACGGCACAGCAGTGAACCCAAAGCTGCATCCTTGGTGAAAGAATAAAGCAATGTTGGACCAGTGACAGCAACATCCATAAAACCCAAATTGGATTCCTCCCTTGAAAATGAGCCATGGACTTCATCTCTCTCCCAATTGCTGCATATTAACAAACATGTAAAAAAAAAAAATCGAACCAGGAGAAGAGATTTTCCTTGCTTTATTAAACTTTAAAATCGCCCTGGACTCAATCTGGCATCAGAAGTGAATCCACAACTGCTACAAAGGGAATGGATGAGAAAACAAATGACGTATTTAAGTTTCCATATCAATTCATCAATCGAAGGATGGAAATAAGCACAAATGGATGTCTTCAAGCAGGACAGTGACACAAGGACTCACATTTCATAGCTTAATAGGTACTAGGATGAGTTACTTCCAGGGCTGGAGCTGTGCCCAAGCTCAGGCTTGTGATAAACCAGAGACATCACACTGGGCTGGATTTCTTTGCAGCATTAGATCATTCACGTGAAGACTAAAAGAAAGAGGTTAGTCACACATTAGTGACTGAACTCTCTAGATCCATCTGCATAGCAACTCTTAGATATTTTATTGATGGTGTACTGATAGAGTGATGATTAATAGCAATACACAATATGGAAAACAACATGCCTGGGTGGTCATTCAAATGTGAATGACAAAGAATAAAAGATTACAGTGGACTTAAATTCCAATTTTTTTTCCTGTTACCAGAAACATATCACATCATTCTAACTTCGAACGAACATACAATCTTTTAGAAAAGAAGAATGTAGTTTTAGAATCTTTTCTTAGTATTACTCAGCCATTAAAAAGAATACATTTGAATCAGTTCTAATGAGGTGGATGGAACTGGAGCCGATTATACAGAGTGAAGTGAGCCAGAAAGAAAAACACCAATACAGTATACTAACACATATATATAGAATTTAGAAAGATGGTAATGTTAAATCTGTATGCGAGACAGCAAAAGAGAAACAGATGTATAGAATAGCCTTTTGGACTCTGTGGGAGAGGGAGAGGGTGGGATGATTTGGGAGAGTGTTACTGTAACATGTATGATATCATAAGTGAAACAAATCGTCGGTCTAGGTTCGATGCAGGAGGCAGGATGCTTGGGACTGATGCACGGGGATGATTCGGAGGGATGATGTGGGGTGGGAGAGGGGAGGGGGGTCGGGATTGGGAGCTCATATACACTTGTGGTTGATTCATGTCAATGTATAGCAAAACGAATACAGTATTGTAAAGCAAAACAAACTAAAAAATAAAAATTTAAATTNCTGATGCACGGGGATGATTCGGAGGGATGATGTGGGGTGGGAGAGGGGAGGGGGGTCGGGATTGGGAGCTCATATACACTTGTGGTTGATTCATGTCAATGTATAGCAAAACGAATACAGTATTGTAAAGCAAAACAAAAAAATAAAAATTTAAATTAAAAGAATAAATAAAAATAAAAATTCATCTGACTGAAACAAACAGACCAAAAAAAAAAAAAAAATCTTCTTAACACATCAGTCCTTGGTATTTCAGTGGAATGCTGCCAATGACTTTCTCCAAACTGAGAATATCCTTGGAGCATATAAAAATATCCAATTCACTTGACCTTCATGGACTCAGTAACACTAACATGTATTAGTTTAAATTCAAAGTTGCCTAAAACCTGGAAAGATTCACCATAAAATGAACCATGATGTCACTGGTGTGCCAGAATTTGAGTCACAGGTTGTGGGGAGGGATAGTAGGGAATTTGGGACTGACATGTACACATTGCTATATTTAAAATAGATAACCAACAAGGACCTACTGTCTAGCAGAACTGAACTCTGCTCAGTATTATGTAACAATGTAAATGGGAAAGAGTTTTGAAAAATAATAGATATATGCACATGTATAAGTAAGTCACTTTGCTATAAACCTGAAACTAACACAACATTGCTATTATTCATTTATTTTTAATCCATGCCAAATGTCATGAGAGATCTTAGTTCCCCAACCAGGGATTAAAATCTGAGCACCCTGGAGGGTAATCACTGAGCCTTAACCACTGGACTGTCAGGAAAGTCCCCTAAAACAACACTGTTAATCAACTATACAGCAATATAAAATAAAAAGTTAAAAAAAGAGAAGGAATATTCTTTAGCTACAGTAAACTTGGACTTCCCAAGTGGCACTGGTGGTAAAGAACCCACCTGCCAATGTAGGTTAGACATAAGAGATGAGGGTTCTATTCTTGGGAAGGGAGGATTCCCTGGAGGAGGGCAGGGCAACCCACTTCAGTATTTTTGCCTGGAGAATCCCATGAACAGAGGAGCCTGGTGGGCCACAGTCCGTAGGGTCACAGAGTCAGAACCACCTGAAGCGACAGCATTCATGCATGCATGCACCTTATTCTTTCTGGATAAATGTGTTCATGAAGATAATTTTATTCCAACATAGCTCTGATTTGTTTGTAATGAGCACTTATATGCCAACATAGACTCCTTTACTTCAGTGTACTTCCTACATCTAAGAGGAAGCACTCCAGAAGCAACAGGAATTCAATTGAAAAAGTTACTCAGCTCCTGCTGTCTGCCAGGAATTACAAAGAATAAGTAGGCCAGGTTTTGCAAAGAATAAGTGGAAGTAGTGTTCTAATAGTGGAAATCCTGGAATTAAATAAGCAAATAAGAATTTTACACAGTAATAGGTGCTTTGCTGAGAGAAAGAATACATGGCATGTCAGAAAATGACATTAAGATCTGAATTACCCAGTGGATTGAGCCATCTTAAAAGAAAGGATAAGAGCATTTAAGGCTAAAGGAAGAACAAACACAAAGGCCAAAAAGAGGGGTAAACTTTGGCTTCTTATAGAAAAGAAAAATGTCCAATAAAAGAAGGGGGAAAATGATGTGAGAAAAAGTTAAGAATTTAGACAGGGATCACTCAGGGATTTGTTAATCAGAGCAAGGGGACAGAATGATACTCCAAACAAGACAAACCACTGGAGAATTTTCCCTAGAAAAATTACATAATATGACTCATAGTTTTCAAGAATCATTGGCTTTTAGGTCAAGCATACACACACATGGGTGCAGATACAGAAGGTAACCTATTGCAATGATCCAAAGGAGAGATAATAAGAGGCTTGGACTAGGGTGAAATGGTGGAGATGGTGATAAAGAGTCATATCTAGGACATATTCTAGAAGTAAAATACAGGGATTACTAATGACTTCATATTGTCTTGAATGTTAAGTCAAATTTTACATGTGATAAATGAGTCCAACTTTTAGAAATGTATCTAAATTGAAATAGCATATATATATATATGTTTATAGGAACAAAAACATCACTCAAGGTGAAATAAAAAACAACTGGTAAGCTGAAAGGGGAATTTTTAAGATGTCGATTAATATGAAGATACTTTCATAAGTTGTAGGCAAAATATACAGTTATTATTACTGATGTGAGTTTATATTGACTGACATGAAAGTATGTCTGTTGTAGGTTGTTAGATGAAAAAGTAGGTTAAATAACAGTATATGTTCTGTAAAAACAAAANAAAGGGGAATTTTTAAGATGTCGATTAATATGAAGATACTTTCATAAGTTGTAGGCAAAATATACAGTTATTATTACTGATGTGAGTTTATATTGACTGACATGAAAGTATGTCTGTTGTAGGTTGTTAGATGAAAAAGTAGGTTAAATAACAGTATATGTTCTGTAAAAACAAAAAGTTAAATACATATACATATGCATGCAGTGTGTGCATAGAAAAACATGGAAAGAAATATACAAAACTATTTAGATTGATTCTTTTGTATGAGTGCATGTTACATTTATCATTTTAAAATATCAGCAGTAAATATATTTCCATTGGAGTAAAATGGGTATTGACTACCTACATTAGCACCTTCACTATCCATCAATTCAGCTCAGTTCAGTCACTCAGTTGGGTCTGACTCTTTGCAACCCCATGAATCGCAGCACGCCAGGTCTCCCTGTCCATCACCAACTCCNATACAAGTTTTTTTAACTAAGATAAGGAGAAAATAGATATTTATCTATGGATTGGCCATTTCAACCATGGTCCCATATAGCAGCAGTGGACAAAACCAGTAATTGAAGGAATCCAGTGACCCAAGAATGACAGAAGAAGCAAAACAGCTCATTCATGGTTCTCAAGAAACAGCATGACCCAGTAAAATTGGAGGGATTCCTGAATGTCAGATGATCCAAAGTTAGCTAAAAGATATTCAGACTCAGAAGGCCATAAGGCCAAGAGGGAGGTACAGTGTAGCAGCAGTATTCCTGACAGTTGAAAATAAACATATTGAGAAATGATCTTCCCTGATATGTGATACTGTGTAAGCAAATACCTCCTAAGTACCTGAGAACTTGACACAATTCTATGGAAAGGGTACAAGGGCCCCAGGTTGGCTGAAATTCCACTTATTCCACCACAGCAAAATATTAGAGAGAGATTGATTTCACTTTAAGAATAAAGTCACATCTCTTTCACATCTAAAATTGTTGACCAAGATTCAGAAAATTATACACAGAAATGAAAAAAGAAATGCATCATTACATGTTAGTTACAAGATTGTACTTGGAACCAAACGAATATTTATGGTACCCTTTGATGCAATTTGATTATATTCAGCCTCTTCAGCCCCTATGAGTGTTACTTGAAATACTTGTACATAAATAAGCAGTTTCATTATGATTTAGAATACATGTCTGAATTTAACTGTGCTAGTTTGCTGGGGCTGCCATGACAAAGTAGTGCCAACTGGTGGTTTAAACAATAGCAGTTCATTTTCTCATAGTTCTAGAGACTAGAAGTCTGAGACTGAGGTGTTGTCAGGGTGGTTGGTTCCTTCTGAAGCTTTCATTTTGGTTTGTAGATGGCCATCTTCTCCCCTTGGCTTATCTCTGAGCATTGTTGCAATTGTTTAGTTGTTAAGGTGTGTCTGACTCTATGCAACCACATGGACTGCAGCCCACCAGGCTCCTCTATCCATGGGATTTCTCAGACAAGAATACTGGAGTAGGTTGCCATTTCCTTCTCCAGGGGATCTCCCTAACCCAGAGATTGAACCCATGTCTCCTGCATTGACAGGTGAATTCTTTACCACTGAGCTACAAGGAAAGCTCCCACCTCTGGGCATATCTGTATCTTAATCACCTTTTCTTATGAAGACATTGATCATAATTGGATTAGGGCCACTTTAATAACCTAATTTTGGTTTAATTGGCTCTTTAAATACCCTGCCTTCAAATATGGTCCCATTCTGAGGTTCTGGGGTTTAGGACATCAACATATAAATTTGATGGAGACACAATCCAGAGCTTTCCACAAAAATGATCTTGTGCTTATTACACTATTGCATGGCATTTCAGGACCATAGAAAGCACCTAGGTCATCATTATGTTAAAAAATTATTGATTGATCACCCTCTCTTTGCCACACCCTGTTAGGAGTTAGGATCATAAGACCCCATCATTGCGCAGAGCGTCTCATTGACTGAGGTTTCCAGATATGGAAATGTTACCCAAGGCAATTTATTCTACCTTCTTTCTTATTGAAGTTTATCCTTCCATAGAGGTAGGGAAGAGTCCAAATACTTAAATTATAAATGAGATCAATGCTGTAAATATAGCAAGAATATAATATGTGGTGTGAATAAATGTGAGAACAAAGTATTGCTGCTGAAATTCTGTGTAACTGAGTCTGAAAGTGAAATTGAAAGTCACTCAGTTGTGTCCGACTCTTTGCAACCCCATGGACTGTACAATCTGTGGAATTCTCTAGGCCAGAATACTGGAGTGGAAAGCCTTTCCCTTCTCCAGGGGATCTTCCCAATCCAGGGACTGAACCCAGGTCTCCTGCATTACAAGCAAATTCTTTGCCAGCTGAGCCACAAGGGAAGCCCAAGAATCCTGGAGTGGGCAGCCTATTCCTTCTCCAGCAGACCTTCCTGACCTAGGATATTCATGTTACATTTTCTCTTTAAAATGGGGATACTAATTATTTATAAAGCTTTGTTAAATAACATGCCATATGACAAGAGCAGTTTTTAAACTCTAATCATACCATACTACATTGTAGTTATTTTTGGAATCTATATTAATATTAACTATAAATTATGAATTGCAGGGAAGAGAAACTCCCTTCATTATCTCAATGCATGTTCATTTCACTCATGAGGGCCCCACAATACATCAAAGAGTTCTGCAGAGCTCCATCTGATATTACTGTCATTCTTCTTGGCAGAATTGAAGAGCACAAGGATGATATTTGTAGAGTCTATAGTGCTCACCAACTTCTCTCTTTATCCAGCTGACTTAGAATAAACTGTATATGGGCTTTCCTATTTCTGTTTTTTTGAGAAATATGCACACCTTTTTAGACTGCTTAAAATATCAGAGGATTATAGTTAGCAGATAAGGAAGAACATCTATATGTGAAGGAATATTAAAAATGATTTTATATCAGTTAGGTTTAAGTTAGCTTATGTTGCAAGAACAAAATAACCCCAGATATCAGTGGCTAAAAAATGTATCTCTGTTCACACTATATGCCCAACCAACATAGGCAGGAAAGGTTTTTACTCCTGTAGTCATTCAGGAATCAACCAAAAAAGTTTTCCTTTGATATACATATCCATCAAGAGAATGCAGTAAATTGCATAAATTGTATATTATATCTTTAGAGTTGCTTCCAGGATGTGGCATATGCCACATTTGCTTACATTTCCTTGACTTAAACAGGTTATATTGTCATTGTGCTAGTTGCTCACTCATGCCCGACTCTATGTGATCCCAATGACTATAGCCTGCCAGGCTCCTCTGTCCATGGAATTCTCCAGACAAGAATACTGGAGTGCATAGCCATTCCCTCCTCCAGGGAATCTTCCTGACCCAGGGATTGAACCCAGGTCTCCCACACTGCAAGTGGATTCTTTACCATCTGAGCCACCAGGATAGCCCTCAAAACAAGTCGCATGGTCATGCCTAACTCTTGCTATGTGCCTGGAGGTAGATGGAAAGGCTTGGTGAAATGTAATGTCTATCTCTTTTCAATTTATTAATCCCTCCTACATGAGCAAAGCCTACTACGTCTCAAGAAATGGTCTAAGTGTTGAGGATATAGGAGTTTTTATAAACCTTATGCTCTAATGATTATATAGTATGTTATGAATATGCATGTGACAGATAATATCATAGCAAGAAAATGGATAGAAACGGTCTGAAGTAAAGAGACTGCAACTGTATATAAACTGCTAGGGGAGGTTTAACTGAGAATATGAAATGTTATTAAGTTTGTGGAATAGTTAAGAGGGTAACCAAGGCTTATGGGTAACTATCTATTGAACAAGCATGCTAGACAGAGGGAACCGAATGTTCAAAGGCCCTGAGGCAGGAAGATGCTTGGTATTCTTGCAGAGAATTAAGGTTAACATGACTGGAAAAGGGTGGGAAGGGAGGAGAGTAGTAGGGAGTGAGGTTAGAGAGGAATGTAGAGGAAAGAATATATCACACAGCGCCCTATAGATCATTAGAAAGGCTATGCTTGTGAGTGAGATAGGAACCTACTTTGTGTTTTGAGGAAAGGGTGACTTGATCAAACATATTTTAAAGTCTCAAGACTTGGGAATGAGCAAGGCAAAAACTGATCAGTAAGCATCTCATTATTCAGATCAGATAGGATGGAGGCATTGAGCAAAATAGCACTGGAAGCAGTAAGAAGAAGTTGGATTCTGAATATGTTTTGAAGTTATGCCCAATGTATTTGTTAATGGCTTAGCTTTCAAATAAGGATTTTAACTGAATCTCAATATTAAAAAGTAATGAGAAATGTCAGGCTGGATAAGTTACAAGCTGGAATCAAGATAGGCGGGAGAAACATCAGCAACTTCAGATATGCAGATGATACCCCTTTAATGGTAGAAAGCAAAAAGGAACTAAAAAGCCTCTTGATGAAAGTGAAGGAGGAGAGTGAAAGAGCCAGCTTAAGACTAAATATTTAAAACACTTAGATCATGGCACCCAGCCCTATAGTGACTGCAGCCATGAAATCAGAAGACAATTGCTTCTTGGAAAGAAAGCTATGATAAACCTAGACAGTGTGTTGAAAAGCAGAGACATTACTCTGCCAACAAAGATACATATAGTCAAGGTACAAAGAGGTACATATGATCTTTCCAGTGGTTACATACGGATGTGAGAGCTGGAACGTAAAGAAGGCAGAGTGCCAAAGAATAGGTGCTTTTAAGCTGTGGTGCTGGAGAAGACTCCTGAAAATCCTTTGGACAGCAAGGAGATCAAACTAGTCACTCTTAAGGGAAATGAACACTGAATATTCATTGGAAGGACTGCTGTTCAAGCTGAAGCTCCACTATTTTGGTCATCTGATGAGAACAACCGACTCATTGGAAAAGTCCCTGATGCTGGGAAAGATTGAGAGCAGAAGGAGAAGAGAGTGTCAGAGGATGAGATGGCTGGATAGAATCACTGATCAATGGACATAAATTTGGGCAAACTTCAGGAGATGGTGAGGGACAGGGAAGTCTGGCATGCAGCAGTCCATGGGTTCACAGAGTTGGACATGACTAGATGACTAAACAACAACATTAAAATGTAGAGACTGAAAAAAGATACTACTGATCTATAAGAAAACTTACATGATGTGGACAGAATTTTCCTACGGTAATAGGAGAAATCAAGGCAATATCAATGCTTATTTCTCCCTTCACTTCTCTGCCTCTTATAATCTTATATGACCATGTGCTTACTTCAATTTTAATCTTTATATTACTTAATTTCCTCTCTGGCTAAACAGAATAACAGAGAAAGAAGCTATTTTTTTTTTTCCTTCTCTATTTCCTTTGAAGTCTAGAACTTTGTCTAGAACAGAATGTGTACTCCATCAGTTCAGTTCAGCTCAGTCTCTCAGTCGTGTCTGACTCTTNAGCTGGCTTCCTGCAATGATCTTAGAAATAAAAGGAAAAATGGAATACTAAAATAAAAGGGACTTCAAAAAGCCTCTATTTTGAGGCATTTTGAAAGAGCATTCCTATTGCTTTTATTAAAAACCAAGTAAGTGACTGATGATGAAGCCTAAAATCTGATTTTGAGAATTCCAGAATTAGATTCCATCCTTGCCATGTGACATGATCACAGTCATGGAGGGGAAAAATGGAACTCTCAGATGGGAGGAATGTGATTGACATATGTCAATCAACAATATGACTAAGAAATTTCAACTAAATTTTACTGCCCCCTCCATTGGAAGAGGAAACCATCCTCTATATATCACTTTAGTTCCATGTTTCTCTGATTTTAATTAAAAGCAAGCAAATGTATTAATTATTTGAAACTCATAAATAAAAGCCTCTCAGTGGTTAAAGTTAAAGCAGATACCTTCACAAGCTGATAATAAATTTCTTCAAAATCCAACTTCACTGTCCTTCAGAGAACTCTCTGGCTTGCTCCAGGGGAAGGTAGTCTGTGTATCAAATAGTTTCATATGTTCTTATGCAGCCTCCTGTGTTTGTATGCTTATGCAGATAACATTATATGACATTGAGTAACAACAAGGTGAAAACTCTACAGTATATACGTACATATGATAGTAGAGCCTAATGGCCTATACTCATAGTATATCAAATATAATGCTTTATTGGGTTAAATTTACCAATTTGAAAAGGATTCTTCAGGATTAGGGATTTCTAATTTTTTTAAGTGTGTAATTTATGCACATATATATATACAGATACATATATATATATATACACTTTCATTTATCTATTTATTTTAAGCTCCCATATTTTTTATAAAGACAAATGTCATCAATAAACCCCTATATACATGTTTGCACCTGAGTAGAAATGTAGATGGATACCCTCTATGATGCTAACACAGGATTAAAGATTTAATATTTTGGTTTGGAAGCACCTAGGAGTTTTGTTAGCAGTCTTCTAGGTTGGCTAAAAAAGTTGGCTAATAGGGGTCTAGAGTCATTGAAGCTGACGTTATGGAAGTATTTCGATGTGAAGGATGGACTCTAAAAGTGGTCTTGTGATCACTGACTCCTCTGTTCATGCCCTTCTATGATCTCCACTCCTTGAGTGTAGGTAAAACCTGCGACATATTTCTAACCAGTTTGCTATTTTCCAGTTGCTCAGTCATGTCCGACTCTTTGCAACCCCATGCTCAGCAGCACACTAGGCTTCCCTGTCCATCACCAACTCCTGGAGCTTGCTCAAACTCATGTACCTCTCCTCCCAGCTTCTATCTTCCCCAGAATCAGGGTCTTTTCTAATGAACGTTTGCCACATTCTAATAGAATGGCAAAAGCAACAAAATGTGCAGAATTATTGGTCTGAGATTCATTATGTTATATGCAAGTTTAACGTCCATATTGCTGAGGTGTCTTGCTCTCTCACTCCTGTTGATTTTGAGTAAGCAAATTATTTAGGAGAACCCCATGTGGCAAATAAATGTGCACAGCCTATAGGAGCTGAGGGCAGCCTCTGACCAGCAGGAAGTAGGGATTGAATCTCTCACTCCTACAACTGAAAGTTGCTGAAATCTGCCAACTTCAGTGACCTTCACAGTTGATTCTTTCTCAGTGTAGCCTCAGTTTACGATGCAACCCTAACTGTAAACTTGTGAAATCCTCAGCAGGGGAACAAATTAATCCATGGCAAGATTCTTGTCCCACATAAACTGTGAAATAATGAATTTTATTGCATCAAACTTCTAAGTTTGGTGCAATATTGTTACACAGAATAGAAAATGAATATACTTGATACTCTGTGTAAAAAATAAGTCTGAATGTTCAGGAAGATAAAAGTTTCAAAATGAATCTACTATAAGCAAATAGATTTCTCAGCTACCCTCTTACCACAACGAGTGGGCTTCTTAGGCATTGTTTTGACCAAGACATTGAAAATTAATTAGTCATGTGAACACCGGTACCCTTCAAAAACTCAGAAAGGCAATTCATTTCTTACATGATATTATACATATTTCAATGCCATTCTCCCAAATGCGTGGGGCTGGTGCACTGAGATGACCCAGAGAGATGATATGGAGAGGGAGGTGGGAGGGGGGTTCAGGATTGGGAACTCATGTATACCTGTGGCGGATTCATGTTGATGTATGGCAAAACCAATACAGTATTGTAAAGTAAAATAAAAAAATAAAAAAAAAACTTAGAAGAGGTCACACATTTATAGCAGAGAAGATGACGAGGATACTACAATGGAATTATTTTCTGATTTCAATGGGAAGAATTGGATTTTTAAGTTGTGATGGAAACTTACTTGTTAGAGATATCATCTTTATTATCGCTTTCAGTTGGTGAGACAGCCATTCACCCAGGCTCTTGAACAAAAAATGACATTTGGCAAGTACTTTCCTTACCAAAGCTCTCAATTTATTCACATTTTCCAAGTGTCTTCTATATTCCATAAAATTGTTGTTCTATGTGACTGACTTTTGCTCATCAATTTGTTAAACTGAACTTTATTTCCCACAGTTATCTTTATTGAATGTTTACAGGTAAGTTTTTCCCACAAGAGAAATTTCTGTGAGATTTGGAAAGCAGAAATGGAAAACATCCTGTTTTATACTCTGGAGGTCAGTGTTGTGACAAGTGCTTTTGCCTTACACATTATGACTGCTCTGCTGGCTCTGCTGTTGGTGCTGGGGCAGCAGCTGGTAGGCAGCTTCTCCAGAATGGCCAAATCCACATCAGCTCCTCTGAGTCCTGAGCCAGGCATGTGTGAAGCTCCATAAAAAAGGGCACCAGCTTATCCCTGCAATGGACAGGAGTCTGGGCAGTGCATCTGGTTGTTCACTTGCCTGAAAGGAGGTATGGATCTAGAAGTCTGGCCTGAACTCAGAGGAAACTTGGTAACAACGTCTGGTGAAATAGTTTGTGTCTAGGCCATTTGGAATACAGAATATAAAGATATTTGCATTCTATTTAAATGTTCAAAAAGGATTAACAGTTAAGTTATATCATCCTGTACATGAAAGTCAGATTTTTTCCAGCTATTCCTTTCTTGTCTATAGGGCTCATGTACAAAACAGTCATGGCGGCAGGGATGTATATTATGTAAGGACTAAGCAAAATGACTTAAAATCACCAAGACTTGCCCATAATCACTGCTCTGTGTTCAACCTGCCCGTATAAGAAAACAACATTAAATTTCTACATCTTACTATTACATGGTATAACTGTCCAGCTTCACAATGGCATCTTAATCATAGTAGCCCAGTTGATGAAATAGACATGGGATTGTTCTTCCTGGAATAGACACTTACTTCTCTGCATTGGGAAGATCCCCTGGAGAAGGGCATGACAACCCACTCCAGTATTCTTGCCTGGAGAATCCCATAGAGAGAGGAGTCTGGCAGGCTACAGTCCTTTGGGTTGCAGAGTTGAACCTAACTGAGCGAGTATGCATGCACACACACTGGCTATAAATTTGCCGTCTCTGACCCAGTTCTTCTGTTGAAACCAAAATCTGTGAACTTAGAAAACAAAAATTATCTTGATATTGCACACATAACTTCTGACTAAAATGCCAACTTTCCATCAAGTGAAGAATGGCAGTGTAATTGATAATTACGGAATTTATTGATTTTATTATGTTCCCATGACCGTATAGTAACTGTCCTGGTAAAATAGTAAAACAGCTTTTCTAATATTATGCTTCAGCTGAGTGGCAAAACCTGGCTGGCACAAGATAATGTCCTCTAGGATGTATCAATATTTGTAAAGTCTTCCTTAGAGCCAGAGTTTGATGTCCTTCAACCAATGACTAGAACTTGTGATGTATCTTGTGACTATCTTTACTCATTTCCCCATCTCAAGTCTGCTGGTGTAAAGATCTTAGTTTCCAAAAGGAAAATGATTCCATCCAGGTATCCAGGAAGTTTCATTAAACTTGAAGACAAGACACCATCTGGCCAATTTGGCCTTCCCTTAACAGGAAATCAGCAGACAAAATGTCGACTACTATTCTGGAGAGTGATTTACTGTAACTAGAGGAAAACTGGGTTGCTACCATGCATAAGACATAAGAAGTATGTCTGGAATTCAGAAGATCCATAGAATGT